>CM059186.1:134272625-134838326 GCA_030323885.1 Branchipolynoe longqiensis
AAGGAGGAATATTCCGGGTTATTATACTCGTATAATTCTTATACAGCATATATATAAGGGTATGCAAACCCTCCAACAACAGTCAACACCCATAATAACTACTTGCCCATGTGTCACGTGACAACGGTGCTTACTGGGGAGTAACGGGGACGCGTTCTGTCGTCTGCGTCTGTGTTAGCAATTCGACGCCATTACAACGGGTGACGAGTTGTTAGTGAAGTAGGGCGTTGGAGCTGGGACAAGTAGCACTAGGTCAACGCCACACGGGACAGTCTCACAACTAGTAGACATGTACCCTCCCCTGAGCGCTTTCAATTACCCCCCCCCCCCTCACCCCCACACACACAAACATACCCGCCACCCCCTCCTCTCTTCGACTATTCCTACTGGGGGCACTGGCCGAATCGGTAGAAAAAATAAAGCTTGTTTTATTAAACGATGCCTCCAGAGCACCTAGATTTTTGTTATCATTGGCCATTGTACGTCAAACATATGGTTATTCTGACATATTTGTTTTTTAAGAAACCTGCTGCCACCACCACATAAGCAGCAAGGGGTATTTTATATGCACTTTCCCACAGACAGGACAGCATACACCACAGCCTTTGATGAACCAGTTGTGGACCACTGGTTGGCGAATCGGTAGATTGCAGGCCTCGCGTGCAGAAGGTCAGGAGCTTGGTTCCTGGTCGTGTCAATATACAATTTATACTCGTCGTTTCCTAGCTTGGTGCTCGGCATTAATAGGATAGGGCAAGGACTGGTTAGCTCAGTGTCAAGATAATGTGACTGAGTGGGATATCGCGTCATGGTGTCAGCAGCCTGATTTTCCAGGGGGGCAGCACTATAATGTCACCATGAGTGCACACTGTCACAAGTCGGTACCCATCCTGATATGACCTTAGATGTTGCCAGGACAGAAAACTCTAACAACCAACCAATCAACCATTCCTAGTTCCTTCCTTGCATCCTTGTTGTTCTGGGGAGTTATCAGTGCCAGTGCCACGTTGGCCCGCTGAAGGCTGCAAATCTGCAGCACTGTATGGGCACCTCCAAAGGGAGTCCCATGCATGCGGTAGAGAGTTGGCTTCCTGTGGGTAGTGTTTGGAGACCCTTGTATCATATACAGGGCTGTTGAACAACCACACAGAAAGAGTTATATGGCTTGGTTATGGACATAACTACAGGAAAAATAAGTCCTTTCCTGGTGCCTGATTTGATACACGGTCCTTCTATGCAGTGGGGACAACTTCTCACTAGTGATAGTAATAATACCCTTTTGCTGGTGATACCTGTTCACTGGTGATACCCTTTTGTTGGTGATACCTTTTCACTGCTGATACCCTTTCGCTAATGATAACCTTTCACTGTTGATACCCATTTTCTATTGATACCCTTTCACTGGTGATCATCATCATCATCATCATCATGCTGTCGGTCACAATGCGGCAAAGACTGCTTTCATTACTTGACTGTGCGCTCTCCATTTAGCTCTCCGCTGTGAGAGTTGCATCCATGAGTCGGTCTTAATGTCTCTCAGCTTCAGGTTTCTCTTGATGGTATCCTTGAACCGGAGATGAGGGCGCCCTCTCTTTCTGTAACCAGAAGACAGTTGAGAATAGAGGATCTGCTTTGTTAGCCTGTCTGATGGCATCCTCATGAGGTGCCCAGTCCACCGGAGATTCTTTTGATCAGAAGATCTTCCATAGAAGGCAGCCCCGTCCATTCGAGTATTTCGATAACATTTCATGAAAGCTGTCTGCAAAAGTGTTGAAGTGCTGCTGGCTTTTGCAAGTTACCAGCGGCACTCTCTCCGGGACTAAATAGGGGTTTCACACCAGCAAGAACAATGTCAAGACAGGCGCAAAACTATTTGTCCCTGCAGTGGCTGGTCGGGAGATGTTGGGAGTTCCATACATCAACCACCCTTAATGCTGCCACAGTGACATGGGTTTTCTGTTTAGGGTTTGCTCCCTTAGCCTTCCGTTTTGTCAAGAACCTGTACCACAAGGCAGTGGTTTACAACTCTGCGGGGCAGGGGCGTCAAACTCCCTGAGGTATTGCTATATCTGCATACTGGTGAGACCCTTTTCTAAAAATACCCTTTTGCTGGTGATATCACTTCACTGGTGATACCCGTTTGCTGATATAGTAATTGTCGTTTTGAAGTAATTGAAATTGATTTTGGGGTGTTCGGTTTGGGTATGGAGCTGTTTGCCGCATTAACCATTAAAACCCCCAAATGAACCCTTACTCCACACGCACTTGACAAGTTTGCCATTGACTGTTCCCGTGAATTGTAACCAGGTCAATACCGTGGAAATCCATCCATTTTGCATACGTGGCATGATTAGGGATTCTGTGGTAGTTCACATTAGTTTATGCATCATATATGGTGAGAACTAACATTATAACTATCTAATACATATATTATGTATAATCTATTATATACATATAAACACTCAGAGAATTATTTAATTATTTATTAGGCGATTCACGTGATTATATTATTAACGAACCGCTGTCGTCCGGCCACTTTGCTGCGGATCTACTGGACCCAGCGGCGTTCGATCCCTCTCAGTCTCGCTGGATTTGAATCGTCAGTTGCTGCCCTTTTTTTGCTTTTAGATTGAATTAGGTAGGGCATTTATCGCTCAGCCCGGTGTCGAATAAACGAACCAACCCAATCTGTGGGTCTCCTTGTCATTTCATAGGGGAGTCTTCTTATATACCATTATATAATATATACGATATTATATGTATATAGTTACAGCTGCATAATTCGACGAAAGCTTCGAAATTTTGAAACCAGAATACCTAGATTCGACCATAAATATATTCATATAGTGCACTCATTAAAAATGTATTACTGCACAGAACTTAAGTCGTGTTCACACAGACAACTTTAGGCCGAGCTAGATAAGGCAAACTAGATGAGGCGAACTAGTGTCGTGTCCACACACGGAGCGGTTTAAGGTGGAAATCGATATCTGCACATGAGCAAGTCCATACTAACCAGTGCCAGTTTCGGTTATTTGACGTCGCCACGAGAGAGTGTGGGTTCGACCTAGATATGTATGGACTGAATCGTATTGGTTTGGAATGGTCAAAACTTCTGCTGGGCAGTGAAAACCTTAAAATAAATCATGAAAAAAATATCTGTGCACCTCTAGCAGGTTCATAGAGCAAATTTACCGCAAAGTCAACAAACTCAGGTCTCGACAGTGACGTCCACACAACCATTGATAAACCGACGTATAAAAAGCGCTTCATATAACCTACCTCGCGACGCGGTTTAGTAGAGGTTAACTAGTTGACGCGATTCAGCCCTAATCCGCCTCAGAGTCGGGTCCACACGGCGAATGTAAACTGAACTAGACAAGGCGATTTATATGACGCGGCTTAACTCGCCCGTGTAAACAGGGCTTTAGAAGCAATATTAAGTGAAGTTAATATTAATAGGAGCCTATGGTATTCAGCATTTCAGTGTGCACACTAACATTAATTTTGCTTCACTTCATATATTTCCTAAATTAACCCTTTAACATATGTTACTTAGAATAAGTAAAGTAGATTATAACAATAACCACAATATTATATTTATAACTCCCAACACCGAATATTGCAGAAACTCAAAACCACCGGATTGTGTAACTAGCTCAGCGAAATATAGCAGCAACAAAAACATAAACATAAAAAAATTAAAAGGGGAAATTAACTTGACACACCAGAGGCAGTGACCAGTCTACCCGTGCTGTGGAATGTGTAGACCTTGAAGGAGGCATTGAGTGAGTGTCCGCCGCGCGACCCCCCGCGGCAATAGGATATTTGTAGACGGAGGATTAAATTGAAGAATGACTTGCAAAAAGACACAGACACATACATCAACCCAAGACTAGTATTCCCAAATATAAACCAGATCCGTTACGGCTCAAGAACGATTACTGGGTTGGTTTGGATTTATTTTTCTATTTCTTTTCTTGTTACTTGATGGTGTTAAAGCTGCTTGGTCCGATCAAAATATCAAATTTTCAAAATCAAAACAATGATCTAGCTTTGATTCTGCATATCTAACTTAGATACTGGTGCACTTATTGAACATTTGTCATCACATATAGGGGAATACTTAGTCAATTTAATAGAACTTGTTACTGCATAAGCCTATGGTGTTAGAGTTTTGGCAAGTTTGCCAACATTAATTTCCCACAATTTCACTTCAAATATCTCGAAAGTTAGCCATTTAAAATAAAAGTTACTTCAATCTAATGTAAGGTAGATTATAATGATCAACCTAATATCTTTATCTCAGGAAATAACAGAAACTCAAAATCATCCGGCTATGCAACTTTAAGGTGAATGTTCGGTTGAGTGTTTTTATCTCTCTCTTCTCTCCTCTCTCCCTCCTCTCTCTCTTTCTCTCTCTCTCTTTCTCTCTTCTTTCTTTCTTTCTTTCTCTTTCTTTCTCTCTTCCCTCTATCGCTTTGTCTCTCCCTCTCTCTGACTACCTATGTCTGTCAATCTCTCTCTATCTTCTTAAAGTTGCATAGTCCGATGGTTTTGAATTTCTGTATTTTTTCTGAGATAAATATATTAGATCAGTCACGAGTATCCAGGGTTTCCGGTGGTTAAAGTTACTTTTATTTTAAAGGGTAAACTTTTGAGATATTTTGAGTGCAAACATGGAAGATTAGTTTTGGCAAGCTTGCTAAAACTCTGACACCATAGACTTCTGCAGTAACAGGTTCTGTTAAATTGACTCAGTATTGCCTTCTACGCAGAAACAAATGCTTAATAAGTCCATCAGTATCTACGTTAGATATGCCAAATCTAATCTAGATAATTGGTTTGGTTTTGAAAATTTGATATTTCATTGGACTATGCAGCTTTAAGATTGTGTATGTAGGACACAACATTTAGATACTTGGGAAAAGTATGCGCTGAATTCTTGGATTCACCCCGTCGCCACCCCTACTCGTCACACAAATATTCACGCACACATACACACACGCACACACACACGCACTCGGAACTCCACTCTCAAGTCGTGTAGCGCCACAATGTAAACATAGCCATGTTCCATAAACACAGAGTACTTGTAGTTATTAAATTAGCGCAGTCCTCGCGTGTTTGGGCGTCTGTGTATGTGTGTATGTGGGAGGGTAGGATTTTGTTTTGTTGTTGATTTACGTCCTAGCAACATCTTAGGTCATATCAGGACGGATACCGACTTGTGACAATGCGCGCTCATGGCGACTTTATAGTGCTGCCCCACTGGGAAATCAGGTTGCTGGCACCATGACCTGATATCCCACTCAGTCACATTATCCTGACGATGTCCCAGCCAGTCATTGCCCTATCCTAATAATGCCGAGTGGCTAGCTAGGAAGCGACAAGTATCAATTTTTTAAAGTCATTGGTTTGACTCGACCAGGGTTCGAACCCACAAACCCATGGGTTCGGATCCCCCGATCTGACAAAGCAGGAGACGGACGCTCAACTCATTCGGACACCCCGTCTGGTCGGGAGGGAAGGGAGGAGGGCGATGCCCACAACAAGGACAAATATTACAGGCGCCCCAGATGTCGCCGCCTAGGACGGAGCCGGGTGTGTGTCAGGAGGCCAAACAGACTCGATCCTCTCTGAGCGCGTGCGCAGCCCTAAAAAGCAGCCAACCGGCCATAAATAAAGGTGGTGGGGGTTGAGGGTGAGGTGGGGGTGGGAGTGCGAGTGGGGGTGGAGGTGTGGAGGATGGGGTGGGGTGAAGGGTGCATGTGGGGGTGGGGTGGGGTGAAGGGTCGGGGTGCAGGGGTGTGGAGGGGGTGGGAGGTTGGGGCAGATGGGGGTGGAGGGGGTGGAGGGGGGGAGGTGGAGGGGGGGGGGGGTTGTCGACACGCCGGGGATCGGGTGACTCGCATGACTGACACATGCACTGTCAACACGCCATAAAAAATCACATTATGATGAGGACACAGCTATGAAAATAAAAATAATAAAATACTTCGAAAAGACAGGTCTTTTTTAACAGATTACTTTTTACTTTTATTTATTTACAAAGAATAAATATAAAATAACACCACATGAGTGAGAGAGAAAAAAACACCCAACAGAATACTTTTTTCTCTTTTACTTTAAAAAGAATAAATATCAGATACCACCACATGAGAGATATCATATCACAGACAGACACATACTTGCACGCACGTACACACAACAAACAGACACACATATATAACGACAACAGAAAATACATTACAAGTACACACAGGTCGCCCACTGAAGGCTGCTGTTGCGTGGCGGGAATAAGAGCGCGCCATACAACTCCCTTGAAATCGTTACACCTGTAAAGATTTCAAATTCCCCCATATTCATGTCCCCCCCCCCCGGGAACTTGAAAACGTTTTCAAATTCCTCCCAGGGGAATTTGAAAACGTTTTCAAGTTCCCTCCCTCGTTTTAACTTTCCCTCCCCCTGGGAATTATAATCCACGCCATCTTAAATAAATAAAAATGAACTACGGACTGACATACACACACAGACATACAAAAATCTCTTATTTTGTGAAATTTCATGCAATATTAGATCTTTTGTGAATTAAAATTTATTTTGTTAAATTTGTTATTTTTCTGGAAATTTTAAATTTTCCATGAAATTTTCGATTTGTTTAACTTTTCAATTTGTTGTGCTTTTTTGAATAATTTAAAAAATATAGAATTTTTGTGTGAAATTCTTTATTTTCGTGAAATATACATTTTTTTGGTGAATCTTTGGCATGAAATTGTTCGATTAACAAAATATCTTTTTGAGGAAATTTTGGTGACTAATATTACTATTTTTCATAAATTTCTGATCTTTTTAAAACTTTTATATTTTTGTGGAATTTTCTTTATTTTTAAACAATTTTAAATTCCCAGAGGGGGGAATTTGAAAATAGGGGGAGGAATCTGAAAACTGTTTTTAATTCCCCCCCCCTGGGAATCTGAAAACGTTTTTACTTTCCCTGGAGGGAAGTTAAGAACGTTTTCAGATTCCGGGGGGGGGGGGAACTTGTTGTTTTTGTTTTGTTGTTGTTTTACGTCTAGCAACATTTAAGGTCATATCAGGACGGGTACCGACTTGTGACAGTGCGCACTCATGGCAACTTTATAGTGCTGTCCCACTGGGAAACCAGGCCGCCGGCACCATGACCTGGTATCCCACTCAGTCACATTATCCTGACACTGAGCACACCAGTCCTTGCCCTATCCTAATAATGCCGAGCGCCGAGCTAGGAAGCGACAAGTATCAATTTTAAAGTCATTGGTTTGACTCGACCGGGACTCGAACCCACGACCCCACGATCTTAGGAAGGGGCAAGTTGAAATTGTATTCCTGGAGGGGGGAATTTGAAAATAGGGGGAGGAATCTGAAAACTGTTTTTAAGTTCCCCCCCAGGAATCTGAAAACGTTTTTAAGTTCCCCGGAGGGAAGTTGAAAACGTTTTCAGATTCCTGGGGGGGAACTTGAGAAGGGGGGAAGTTGAAATCGTTACACCGGATCGAGGGCCCGACGACGAACTCGTCTGCTATTGGCAATGTGTCCCGTTTTACGTGAATAGCATGAATAGCCCTCGGGAGTTGTGTCATGGGCCGCCGTGGAGTGCACACAATCTGTCCTCATCTCCCTCCCCACACGCCCCCCCCCCCCTGCTTCTCCCCCCCCCCCCCTGCCTCTCCGTCCCTCCTTCTCCCTCCATCCTTCTCCCCCCCCCCTCCCTCTACCTCCCTCTCCCTTCATCTCTTCCTCTCTCCCTCCCTCTCTCTTTCCTTCCCTCTCTTCCTCTCTTCATCCCCCTCTTCCCCTCTCCCTCTCTCCCTTTCTCCCTCTCTCTCTCCTTCCCCCTCTTCCTCTCTTCCCCCCTCCTTCTATCCCTGCCTTCCTCCCTCTCTCGCCCGCCCCTCTCTGAATCCGCCCCCCCCCCACTTCCCTTTCCTACTCCTCCTCTCTTTCCCTCTTTTTTCACTATTTCCTTTCCCTCCATTTCTCCCCCCCCTCCCCCTCTCCCTCTCGCCCCCTCCCTCCCCCTCTCCCTCCCTCTCTCCCTCTCCCCCTCTCCATCTCCCTCTCTCCCCTCTCCCTCTCTCCCTCTCCCCCTCTCTCCCTCTCTCCCTCTCTCCTCTCTCCCTCTCTCCCCCTCTCCTCTCCCTCTCCATCTCTCCCACTCCCTCTCGGACTCCCCCCCCCCCACCACCCCCCCCACTCCTACATTCCTCCCCCCTTTCCCCTCTCTCCCCACCATCCCATTTCTCCCACTCCCTACCACTGTCTGTCCCTCCCTCTCTTCCTCCCCCCTCCCTCCCTTCCTACCTCCCTCCCCCCCCCCCCCCCTCTCGCTCTCTCTCTCTCTCTCTTCCACGTTGTCTTCGTGGCAGACACAAGAACGGCGAGCGGCGGCGGGCGAGGCTGCCTTCCAGATCAAAACCGAGACGCCGGGCCTGCAGACGACACCCCCGGGGTGGACGCCGGGAACGTGACGTCACCGCAAGAACGTTGTTTAACACGTCACGCCGACGTCACGCAGTGCGCGTGCAGCCTCCGGGCAGGCACCGCCGTCACTCTCCCACACTCTCCTAGCACACCCAATCAGTGTACGATAACCTCCAGCCTGCTTTAGAATGTGCCCTGAGAGTGTGGCGGCGCGCCGCGCTCCCAGCATGGCCTAGTTGCCTGACCCCGACCGAGAACAAACGGTGTTTCGGTCTACAGGACCTCGTTATGGGAAATAAGCTTTGACGGTCCGTTCATAGCACGTTGAGCTTGACTCGTCCTTGAAAGTTGTCAGCATGACTGACTGACTGACTGGTGTCCTAGCAACCAACCACCCACGGGCTTCTGAACCACAATTGTTGAACACATGAGAAATTAACCTCTGGTATTGTAGATGACGGGCATCTTTACTCTAGTTTTTGTTTGTTAAACTTGATTAAAGTTGCAGTGTCCGATGGTTTTGAGTTTCTGCCATTTTCTGAGATAAATATATCAGGTTGATCATTATAATCTGCCTTACTTTGGTGTGCGGTAACTTCTATTTTAAATGGCTAACTTTGAAGATATTTGAAGTGCAAAAATGCCAAATTAATTTTGGAAAGCATGCCAAAAGTAACACCATAGGCTTCAGCAGAAACATATTCTATTAAAGTGCCTTTATTCTATGTGGCAACAAATGCTTAATAAGTGCATCAATATCTAAGTTAAATATGGAGGATAAAATCTAGATAAATGCTTTGGTTTTGAAAAGTTGATGCTTCATCGGACTATGCAGCTTTAAACTGGCTGAAATGGTCCGTTAATTAAACAAAATTTTAAACACTTCACTGCTATGGCGTAAAGCATTTTGATGCGCATGCCAAAAACAATTGTACATGTCTTCATTTCATATATTTTCCCAAAGGCTGGGCATTCACAATTAAAATCTACTTCACACGAAAGTAAGGTATATTATAACAATCAACCTAATAATATATGTGTCTAATACCCCCATCACACCAAACAAATTCCCACTTCAAACTAAAGTAAGGTATATTATAACAATCAACCTAATAATATATGTGTCTAATACCCCCATCACACCAAACAAATTCCCACTTCAAACTAAAGTAAGGTATATTATAACAATCAACCTAATAATATATGTGTCTAATACCCCCATCACACCAAACAAATTCCCACTTCAAACTAAAGTAAGGTATATTATAACAATCAACCTAATAATAATTGTGTCTAATACCCCCATCACACCAAACAAATTCCCACTTCAAACTAAAGTAAGGTATATTATAACAATCAACCTAATAATATATGTGTCTAATACCCCCATCACACCAAACAAATTCCCACTTCAAACTAAAGTAAGGTATATTATAACAATCACCTAATAATATATGTGTCTAATACCCCCATCACACCAAACAAATTCCCACTTCAAACTAAAGTAAGGTATATTATAACAATCAACCTAATAATATATGTGTCTAATACCCCCATCACACCAAACAAATTCCCACTACGTTCTTGTAAATGTTGCTGAACAGACTCAAACTATGTGCGAACAGAATGGACGTAGTAGCAACTGTTTATGGTCTTTTTTTTAACGAACGGAATGGACGGGCTAGAATTGAATGGTGCTCCAGAACTTTTGAGCATGCCCACATTTTTCTTGCAGTCAATAATATTCTACCCCAACCACAGCCCGCTTTAGAACGTTTTGAGAATTAGCTTGGTGTGATGGGGGTGTAAAAGATATATCATAGCAAAAACTCAAATCCATCAAAACTATGCAACTTTAACTGAGGGTATGGCACAGCCGTCAGTTCCTGTGCTTTCAACTGTTTTGTCCGAAGGGACAGCGGCTGTTGGCGTATCGAGAAACATAATCGTGGATGAATCTAAATGATAATACTTCATTGATAGTCCTATTACACGGAAATGGCCCTTGGCATTACGCGGTGAGACACTGTCCAGTCTGCTATAAGCTTCCTGCCTCTTTTACCATTTTCTTCACAATGTCCTGCTTCTTATAATATAATGTAAGTTATTTTGCAGACTGGAGGCGGTGGCCGAATTGGTAATAGATGATAGCACTGACTTCCTGTGCGGAAGGTCAGGAGTTTGAATCCCAGCCAAGTCAAACCGATAATTTACTAAATTGATACTTGTCGGTATTCAGCCTGATATTCAGTATTTCTACGATATGGCAAAGACTGATTAGCTCAGTATCAGGATGATCATAATGTGACTGAGTGGGATATCGCGCCTTGGTGCCAGCAGCCTGGTCTCCCAGTGAAGCAGATTGAGTGGACAGTGTCACAATTCAGAACCAATGCTGATATGACCTTAGGTGCTGCCATACTATAAAACCCCAAACAAACTGTTTTCACGAATTGAATATACGGTGACCCACAAGACGTAGATTGTTTGTTTTGGTCTGTTTATTCATTTGTTTGTTTTTGTTTATTCATTTATTGGTTTTGATATGTTTATTCATTTATTGTTTGTCTTGAATTCGGATTATACATTGCGTTATTTTTTCCCCTTGTTCTTGGCACAACCATTTTTTTAGTTTTTTTTAAACCAATAACAAAACACCGAACCCCCCTTGCAACCTCTCCCCAGTGCTATTTTCAGATTGTGCCAAGTCATTGTTCCAGTCGGACTAATACCCCCATCACACCAAACTAGTTCTCACTACATTCTTTAAAATGTTCCTGAACGGACTCAAACTGTGCGCGAACGGAATGGACGTAGTAGCAACTTTTTCCGGTCTTTTTACAAACGGAATGGACGGGCTAGAATGGAATGGTGCTCCAGAACTTTGAGCATGCCCAAGTTTTTGTGCAGCCACGTTCTACCCTCGACCACAGCCAATTTTAGAACGTGGTCAGACGTTTTGAAAACTAGTTTGGTGTGATGGGGGTGTTACGGCGCTAGCTCGGGCCAAGTTCACGCATTCTGTGACCGAAAACACGGAATGGTAATCCTCAAACGGAATGGCCCGGAGTGCCTCACTCTGGCAGGGAGTACTTTCCGCAGCGACTACTGGCACAGAGATTCGCGTTTTACTCACGTCTGTCTATAGCTGTCGGCAAATATAATTGATCTTATTTGCACCTCCCCCCCCCCCCACACACACACTCACTCACTTTGACATGGACAGAGATGCGATTACATCAAACTGCATGATGGCATTAATGTTGGTTTAAATACATTAAAAAAAATTAAATGTGCACAATTATAATTGAATCATATAAAGTGCATATTTGTTAGCAAAACCTGAGTGTGTGTGTATATATGTATGTGACAGGGTGAGTGTGTGACGGGGCGGGCGTGTGGATGTGGGTGAGAGTGGGTGTGCGGGTGTGGGTGTGTGGGTGTGGGTGGCGGTGAGAATGCGGGTGTGGGTGTGTGGGTGTGGGTGGCGGTGAGAATGCGGGTGTGGGTGTGTGGGTGTGGGTGGCGGTGAGAGTGTAGGTGGGGTGTGGTAGAGGTGTGGGTGGGGGTGGGTATGGGTATGGTGGGGTTGGGGTAGAAGTGGGGGTGGGGTGGGGGTAGAGGTGGAGGTGGGGTGGGGGTGGGAGTAGAGTTTGGGAAGGGGGTTGGGGCGTGGGAGCGAGGGTGTGGGTGAGGGCATTCGTGGGGGTGGGTTGGGGTGGGTGGGGTGGGTGGGGTGGGTGGCGGTGGGGGTGGGTGGCGGTGGGGGTGGGTGGCGGAGGGGGTAGGGGTGAGGGTGAGATTGAGGGTGAGGGTATTACTATGACGACTCGAATCACTCACCAAGCCGAGACCTAAACTGTGTACATTATAGTAACACCAATGCCACCTCTGTGCGGAAAGTGCATCGTGGGGTGATCTGGGGGGAACCCGTCTCACCCGGTCATACATGTGGTCAAGGTCACGATAAGGTCAAGCAATTGACCATTTCAATGGAGGCTGACCGTGGCCTTTTAAGAAAGACACTTTGTCTTGGGGAATGTCTCGACCGAAGGTATTCCACTCAAAGAACACATTGTGCAAGGTATGTGGGGGGAGGGTTTGTGTATGTGTGTAGGGTGAGTGAGTATGTGTGTGTGGACGGGGATAGACAGTGTGTGTATACATGGATTCTAAAGAAGACAGTCTCTTAGCCATGACGTAATGATAGGAGCTTGCGTAATTTAATTGGGTATGTAAAGCTGGTATATATATATGTGTTATCAACACAGATGTGATTCTCACTTGCACAGAGGTAAATAAATCAAAGTTTAAAAAAAGAAAGCAAATGAAATCAAATACCAACATGGCGTAGGGAGATAACGGGACAAATAAATAGGTCTGGTAATCTGGTAATTTGATAATGTGGTAATGTGATAATGTGGTAATCTGGTAATCTGGTGATCTGGTAATCTGGTAATCTGGTAATCTGGTAATCTGGATCATGTCATACCCCTACAGAATATAGGGTTAAGTGTAATTCCCTCTAGGGTAAGTGTAGTCCCCTTGTAGATTTAATGCCTAGCTTTAACTAACCCGACGGCCCGACAAGATAAGTTGGCCGCCAAATGCTTAAATTTAAAGCTGTATAGTCCGATGAAAGCATCAATTTAAAAAAAAAAAAAACACTTATTTACATTTGATCCTACATATCAAACTTAGACACTGGCACACTTATTAAGCATTTATTATTATTAAGCATGTGTAAGCCACTCATGGCTTACACATGCTTTTCTGCTCAAGGGGGGACCTCCCCCTGAATGTATTGGGTGGCAGTCCCCGCTGACACTCAAACACATTTTACTAAGTTGCGTTGATTTGTTGGCCCTTCGCCAACAATTCTACACTGCAGACAGTATGCATGACCTTTTTACTAAAGTAAAACAAGAAAACATTTTAGCCATTTTGAGGGCAGCTGGACTGTACCACCTCATATAGTTTACTAAATAAATTCTATCAATTATTAATAAAACTTTTCTTTTTCTATGGGAATTTGTTTCTTGACCACAAATATATGATTGTGAGCTTTCTAATTTAATGAGTGTCTATTGGCACATAATTGATTGTCTGCTTTTACATGTAAAAGTGATGGTTTGAACAAAAAACTAACATTTCTCGCCATGAATATGGCCTATGCTGCAGACACGGCATAAAGCAACCACCAATCAATCAATCTATTAAGCCTTTATTGATGCATAAAAGGAAATACTAAGTCAAATCAATAGAACATGTTACTGCTGAAGCCTATGTCATCAGAATGTTGATGCACACTCCAAAATTAATTGTGCAAGCTTTCACGTCAAATATCTCTGAAGTTAGTAATTTATATTAAAGGTTACTTCAAATTGAAGTAAGGTAGATTATAATGATCAACCTGATGTATTTAGCTTTTTTTGTATAAAACCCACAGAAACTCAAAACCACCGGACCATGTAACTCGAATGCTCAAGTTTAAAGCTGCATAGCCCGATGAAATATCAAATTTTCAAAACCAAACCAATTATCTAGATTTTATTTTACATATCTAACTTAGATACTGATCCACTTATTAAGCATTTGTTTCTGTGTAGAAAGCAATACTGAGTCAATGTAACAGAACCTGTTACTGAAGAATTCTATGGTGTCAGAGTTTTGGCAAGCATGCCAAAACTAATTTTGCATGTTTGCACTCAAAGTATCTCAAAGGTTTACCATTTGAAATAAAAGTAACTTTGAACTAATGTAAAGTAGATACCAGTGATCAATCTAATATATTTATCTCAGAAAAAATACAGGAATTCAAAACCATCGGACTATGCAAGTTTAACTGCAGCCTGGTTATGGGTGAAGGAGGCTCCAATTTTTGGTTCCATGCGACAGATCACTCACTCCACGGAGTTAAAGGAGATCGTGGACCTCGTTAGAGAAGGGCACTGCCCTCGACAAACCAGCTATGCAGGGACACAATGAGTTGGATGATTGGTTTGTGTTTTTGCGCTCTGGTAAGCCTCACAAAGTAGGTCACGGTGAAAGGGTGCGAGGTGTTTGATTTTATTCAGCGTGGCATGCGGATGTTTAATTGTATTCAATGTGACAGTGATGTGTCAGTGTGACATGGGGTGTGGTACTGATTGTAGTCAGTATGACCTGGGTGCATCTCTATGCAATTAGTACGACATGGGTTGCATTTGATTATACTCAGTGTGACATGGGGTATGTCTGATTGTATTCAGTATGACATGTAATGTGTCTGATTGTACTCACGGTGACATGGGTGTGTCTGATTGTATTCAGTATGACATGTAGTGTGTCTGATTGTACTCAGTGTGACATGGGGTGTGTCTGATTGTACTCAGTGTGACATGGGGTGTGTCTGGCATATGGGTGTCTAATTGTACTTCATGTGACATGGGATGTGTCAGTGTGACATGGGGTGTGGTTCTGATTATACTTAATGTGACACGGGGTGAGTCTGATTATACTCAATGTGACATGGGATGTGTCTGATTATACTCAATGTGACATGGGTGAGTCTGATTATACTCAGAATGACATGGGTGCATCTCTATGCAATTAGTACGATGTGTGCTGCATTTGATTATACTCAGTGTGACATGGGGTGTGTCTGATTGTATTCAGTATGATATGTAGTGTGTCTGATTGTATTTAGTATGACATGGGGGTGTCTGATTGTATTCAGTATGACATAGGGGGGTGTCTGATTGTACTCAGTATGACATTGTGTGTGGTTGATGGTACTCAGTGTGACATGGGGTGTGTCTGATTGTATTCAGTATGATATGTAGTGTGTCTAATTGTACTCAGTATGACCTGGTGTGTGACTGATGGTACTCAGTATGACACGGTGTGTGTCTGATTGTATTTTGTATGATATGGGGTGTGTCTGATTGTACTCAGTGTGACATGGGCTGTTTGACTACTCAGTGTGATAGAGGGTGTAAGTGATTGTACTTAGTATGACATGGGTTGTGTCTGGTTGTACTCAGTGTAATATAGTGTGTATCTGATTGTACTCAGTATGATATGGAGTGTCTGATTGAACGCAGTGTGATATAGGATGTGTCTTATTGTACTCAGTGTGACATGAGCTGTCTGATTGTACTCAGTGTGATATAGGGTGTGATTGATTGTACTCAGCATGACATAGGGTTGTCTGATTGTACTAGGTATGGCATGGGGTGTGTCTGATTGTACTCTGTGTGACATAGGGTGTGTCTGATTGTACTCGGCATGGCATGGGGGGTGTCTGATTGTACTCTGTGTGACATAGGGTTGTTTGATCGTACTCGGTATGGCATGGGGTGTGTCTGATTGTACTCTGTGTGACATAGGGTTGTCTGATTGTACTCGGTATGGCATGGGGTGTGTCTGATTGTACTCGGCGTGACATAAGGTGTGTCTGATTGTACGCAGTGTGACATGGGGTGTCTGATTGTCCTCGGTGTGACATAGGGTTGTCTCATTGCACTCAATATGGCATAAGGTGTCTCTGATTGCACTCAGAATGACATGGGCTGTCCGATTGTACTCAGTGTAACAAAGGGTATGTCTGATTGTACTCAGTATGACATGGGGTATCTGATTGTACTCAGCATGGCATGGGATGTCTGACTGTACTCAGTGTTCTAAGTTCAGTGTCAAGGGTCATATGCTAGATAGCGTTTTGGCTTTGGAAATTTGATGCCTCGGTCGGATTCCCTCTCTATCTCTCTCTCTCTCTCTCTCTATATATATATATAGGTCGTTTCATGGTAAATGGGGCCAGTGTACTTTCCAGTATGTAATGGTCAAAAACAATTATGGAAAGAGTAGAGGAGGTATTTTATTTATAGAATTGGTATTCTTACACTTTGGAGAGATAGATATGAAAAAATTAAGGCATAATGTGAGATAGTTTTAAAGAAAGCCAACATTTTCATTGCAAAAATATGGTGTTTTAAAGGCATTAATTTGTTACATGGAAAATGTGGAATTTTCTACAGCCTACTAGACCTTTATTTTGCATAGTATATTACATATTAGTCAATGAAATAATATAAGGAGACTCTTCCTTGAAATAAATATCCATTTTACATGCATACATATTTTTTTCTATCTAATATTCCATGGTGATTCAACTGGTTCTGGACGTAACTGTTGTGCCCCCTGCTTGTCCATTGCTTGTTAAATTAGGAAATATGTTATCCTGGGAATACCAGAGCATCAGTAAAAAAAAACATTTGCTATTGTTTCATTTGTAAGGCTATTTTCTAGTAGCATGGGTAGTAATATAATTTTTCTACAAAGGTTTATGAAAAAAAATTGAAGTTGAAGTTCCATATTATTGTTGGTGTCCCCTTCTATTGTGTTTTGTCCACAACTCAAAATTGGGAAGAATATAATGATCCTATGCTTATTTTTTACAGTGCATTTCTATATTTAAGGGATCACAATATAAAAACTAATTGTTTCATGCAATAAATTTGATTAAATAATTGTTTTGATTCATGAATCCGCACTTGGTGATTAATAAGTCTACACTTGGGGCTGGCTACTCAATTAGTTCTTGTTTTTCGGACAAAATGGTAACCTCAACTGTCTTTTCCTTCATGTTACCAGTCTATATACGGACAAGAGTTGGCTACTCAGCGAAAAAACGAGGAAAATACACTATATTAATTTGTTACCCTCATGTAACACTTTGCCCCCCCCCCCCCCACCCATTTACCCTACATCGACTCGACCATCCGCCGGCAGCTAGTCTAAGATAAAATAATTGTCTTCATGTAAGCATGATGGTCACCTCACCTGATGGAGGAGACTGAGGTGTCGGCCACAACAAGAGCCGGTCCATGTCCTGCATAATGGGACCAGTTAAAGTGGGATGCTGGGTAATAGGTAGATAAAGGATTCACCTGGTACTCGCAGTACACGGGTGAATACTAGCCCTATATAAAAACGGTCGAAAAAGCGGGTTTATGAAATGACAGCCTAATTTCACAAACTAAGAAGCAACATTTATTCTTTGTAGGTGTCTTCATATTTACCCGCTACCTTTGAGTTGAAAAATA
The DNA here is from genome assembly GCA_030323885.1 of Branchipolynoe longqiensis. Lineage (NCBI taxonomy): Eukaryota > Metazoa > Annelida > Polychaeta > Phyllodocida > Polynoidae > Branchipolynoe > Branchipolynoe longqiensis. Next base: position 134,290,178 of record CM059186.1, read on the forward strand.
TAATAAAATATCTAGTTTAATAAGATTTAAAAGTGAAATCGACGGTGTTCTTGCGCCACCATCTTGCATTCTCGCCCATTTCACCAACTCTGTGCCTATATGGGTAGCCATTTGATACTGGAGCCACAGTTTCTAGTTCATGTTCCATACTAAACCTATTTTCACCCGTATTTACACTACGTTGTCCTTCACCCACGTACTACAAGTACCGAGTGAATCTTTTATCTAGGTAATAGGAAGCATCGCACTGGGTCTACAATAACCAGATTTTCATTATAGTGGATCTAGTCGAGCTGCAATACCGCCACAGGTGGCTGCAGAATGGATGTAGCATAACCCTCTCACTGGGTATGATGGATGTTACGTAATGCGCACACGGGATCTAAAGCTGAGCTTCCGTTATTGCGCAGTGCGACACGCGACACGAGGCATCCGCCATCCGGTATGCGGCATCCGGTATGCGGCATCTTGGATTCTGCATCCGGTATGCGGAATCCGGGATCCGGGATCCGACATGTGGCTTGCAGCATGTAGCATGTTTTGCTTAGCGACACCCCACCCCACCCCAGCACAACAAGTAAACATAGGCTATTGGGGGGGGGCATGCAGCTTGAGACATGAGACAAGCGACATGTCACATGTCACATGTCACATGTAATGCGACATGCAGCATTTGACGTGCGGCATGTGATATACTCACATGATGTATGTGACGTGCAGCAAGTGACAGTATAACATGTAGTGTGTCTGATTGTACTCAGTGTGACATGGGGTGTGTCTGATTGTACTCAGGATGACATGTCGTGTGTCTGATTGTACTCAGTGTGACATGGGGTGTGTCTGATTGTATTCAGTATGACATGTAGTGTGTCTGATTGTACTCAGTGTGACATGGGATATGTCTGATGGTATTCAGTATGACATGTAGTGTGGCTGATTGTACTCAGTGTGACATGGGGTGTGTCTGATTGTATTCAGTATGACATGTAGTGTGTCTGATTGTACTCAGTGTGACATGGGATATGTCTGATTGTATTCAGTATGACATGTAGTGTGTCTGATTGTACTCAGTGTGACATGGGATATGTCTGATTGTATTCAGTATGACATGTAGTGTGTCTGATTGTACTCAGTGTGACATGGGGTGTGTCTGATTGAATTCAGTATGACATGTAGTGTGTCTGATTGTACTCAGTGTGACATGGGGTGTGTCTGATTGTATTCAGTATGACATGTAGTGTGTCTGATTGTACTCAGTGTGACATGGGGTTTGTCTGATTGTATTCAGTATGACATGTAGTGTGTCTGATTGTACTCAGTGTGGCATGGGGTGTGTCTGATTGTATTCAGTATGACATGTAGTGTGTCTGATTGTGCTCAGTGTGACATGGGGTGTGTCTGGCATATGGGTGTCTAATTGTACTTCATGTCACACATGGGATGTGTCAATGTGACATGGGGTGTGGTTATACTCAATGTGACACGGGTGAGTCTGATTATACTCAGTGTGACATGGGTGCATCTCTATGCAATTAGTACGACGTGTGACTTGCGACACATGGAATCTCACCTTAACGTCTACTAGCTGGTGCTAGACACCCATCCCCTAAAACCGTCGGCAAACTCAACGATTCGTAATTGGGAACCTCGCAGTCGGAGACCCGGAAATCAGTAGACCAAGACCTCTTTTGGTGCTCCTGTGCTATACTGCTACACGTGAAAACGAGTAAACAAAAAACCTCGACCCAGCATTTCGGTGTGAACACCGAAATTAATAGGGAATGTTTTTTTACTTCCAATATCTCTTCAAATTAATCATTTGAAATAAAAGTTATTTTCAAAGTGAATTAAAATAGAACATAACGGTCAACGAAATATACTATATTTATATACAATGTGTGTGTGTAGCGGCTCAAAGTCATCTGATTATTCAACTCTAAATCCCAATTATAAGTGGTAAACTGCGACTTGGTTAATTGTTGCTACTGTTCAGAGGTGCAAGGTGCGGGTTAATGTGTATTGCATTAACACAGCTGTCCTGTATCCGTCGCTCTGGTGACTTGACAGTTTTTTGTTCAAGTTGCAGGCATCCGAATCACCAACAACTCACACTGTTCTCTCCCCCTACCCCCTCTCTCTACCTCTCTTTCTTTCTCTCTCACACACACTCTCGTTCTGGCCCTCTCTCTCTCCCCCCTCTCTGTCTCCATCTCTTTACATATATATATATAGATATATATATATAATTAACTGTGTACATATGAGAGAAGACAAAGATAGCGGTTGAGTAGTTTGTAATCTCTGGCAAGGATTATAGCCCCTTGCCCAAATAATAAAAGAAAAAATCCTCCGGCGCAACTGACACTTGTCGACACCAGATGGAGGGAAGGTGGGCGCAGGTGGCACCACCGGTCAAGTGCGGAGTCTTACCGAGAATAACAATGGTATCAAGTAATATAATAATATAATTATTATAAAGGAAACAATTCCCGTCGTATTTTTATACTCGCATAATACGTTATACATCACATATATATGCAATAAAACCTCTCTAAATCGACCGACTTTGGGACCGACATTAAGTGGTCCATTTAGGGAGGTAGTCGGTTTAGGGAGCTAGAAAATGGTTACAATGGTATTGTTGGGACCTAAATAAAGCAATCGATGTAGGGGAGTGGTCGATCTGTGGAGGTGGTCGGTTAGGGAGGTTTTATTGTATATATATATATATATATATATATATATATATATATATATATAAAGACGAAGATAGTGATAATTACATTATTGCCTATAGTAATCGGGAGTGTTCTATTCACCATACTGTACTTAGTATTATTAGTAGTAGTATTACATCCAGGTTGCTCGTGACTGGCTGTTGGTGCCTCACTGTGTACTGCACAGTCATTTAATGTATGCCGTGCTCGTTGTAACAGGTCGTCCATAACTACAAGCCTGAGGATAAGTATGAGTATGAGTAAGAATAGGAGTAGGAACATAAGCATAATCATAGGTATAAGTATAAGTATGGGCATGAGTAGGAGTAGGAGTAGTAGTAGGAGTAGAAGTAGGAGTAGGAGTAGGAGTAGGAGTAGGAGTCAAAACATAAGTATGAGTACGAGTACGATAGAAGTAGGAGGAGGAGTATGAGTAAGAGAGGAGAGGAGTAGAAGTAGGAGGAGTAGGAGGAGTAGGAGTAGGAGTAGGAGGAGTAGGAGTAGGCGGAAGAGGAGTAGGAGTAGGAGAAGGGGGGAGTAGGAGGAGTAGGAGTAGGAGGAGGGGGAGGAGAAGTAGGAGCAGCAGGAGTAGGGGGAGGAGAAGGAGGAGGAGAAGGAGTAGGATGGGGATGAGGAGTAGGAGTAGGAGTAGGAGTAGAAGGAGGAGAAGTAGGAGGAGGAGGAGTAGGATGGGGATCAGGAGTAGGAGGAGGAGTAGGAGGAGTAGGAGAAGGAGTAGGAGTAGGAGTAGGAGTAGGCGCAGGAGTAGGAGTAGGAGTAGGAAGAGGAAGAGGAGGAGGAGGAGTAGGGTTGGGAGTGGGAGTAGGAGGAGGAGAAGTATGAGGAGGAGGAGTAGGATGGGGATGAGGACTAGGAAGAGGAGTAGGAGGAGGAGAAGTAGGAGGAGGAGTAGGAGGAGTAGGAGTAAGAGTAGGAGTAGGTGTAGGATTAGGAGTAGGCGTATGAGTAGGAGTAGGAGTAGGAGGAGTAGGAGTAGGAGTGGGAGTGGGAGTAGGAGGAGGAGTAGGAGGAGTAGGAGGAGGAGTAGGAGTAGTAGGAGGAGTATGAGAAGGGTGGGAGGAGTAGGAGTAGGGGGAGTAGGAGGAGGAGTAGGAGGAGAAGGAGTAGGAGGAGGAGAAGGCATAGGAGGGGGAGCAGGAGGAGGGGTAGGAGGAGTAGGAGGAGGAGTAGGAGGAGGAGTAGGAGGAGGAGTAGGAGGAGGAGAATGAGTAGGAGGAGTAGAAGGAGGAGGAGTACCAGTAGGAGAGGAGTACGAGAAGAAGGAGGGGTAGGAGGAGGAGAGCGAGTAGGATGAGGAGAAGGAGTAGGAGGAGGAGGATGAGGAGTAGGAGGAGGAGAAGGAGTAGGAGGAGGTGAAGGAGTAGGAGGAGGAGTAGGAGGTGGAGTATGAGGAGGGGTAGGAGGAGTACGAGTAGGAGAGGAGTAGGGGGAGTAGGAGGAGGAGTAGGAGGGGGAGGAGGGGGAGTAGGACTAGGAGTAGGAGTATGAGGAGTAGGAGTAGAACTATAAGTAGAAACATAAGTATACATGCAAGTACAAGAACAAGTACAAGTACAAGTATAAGAATAAGAGTAAGTATAAGTGTACGTTGGCCGAACTGTATTCAGACACCTCAGCAGCCTGCGTTTCCAGGGGGGCGTTGGGGTCTGACGTAGATGGACCTTTCCGTTTGAGTTAAGAATAAGACCCAGCATTCTGGGTGAATTATGTTGCGGGCACATGGTTTCAATGGAAACCCAATTTATAACGGCGCGCCCAGCACAAACCGTGTGCGTCGTACGTGACACTCACTGACAGGCGCGCCTGCTTACAGTGTGACATTTAGTGCCACATTTCACAGCATTCCAAGATAGTAGTATGCATTTAGACCGTAGTAATTTAGAGGAAGTTCCCTGTAAAATATGGAGGCTGGAGGTGGAGGGTGAGGGTCCTTAGAGCTATAATGACCCCCCCCCCCCCGCTCCCCTCCACCTGAGGACCCCCCCCCCCCGCTCCCTCCGCCTCCCGCCTCCATATTTTAACACCAGACGGGATGGCCGAATGAGTTGATCCGTCTCCCGTTTTGGTAGATCGTGGGATTCGAACCCACGTTTTTGAACCCTGATCGAGTCAAACCAATGACTTAGTAATTTATACTTGTCACTTCCTAGCCAGGCGCTCAGCATTGGTCGTAATGCGAAGCATTACGTTTGATGCGAGGAAAGGGAGAGACCCTCCCCCGCCCCGGCTGTCGCGCTGCACTGACACCTCACCCGACGCCGCCGCGCGCCGCTCCCTCCCCCGCCCCCCTGTCGCGCAGCATTCGCGCCTCACCCGACGCCCGCTGCTCACCGCCTCTCGCATTCCCCCGGGCCGGCAGCATTCACACCTCACCTGCTGTCACCAGTCCCCCTCCCCTTATAAGGCCGCCCGTCGGCCTCCCTCAGGCACTCGCCCTCCTGCCGCCTTCCAGCTCTCTCCCTTTTCTCTTTGGGCCTACCTCCACCTCAGACCGCTGATACGCCATGCCACGGGGAAGAGGAAATGGACGCAAGGGCTCCCGGGCTGCCGCCCGCGGCACCCCGGGGCCGGCTTCAACCCCACGGCGGGACGAGTCCCGGGCCTCCACCCCGGCGTCGCCCTCGGACCGCACCTCGGGCGCCGAAACCTCGGCCATACTGGAGGCGCTCCAGCGTCTCCAGCTCGAGCAGCATCAGACTGCCGCCGACATCCATGCCCGGATCGACGGCCTGGAGGCCGGAGGGGCTCGGCCCGCCCCCGAGACGACCTCTCCTGCACCCAGACGCCAAACCGCCTACACTGCCGCGCCCGCCCGCGAACCTCGGGCGCGCGCTTCGGCCGGAGCCCGGCCCCCGCCACCGGCTCCGGCGCCCCTGCCGGGGGCCGCTCACCCCCAGTATGAGTGCTACCATCACCTCGGGACCCAAGCCGCAGCTGCCCCGTTGCCGGCCTACCACGAGGAGCCGACGCACCACACCCTGGCATCCGCGGGCGACGCCGTCCGGGAAATCCTTGCCTCCGCCGAGGTGCGGCACTCGGTCAGGCGGCAAGGGATCCCGGTCGACTACATCTTTCCTTCGGACCTGGTAGAGAGGGGGGCCTGAGAGGAAGCCGGTGAAGAGGGGCGAGGCAACCAAGGACGAGTATAGCCTCGCCCTTCTCACCCTGATTGACCACCCCGACTTCCCGGCCCACTCCTTCCAGGGCCTACACCACCATCACCTCACCGTGCTCAGGGACGTCCTCCTCTACCCCTGGCCAACCGTCCGCCGCTATTCCGAGACGTTGTTCACATGGATAGCGGACGGGAGGCTCCCCCAGGGGTGGCACGACCCGGTCGCCCTCGACCTCCTGAGGGTGCAGACCCTCACCCTCCCCGCCCCTCAGGCCGCCCCGGCAGCAGCGGTCCCCCGAGGTGACGACCCTCCCCGAGGCACACACTTGCCCCGAGCCCAAGTCGACGCCCGCACCGCCTATGACAGGCACACCCACGGGGCCCCCTGCCCGGCCTGGAACCGCGACCCCGCCTCGTGCGATCGGGCCCCCGTCGGGGAGGCCCACGGCGAGGCGGGGGACAGGCACCGTCACGTCTGTGCCTACTGCGCAAACGTGCGGCGCATCCTAACTATGCACTGCGAGGCCGGCTGCATAACGAAGCAAGCCCGTGAGCGCCAGACCCCCCCCCACCTCGGCGGATTTTTGATCCGCCGGCCTCCCCCACAACTCAATTTAAGGCCGGCCCCGGGTGGGCCCTTTCTCCCGTGGCGCCTCACCCTCACCACTGCCGACACCCCCGCGACTTCCACCGACAACCTCCCAGCGACCACCGATCGCAGCGCCGCCCAGTCACAGCCGGGGATCATCACCTCGGGCTCACGCCTCAGACCACAGCCCAGTCCAGCCTCACGAGGAACCCTCTGCCGACATCACAACCCCCGACCCTCACGACACCGCCTTCAACAACCCGCCTGCCCAGACCCCGACCACCACCCCGCCCAGCCCTGAGGACTTCGCTGCCCCCCTCCTCGACCCTCGTCGGACCTCCTCACCGGATCTCGCCAAGGAGCGGGCCTCTTCCTTCTTTGGCCGCCCGCTCCCTGTCGACGCAGGCCCCGGACACTCGCCGCCAACAGAGGGAACCCGACCACAGAGGGTCCCCCTCCCCAGTGTGGCACAGGGCACCTGGACCCCCGAGGCGGTCCACGCACACATGCCCCGCCTCGCCCCCTCTGGCGCGCCGCGAGCCCTCTCCGCCTTTTTGGTGGAGGGCTCCTCGGCACCCCCTCACTGACCACCCACAGACATCTGACTCTGCCTGAACTCTCCTATTATCTTGTACTTCCCTGTTGCTCCTCATGAGCCCTATCTTCCATTTGCTCCTTATGAGCCCCTTTTCTACTTTATTCTCATTTGCATTGCTCCTCATGAGCCTTTCTCTTCCTCTGTATACTCTGTTGCTCCTTATGAGCCCCTTTTGTACTTTATTCTCATTTGCATTGCTCCTCATGAGTCTTTCTTTTCCTCTGTATACTCTGTTGAGGCGTCAATAAAAACGCCTTCTTTCCACCCCCGCCTTGCCTTCTTCCTTTTCGCGCATCGTCGTAATGCGAAGCATTACGTACTTGATGCTCGGAAAGGGAGAGACCCTTCTCCCGCCCCGGCTGTCGCGCTGCGCTGACACCTCACCCGATACGCCAGCAGCGCGCACAGCGCTCCTCCCACGCCAAGTCCCCCACCCCCCTGTCGCGCAGCATTCGCGCCTCACCCGACGCCCACTGCTCACCCACTCTCGCCCTCCCCCGGGCCGGCAGCATTCACACCTCACCTGCTGTCGCCCGTCCCCCTCCCCTTATAAGGCCGCCCATCGGCCTCCCTCAGGCACTCCCCCTCCTGCCGCCTTCCAGCTCTCTCCTTTTTCTCTCCACCCACCCACCCAACTCTTTCTCTTATCTCTTCTCTTTCAGTGGTGGAGGGCTCCTCGGCACCCCCTCACTGACCACCCACAGACATCTGACTCTGCCTGAACTCTCCTTTATCTTGTACTTCCCTGTTGCTCTCCCCATGAGCCCTATCTCATTTGCTCCTTATGGAACCCCTTTTGCGTATCTTTATTCTCATTTGCATTGCTCCTCATGAGCCTTTCTCTTCCTCTGTATACTCTGTTGCTCCTTATGAGCCCCTTTTGTACTTTATTCTCATTTGCATTGCTCCTCATGAGCCTTTCTCTTCCTCTGTATACTCTGTTGAGGCGCCAATAAAAATGCCTTCTTTCCACCCCTGCCTTGCCTTCTTCCTTTTCGCGCTAGGGAAAGGACTGGTCAGGATAATGTGATTGAGTGAGACACTGGATCATGGTGATGGTGGCCTGATTTCCCAGTGGGGCAGCACTATAAAGTCGCCATCAGTGTGCACTGTCACAAGTCGGTACCAGTCTTGATATGACCTTAGATATTGCTAGGACGTAAAACTCAAACAACCAACCAACCATATTTAAACTAAATTGGAAGAACCCCCACCCCACTCAACAACAACAAAAAACAATTACCAAAAAAAAACACCAAAAGCCGTCGCTGCGTTCGGTAAGAAAGCAGATATGCTACAGATTACACAGATACGCAGCTGATCGGCCCTTGACGTGAGGCTAAGATATGAGTTTATGATTAACTGTCCTCATGGCCCCTCTGATGCTCCTCGAACGCAATGGATACAGGACAGGAGATATGAGGACTAAACCTGATACGGAGATTCTGCGTATCACTTACCACTGGTAGGCGCTGAGGACAAGTGATCGACAGATACATAATAAGCAGCACCACGCTACACTAGCCCTTTAAACAAATCTCCCCCCTCCCCCACCAAAAAAAAACACATCACAAAAAAACAACAACAAAAAAACCCAACAAGTAACATATTTTAGATGTATGAGGAAATTCTCGAATCAATATCCGATGTTGATATTAAGCAGTTGTTGCTCGATATGCAATTTTAAAGGTCTGGTTGTTGGAAGTTTAAGTCCTTTTCTTTGTTCTTCTTTTTTCCCCTTTTTTTTTTGGTGATGGTGTATTTATGCTGCCCATAACGGTTAAGTCTAATTTCTAAGTCCTGGCAACATCTAAGGTCATATGACGTCGGGGAAAGGTGTTATAGACTGTGCTGTCAAATGGTATAGGGGAGAGACAAAGACCAAACGGATTCCTCAGATGTACGTGACTAAATTCCCATGTCATTTTTCAATTTCAATTCTTTTATTTTAACTCTCTCTAAGGTATGTTTACAATAGACTGATGTGATACAATAAATGCATACAAATTACTTACAGACAGAAAGGATCCCCGAAAAGGGATGCTTATCAAGCTGGTCTCCACGATATGAATGAAGAAGTGATGACAATAACAGATGAGTAAACTTAAGCTATATTCTTAACTAATGATTATGATGAGATACTGATGTCTCTTTTCACAGTTAGTAAAAAACAAAGTAATGTTAGGATATCAGACTTAGTAAATACATGTATAAAATTGAGATTCTAAATCATAAACATTCCAGTCAGTAGAAACAACATTTAGTTAATTTAATCGATCTACACATTTAGATATATATATATCATGCAGGAAATATGAAATATATTACATACACACACATATATATGGTCCTGCCTTGCTAGGGTGTGAGCTCAGAAATCGATAAAGGATGTCCATGTCCAGCACTATGGTCGTCAGATCTTTGGGTAGTCCAATTGCTTGCTGAATCTTGGCACAGACCTCCTCTTTGGTAACACGGTTTGGCTTGGTTGTTGGAGTTTGACGTCCTGGCAACATCTAAGGTTATATCAGGAAGGGTACTGACTTGTGACAGTGTGCACTCATGGTGACTTTATAAGTATAGTGCTGCCCGACTGGGAGACCAGGCTGCCAGCACCATGACCTGATATCCCACTCAGTCACATTATCCTGACACTGAGCCAACCAGTATGTCTCCTATCCTGGTTAGGAAGTGACAAGTATCAATTTGTATGTCATTTGTTTGACTCGACAAGGGTTTGCAGCCTTGGGTTCAAATCCCACGATCTACCAAAACGGGAGACGGACGCTCAACTCATTCGGCCATCCCGTCTGGTCATTGGTAACATGGTCTTTGCATAAGGTGTGTCATCTGATTATATTCATAATAAAAAACGGTTTATTAATAGGCCTCTATGTAACATCGACATATTAATATCCACCTAAGTATTTCGTTTCTAGCCCTGTTTGATTAAGAAAGCAAATTGATCCTTTATCAAAATTATCTGACTCTATAGCTGTCCTTAAGAACATATCCATATCTCAGGCAAATAACTTATAACTTAGCAGTCATACAATTTACCGTTGATATTTTCAGGAAGCCAACCCCTAAAATTTGAAAGTAATTCCCCCCCCCCATCCCCCCCCCCCCCCCCACACACACACTCTCCAACAATTGCAGTTATAGCTAAACCACAACCACAATTCAATTTTGAACTGAAATGACAATTTAAAAGTGAGGTCATATGAACGCTGTTTTGCGTTGTTAATTCAAATTAATGAGCGCAGTAAATGTTCATGCATGTATTTATACTTATGGGGATATCATTGCTGCGCGCGCAACACTTCCGGTTAGTCGGATTGGACGCCGATGTAATGAGGATTGCTTCAATAACCAAGAATAAGGACGTGAGCTAAAATATTTATGACCGCATTGCATTATGGAATATGGAGTTCAAAGGAATAAATTACTGCCGTTTATTCTGAAGTCCTTAACTTGGCCAATTTGTTATAATGCCTCGGGCATCGCCTGGTCTTATAGAGACGTGTGTCATCTGTAATGTAGCCTCAACTTGGTCTCTCAATGTAGCACATTTCCAGACAACATGGGCGAATGAGTTGAGCGTCTGTGTCCCATCCGTAAATTGTGGGATTCATACACACGGGTTTGAGCCCTGGTCAAGTGAAACCGATGACTTAAAAATGTATACTTGTCGCTTCTGAGCCAGGCTCTCAGCGTTATTAGGACAGGGCAAGGAGCAGTCGAATGAGGAATCGTCTGTGATCGGAATTTCCTCTGCTTAATCAACAAATTAAATTAAAATTAAATCAAATAGACGCAGTGAGTGTTGGGCGATAATAGGGCATAGCTGCAATGAAAGAAACACTTCTTCAACAAGGCGCTCGCTTGTAGTAGTATAGGAGGGTTCTTTTGAGCGTAAAATTACGTGTGAATGATTTATTTTCATAATGTTTTACATTACTAACTCTGCTCTGCAAAACCAGACGGGGTAAGACTAACAGCACTGGCTGGCATCCTGCGCAAGAGGCCGTCCTGGTTGAATGATTGGTTATTGAAGTTTTATGTCCTAGCAACATCTGTGGTCATATCAGAACGGGCACAGACTTGTGACAATGCATACTCATGGCGACTTAATAGTGCTGGCCCTATTTTGGGAAATCAGGCCGTCGCCACCATGGCCCGATATCCCACTCAGTCACATTATCCTGACACTGAGCTAACCAGTCCTTGCCATATTCTATTAAAGCTGAGCATCAGGTTAGGAACTGACAAGTATCAATTTTGTTAAGTCATTGGTTTGATTCGACCAGGAATCGAACTCCCGACCTTCCACATGGGAAGTCTGCTTTCTACTGATTCGGCCGCGGCGTCCGGTACAGGAGGTCGTGAGTTTCAAACCCCAAGCCAAGTCAAGTCAAGCCAATGACTTGCAAAATTGATACACGTTACTACCTAGTGTGGCACTTGGCATTAATAAGATAGGACGAGGACTGGTTTGCTCAATATCAAGATAATGTGACTGAGTGGAATATCGGTTTTGAAACCCCAACCAATTCAAATCAATGACTTACAAAATTGATATGTGTGTCACTACCTAGTGTGGCACTTTGCATTAATAGGACAGGGCAAGGACTGGTTTGCTGAATATCAAAATAATATGAGTGAATGGAATATCACTTGATGGTGCCAGCAGCCCAATTCTATAAAGTTGTCACAAGTCAGTGTATTGCCTTAGATGTTGCTAGGGCGTAAAAAACCAACATACAACGCAAACAAACAGCATGGAAAAAACTGACATTATTTTTAGGATAGAAAATGGATGGGCCACCCGATATTTCAATGTCGATGGACACTGATCGCCGGCCAGAGACGTTGAGGTTGGTTTGTTTGTTTGTTGTTGTTTTGCGTCATAGCAACATCTAAGGTCATATCGGGACGGGGAGTCGTTGCCTCCAAGCGTACGTGTAAGATGGGGTTGCAAGTTCGAAAGCTGCCTTAAGCCCCTGTCACATTATGCCGTATTGTGTTAGCGTATGCTGACGTATGTGATTTTGCTGCAACACGCTGGTGTACGCTGGTTACACTGGTGTGTGCTGGTGTTCGCTGAGACGTTATGTGTACATTTGGCATAAGTCATATTCATTAACAGCCCACTGGTGTATGCTGAGATAGGTTATGGGTAAGTTTGGCATAAGTAGTATTTTTTAGCATGTTTAAAATTCCGCCGTATGACAGCATATGTCACATACGTCGGCATACGCTGACGCGATACGGCATAGTGTGACAGGGCCTTTATGCATTCTCTCGGCACGGGCATTGACATACACATACACGCAGCAGAGTAGCATGACCAATTGGTGTATTACGTCCTTGCAACATCTGAGGTTACACCAGGACAGGTACCGACTAGTGGTAGTGTACATATGTAGTCACTTTATAGTGCTCTCCGACTGGGATGCAACACCGTGTCGACATCCCACTCAGTCGCATTTCATGAAGAGACCTTACCTGTCCTACTCTATCCTACCGTATCCTATCATATCCTATTCTACCGTATCCTACCGTGTCCTACCATATCCCACCATATCATACCCTACCCTACACTGTCCTACAATATCCTATGCTATACTCCAGTATCCTGTAATATCCTTAATATCCTTAATATCATTCAATATCCTACACTATCTTACAATATCCTACACTATCAAACCCTATCCTAGGCACTATCCAGCCCTACGCTACCCCATCCTATTCTATCCTACCCTCTCCTACCTTGTCCTACACTATCCTAGTAATACAAAGAGGCCCCAGCCAAAGTAGTAACAAGTACGGCACCAGCCAAAGTAACAAAGTCTTAAAGTTGCATAGTCCGATGAAAACATCAAATTTTCAAAATCAAAACACTTATCTAGATTTGATTCTATATATTCAACTTAGAGATTGGTGCACTTATTAAGCATTTGTTGCTGCATAGAAGGGCATAATAAGTCAATTAATAGAAACAGTTACTACTAAAGTCTATGGTGTCAGAGTTTTGGCGTGCTTGCCAACATTATTTTGTCATGTTTTGATGTCAAATATCTCCAAACTCAGTCATTTAAAATTGAAGTTACTTCAAACTAAAGTAAAGTAGATTATAGCGATTAGTATAATATATATATCTCAGAAAATAGCAAAAACTCAAAAGCATCGGACTATGCAACTTTAACCAGATCAGACATCGATCCCAGAAGCGCAGGTGCTCTAACCACTCAGCCACACTCGTAGTAGAATAGAGCAGGGTGTGAGTATATGGTGAATTAAGCTGAGATTCCTTCTACGCGGTATGCGGCATGCGGTATGCGGCATGCGGCATGCGGCATGCGAATGGGAAGATTCCTTCTACGCGGCATGCGGCATGCGGCACATGACTGGCTATATTTAAAAAATAAAAATAAACTAGTATACTCAATACTGCGCTGTATATGACCTAATATTGCATTTATATCTATGTACTTCTTAGTACGTCACATGGAGGTTCCTACCTTTATAATTACCAAATTATAGATAAGTATTCATATTTTTGTGGCTCTGGTAGCATTTTTACCAACCCGAACCCCCACCACCACCACTACCATATGTTTCCCCTCAGCACCCTTGTGCGTCACCGTTCCGTAATGCTCAGTCACCTCTCCTAGTGTTAAACTAATGCACACATCAGACTCAGGTTTCTAATCGCACCCCGCTTGCCGCATGCTGCATGCCGCACCGATCGCTACATGGACCGATCGGAAAAACGCATTCGCATACCGCATGTAAGGGTTGTAGCCCATTGACTTCAAGGCGTTTCGATTTTTTGCCGCAATCGCATTCGCATACTGCATACCGCATACCGCGTGTAAGGAATCTTAGCTTAAAGTCGCCAGCTATCCGCCGCGTGGAAAACAAACGAACTCGGAATAGGGGTGGCCTAATGCGCCGGCGGCGGAGGCGATTTGTATATTGGGGTGTAATCGATTATTCAACTCGGGTCACTCGAGCCACTGTCGTGGCTTCTGCGCATGCGCGGATTTGTTTACTTTACATTCGTCGATTCGACACTATTAATATCGCCGCCAATGCGGCGGTAGCCTTAATAACGCTTCGAATTTAGGGTTAATTTAATGAAATTTCACGATTTGAGTATGTAATTCTGTTAAATATGATCGCATTCAATAGATTTCGGCGTAAAACATTGCCGCTGGCGTTATGCCAGTATGGATATCGACGTCGCTGCGGCGGCGGCGATTTGTTTACTTTACATTCGTCGATTCGACACTATTAATATCGCCGCCAATGCGGCGGTAGCCTTAATAACGCTTCGAATTTAGGGTTAATTTAATGAAATTTCACGATTTGAGTATGTAATTCTGTTAAATATGATCGCATTCAATAGATTTCGGCGTAATCGGTCTGAAATTTATTGCCGCCCATACTGGGAACCAGCAAATCTTGTTACTGTGTGAGCCTGTTGCCGGCACAATTTCAGCCAATCACAGCGCAGCTTTTGCATTGCAAATGGCCGCCGCCTATGGGGGCGGCCATTTTGAAGACAACAAACTGCCTTTGCAGTTCAGACTAGCAGTGCCCTGGTCCCATACTCTCCCCACACATACTTAGTTCATTTAAACATAAAAACTAAACAAGATTGTGCTTGGAGAGCATTTGTCGGAGTATGAGCAGTGTCCCAGCGAGCTATAGCTGGTCCCTTTAAGGCAGTGTCTGTATAGAAACTAAAAGTTAGCATTTGTTGTTGTTTGAGTTGGTTTCTTTTGTTACTACCATAGGGGGAGTATACGTACAGATTGTGATGACAATGCGGAGGCTGTCACAACACTCTGTGAACAATATCGCCCATCTTGAGTGGCTCTACTCTCACACAATACGTGCCCTATCAGTGCTAAATATAGCACCTTGTCTGGCGCTATCTCCGTCCATCAACATGTCACTTCTTATGTAAAGGTGACACTGAGTGATAACTCAAACTTTGTATTGATTCGAGAGATGTAGAATTTGCTTGTTTAACGACCCCCCAGCACAAAAAGTAGACATCGGCTATTGGGGGTGGAGAGAGAGACAGAGGGAGAGGCAGAGAGAGGGAGAGAGAGGGAGAGAGAGGGAGAGAGAGGGAGAGGGAGAGAGAGAGAGGGAGAGGTATAGAGAGAGAGGGAGAGAGTACTCGTGCATGCGTCAACCAAACACCACTCTCACTCGCCGTCTACATCAACCGGATGAGAGGCCATTGAGGCGATATCAACAAGTAAACAACCTGCCGGTTGCAGTAGTGTAGTAGATCATTCTTTCAGTTTTATTCCAAATTAATAGAAATGCAGAATCCTAACCTTATAAATTTAATATCCTCTTTTCATTGAATTTGTTTTCTATATGTGTGCCAAACGGTTTGTTTCTAGGTGGTGTAGTTTGAGAGATATTTCACTTTTTCTGTATGAAGATTGCTCACTGCCATTTACAATGCATTGAGTTTGCCGGTACGTGCAGTGCAAAACGTCTATTTTATTTTAAATTAATAGAAATACAGAAACCAAACCTTATAAATTTAATATAATCTGTTCGTTGAATATGTTTTCTATATGTGTTCCAATCGGTTTGCTTCTAGGTGGTGTGGTTTTCGAGATATTTCACTTTTCTGTATGAAGATTGCTCATTGCCATTGACAATGCATTGAGTTTGCCGGTATGCGCAGTGCAAAAAGTCTATTTTATTTCAAATTAATAGAAATACAGAAACCAAACCTTATAAATTTAATATAATCTGTTCGTTGAATATGTTTTCTATATGTGTTCCAATAGGTTTGCTTCTAGGTGGTGTGGTTTTCGAGATATTTCACTTTTTCTGGATGAAGATTTCTCATTGCCATTGACAATGCATTGAGTTTGCCGGTACGCGCAGTGCAAAACGTCTATTATATTTCAAATTAATAGAAATACAGTACCCAAGCCTTATATATTTAATATAATCTGTTTGTTGAATATGTTTTCTATATGTGTTCCAATTGGTTTGCTTCTAGGTGGTGTGGTTTTAGAGCTATTTCACTTTTTCTGTATGAAGATTGTTCACTGCCATTGACAATGCATTGAGTTTGTTGGGTTTGTTATTATGGTTGTATCGCCACAATGGCCGCACTTCCGTTTGGCGTGACGTCAGTGCATACCCTCTATAGAGACATCCTCGTGTAACCGTCGGGTTTGTACCGAACGCAGGCGTCGTGGGCGTGATGAATGGAAGCAAAGGATATTTTGTTTCTTGTTGGGCTTTTACATCCTTGCAACATGTAAGGTCTTTTTGTTCTTTTTTGTTCTTTTTCTTTGGTGATGAATTTATTTACCCTGCTCATAACAGATACCGTATATGTCCCAATAGACGCGCACTGCGGGAGTGCAGACATATGGATGCGTGTCTATTCAAAGTTGAAGAATTTCATGGATTTGTTTTTGTCATGGCTCTGAAATAAAGTGTGATTGTCTTATTTTATGTGCATTCAGTCTGAAAATGATCGTAATTTTTTATTTGTTTTTGTCATGCCTCTAAAATAAAGTGGGATTGTCTTATTTTATGTGCATTCAGTCTGAATATGATTGTAAATTTATGTGTGCTTTCAATCTTGAAATGGGGGGTCGGGGGGGGGGGGGTGCTTCTATTGGGTAGCATGCTTCTATTGGGACATGTACGGTAAGTGTGTTAACTTGTTTTCACGACTGGGAAGCTAGAACTAGTCCAATTTGATTCAAATCTTTTATAGTTTGTTTTAGTAATAATTCTGGTTCTCTTGCTTTTTGTGTATGGATTATAACTATTTGTAGATTGCAAACAGTCCAAATTCTTACTTTGTGTTAATCCATTTAAACATTTAAAGTTGTCTGGTGTTTTTCTAGGTTACAGTTAGTAGTTCCTTAAACATTGATATGTTTTCTGCATTTCACATATCGCATCATTTATGACTTAATTCATAACAATTCTTCAAATGACCTCATATCGCAACCTCACAAAGTCACAGGTATCCCTACTAATACTAGTAGGTATATACCAAAATGTTGCAATGGTGGCCCCAAAAAAACTAACATAATTAAGGCTAGCCACTAAGAGCTCAGATGACAAGGCAACTGTCAAATCGAGACTATTTCTGTTCAGTGATGAAAATCAGCCGTGATGCGACTTATTCATTAAGAGTAAATAAGCCATCACGAAAAAGAATATGGGTACCGGCTTGCAACAGTGCACACTCATAGCGACTTTATAGTGATGCCCAACTGGGAAACTAGGCTGCTGGCACCATGACCTGATTCTTCACTCAGTCACATTATCCTGATACTGAGCTAACATTCCGCATAGGAAATCTGCACTCTACGGATTCGGCTACCACATCCGGTAGCCGAATGAGATACTTTGCTGCCTAAACTACTGGGTTTCGAACCCATGCTACTGCCATTACCAGGTAAGCGTCTTAACCATTAGTGTGTACATATATAGCATATATTCACAAATAGATCATAGTATATATATAATAGTATATATATATGTATATATATGTATATATACACATATATATATACATATATATATATACATATATATGTATATATATGTATATATAGGTAGCCAAATGAGATACTTTGCTGCCTAAACTACTGGGTTTCGAACCCATGCTACTGCCATTACCAGGTAAGCGTCTTAACCATTAGTGTGTACATATATAGCATATATACACAAATAGATCATAGTATATATATAATAGTATATATATATGTATATATATGTATATATACACATATATATATATATATATATATATACATATATATATATATATATATGTATATATAGGTAGCCAAATGAGATACTTTGCTGCCTAAACTACTGGGTTTCGAACCCATGCTACTGCCATTACCAGGTAAGCGTCTTAACCATTAGTGTGTACATATATAGCATATATACACAAATAGATCATAGTATATATATAATAGTATATATATATGTATATATATGTATATATACACATATATATATATAGATTAGTTAGACGAATCTTACCTGGGTATAGATGATGGATAACTATTGTTTTACCGAGGTAGAAGCCTCGGTTAGACGTGGGCGAGGGAGAAGGAAGCACATCCGGGTCCAGCAATCTTTACCTACTAATTCAGGATAAAAATGATTCTAAAAAACAACCTAAGGTCAAGTGACCTCATGCTAAATTGAGTGATTGACTAGACGTGGCAGGGCGTGGTGGGTGGGCCCTCGCCCACGTCTAACCGAGGCTTCTACATCGGTAAAACAATAGTTATCCATCATCTATACCCAGGTAAGATTCGTCTAACTAATCTATTTTACCTCGGTATGCCGCCTCTGGCTAGCCGCAGGCTAGGGAGACCTTTACGTAAAAGCATTTTTATCCTGATATTCTTGTTTTGTTATTATTCTTTAGTGATTATGTCTTATGTATGCAACAATGGAAAAGCGATTTGTATGGCAAAAAAGAGGAAAAACGAATGTTTTTCTTACCTCTCTCTTTCAGTTGGTGAGTAGCCTGTGCGCTATCGGCTGAGGCTTCTCTAGTCGTTTGTGGTAATGTCTAGCAAACGAAGTAGCGGTTTTCCATCCCGCGTGAGCTAGGATCCGTTTAACGGAGATGCCTAGCAATCTTGCCTTGGACACCATTGCACCACGTGTAGAGTGCGATGAGTACCTGTCTGTATTTACTCCCGCCAGTTTTAACACATTCATTGTCCATCGGGCGAGGGTATCCCTGGAAATGGCCTTGTGTGGCTTAATAAAGCTGACCAATAGCTGTCTTGAGTTTCTTATTAATCTTGTCTTGGATATATAATTTCGTATCGCAGATACGACACATAACTTGCGATCCTGAGTGAAACTGGACACCCCTATCGTAGAAAGGGGGTCACCTAATCGGTTTGATTTTAATAAAGTTGATAAATCAAACGTGGCCTCTTTACTGTCAATTTCTAGACCATTCAGCGACAGGGCAACTATAGTTTGGCCTCTGTGTCCAGTGACCAGGAGAAGCAAAACTGCGACTTTGAAACCTAAAAGTTTAACGTCCAGAAACTTATTTTCTGGCCATTTCTTGAAGAGGTTGAACACTAGAGAAACATCCCAAAACCTATTATATTTGGGTTTAGGCGGATTCCTCTGATAAATTGATCGTATGATCCAACAAATAACATGGTGTTTACCCATTGTTTGTCCATTAACCCGCGGTAGGATTATCGACAGAGCACATCTGGCAGCGTTAATAGCGCCATATCCTAGGCCTTCGTCCTCTAGGTAACGTAGGAAGAGTCCTACCTGGGATACTGTGGGAGTCATTGGCTTGACTTTCTTAAGCAGGCAATAAATACCCCATTTCTTTAAATACGTAGTATACATTTTCACCGTTCCTTTTCTCCACGCATCATCAACCAAACGCTGTTGTGTAATTTTGTCTAAGCCAAACTGTTCTAAATATTTATTTAAAAAAGGAATGCCACTAACGGAGTTGTCGACACGTTTCCGTGGCGTTCTAGTGGTCCCTGATGTTTGAGGTTTCCTCGGAATCTTGGGAAGCGAAGGCTGCTTTTGGCTGTGGCTAGTAACGTCGGTAGCCACGGTTGCGTGTGCCACTCGGGGACGATGAGTATGGCGTGTGTCCCCTCCATTTGAATCTTTCTGGCGACTTTGCTAATGATAGTAAAGGGGGGGAAAATGTAAAAGAAATGATGTCGCCACTTTAGGGAGAAGGCATCAATGTGCCAAGCATTGGGTTCCGGGTGCCACGAAACATATTTTGGAATTTTAAAGTTATTACGCGAAGCGAACAAATCGATCTGAGGTGAACCCCATGTGTGACAAATGTGTTTGAAAATGGATGGATTAAGTGACCACTCTAAGTGATCATGGAACTGGCGACTCATCTTGTCAGCTAGACAATTTTGTGTGCCTGGAATGTGATTAACAGTTAACCAGACATCAAAGGTTTGAGCCCAGTTCCAAATGAGAAGTGCCATTGCATTACATTTAATCGATTTTGTACCTCCCATATTTCTGACATAAGCCATAGCTGTGGTGTTATCCGTGAGGATACGTACATTATTTTTGGGTATTTTTACTAGACTGGTTAATCCCAAGTAAATGGCCCTTAGTTCTAGAACGTTAATATGATCGGGGAGTTCCGATTCTAGCCATCTTCCTCCCGTTGCTACATCATTTTGATGTGCTCCCCACCCTTGGAGAGACGCGTCAGTGGTAACGGTAGTGTCAGGCTCTCCCATTCTAATGGGATTGGGGGAATGGTCAAAGTGGTTTAGCCACCAATCAATGTCGGCTAGGCCGTTCTCCGAAATAAACATGGTCTTTTCAAAGTTTCCCTTTGCGCGGGCCAGCGCCAAATTTTTATCAATTTCGAGGGATTTTATGTGTGCCGCTCCGTATAGAATAGCTGGACTATACGAAACCATGACCCCGATAAGGACCGCGACCTGTCTAATCTTTGGCCTAGAAGTGTCTAACAGCTGTATCGCTGTGCGGTAAAGCTTATCTTTCTTTTGGCGTGTAAGCGAAACGGTCATAGCCGTGGTGTTCAGAATGAACCCGAGACACTTAAGCTCCTGAGTAGGAGAAAAAACTGATTTCTTGTTATGTATGAAGAAACCCAATTTGGTGAAAATTTTGCATAAATCTTTAACAGCGAGTTCACATTGCGTGAAAGATTGGCCCATAATAAAAGAATCATCTATGTATGGAAACATACAATGCCCCAATTTTGCCATGTGTGCAAAAATTGGTTTCAACAACTTAGTAAACAGACGCGGTGCGCAGGCCAAACCATTAGGTAAACATGTAAATTCAAAAAGTTGGCCATTCCAGAGAAAACGTAGGTATTTCCGATCTGTCTGGTGAATAGGAACGGTGTAGTACGCATCCCTTAAATCAACACTCGCTAGCCAACACCCTGGGGTAATTAAATCACGAGCTGTTTCTAAAGAAAACATTTTGAAATGTTTGTATTCAATGATTTCATTCAACTGAGTTAAATCTAAAATCATTCGGATTGAACCATCAGGTTTAGGAGTAGAGAAGATATTGGAAATATATTCCCCTTCAGTATGTTCAACTCTGTTGACAATGCCCTTAGACTCAAACAGTAGAACCTGGTGATCTAGCTGAGATTTTTCTAGTGAATTAAACTGATACGGAAAAGGCGCTCTCTTTTGTATAGGCAATTGTGTGAAAGGGATGTGAATGCCTTTAACAATATTCAGGACCTCTGGATTAGTGGTTAACTGTTGCCATTGATGTAAACAATTAGAAACATTCCCTGCTTGAAAAAGGCTTACTTCAGTTTGAGTTTCCTCCGTGACCATTGTAGGGTCAGGAGGCTGCACTGTTTGTGTGGAAATCTCTACTTGTTCCCTTGTTTCGGGAACTGGGGCTTGGGAACGAAATCCCTCTTGTAGCCGCGGTTGTCGTTCCAGTTTGAGGCCGGCCTGTCGCCTCGGCCCCTTCCTCGCTGGTTGAACTGGAAGGACGGTCCGCCCCTGAACGGCCTTCCTCCTCTGCGGAATCGAAAATCCGTCCTAGACTTTCTGAACCCTGCTGGGTTTTGGAAGCGACGACTCTTTGCTTCAGTGTTTTTAGCACTCTTGTAGTCGACCTCTACCTGTTTGTACAGGTAAGCTAGCTGACCCCCAAACATCTTGGATTTATCTAGCGGTTTGCTCTTGATAGGGGTAGGTCCGGAATACACGGTGTATTCCTTACCATCATGGTCCGTTACCTTGTTCGAGCGGGCAACCTCTTTTCCGGCATCTGTGGTGACCGATTTGAAAACGTTTTCAAATCTCCGATGGGTCATGTAGTTACTAGCGGCTGCTAACAAAGCTATGCCCCGGTCCATAACCCGCGCCAAAGACGAGAACTTGTTCTCTGTCTGCATCCTGTTAGCCACAGGGATAACAGACGTCAAGGCACCCAAAACTGCCTTATGGATAAGGCAGAGGGAAGTTTCATAACGACGGCGTTCGTCGGAAAGATGAATGCCGGAATCCATCTCTTTGAAAACCGAAGCAGGAATGCCCTTAACTCCTGAAATCTGCTCAGTCAACTTGTTGATGACTTCGATCGGTTTAAACGTAGTGAAATGGCTATTCACCGTTTTGCGCATCATGGTAGTGGTGCGCACTTTCTGAGCTTTCTTTTTGACAATCTTCTTGCCAGCTTTAACGCCTATTTTGGCGTAGACTCCCGCTCGTTCCGTGTCGGAATCCGACTCGGTGGAAGAAGAGTCGGACGACGAGTCTGAAGAGGAGTCCTTCTTCTTCTTCTTCTTCTTCTTTTTGGACTTTTTGGAGCGCTTAGAGTTCGCTTTCTTTGTGAACTCGTCACCAGAACTGCTCACTGGGCGGCGTTTCTTGCCCCGCGCTTTCGGTTTCGGAACCTCAGGTGCCGAAAGCGTGTCCTCTTCGTCCTCAGAAAAGTCTTCCCAATCCTCATCAGGGATTTGGGAAGGATCTGGAAAGGTCTGCGCCTGGAAAAGGCGCATCTTCTCCTCCATCATCTCCGCCATTTTCGCCTCCCACCCCACTGGTTGAGGGGCGTGATCACTGTCTTGATCCGAGGCATGAGCCCCAGGATGTGGGGACGGCGGAGCCGTAGCCGGTGGAGACGAATCGTAATCCGTAGGGGGGACACCCACCGCTGCAGCGGGCGGCTTATTCCGGCGAGTGGCCATCGGGAACTGTAACGAAACCAAAGCGTTACTAACCCGGAATCATCTCAACTACACAAGTGTAAGCCAGTAAACTGGGTTGAGGAACATGGTACAGAGAACGTGTTTTGCAACGTGTCAGTACAGGCGTGAAGCTAAATTTGCCGTAGGTGTGTGGTAACGAAACCAACCAAACGGAGGGCATCGATCGTGAGATCGGCCCCTCTCTCTGTTCCGTACACTTCTCCCACCTGTGGCTACAGCGCCAACAAGTTGGAGAAAATATTACGAAACTCGGAGGTTCGCCTTAAACCGGTCAGGGGTGTTTATAAAAAACACCCAGAAGCATCCCCAACATCATCCTCTATTAGGATCCGGGAGACTTTTCTTAGGAAATGAGCAACTCGGGTTGCCATTTCTCCCTGTCTGAAAAACAGGTGTCGATAGAACTCAGTATCGGTTTCGTTTGTGCCAGCGGCACGCAATGTTCTATCCGTAAGTTAAAAAACGTACAAAGTCCAAACAGGACTGAAGAAAGTTCTGAACTTTCATAAAAAGATGCTATAGAGCATGATAAACAAAGTTATCGAAGAAAACAGTACTTACTTTTGGATAAAAGCAGTAGTAGTAGATAAATCCTGTGGAGCAACTCACAAACGTCCTCCCGTTGTGAGTTACTTATGCTAATTGCTGGACCCGGATGTGCTTCCTTCTCCCTAGCCTACGGCTAGCCAGAGGGCCCCCCCCCCCCCTCCCCCCGGGGGGTGCCCCCCTCCCCCCCGGGGGACGGCATACGAAGGTAAAACATTTTTTTATATACATATATATGTTATTTATGTTTATATAGGGAGCCAAATGAGATACTTTGCTGCCTAAAACTATGGGGTTTCGAAACAATGCTACTGCCATACCAGGTAGCGTCTTAACCATTAGTGTGTACATATATAGCATATATACACAAATAGATCATAGTATATATATAATAGTATATATATATGTATATATATGTATATATACACATATATATATACATATATATATACATATATATGTATATATATGTATATATAGGTAGCCAAATGAGATACTTTGCTGCCTAAACTACTGGGTTTCGAACCCATGCTACTGCCATTACCAGGTAAGCGTCTTAACCATTAGTGTGTACATATATAGCATATATACACAAATAGATCATAGTATATATATAATAGTATATATATATGTATATATATATGTATATATACACATATATGTATATATAGGTAGCCAAATGAGATACTTTGCTGCCTAAACTACTGGGTTTCGAACCCATGCTACTGCCATTACCAGGTAAGCGTCTTAACCATTAGTGTGTACATATATAGCATATATTCACAAATAGATCATAGTATATATATAATAGTATATATATATGTATATATATATGTATATATACACATATATGTATATATAGGTAGCCAAATGAGATACTTTGCTGCCTAAACTACTGGGTTTCGAACCCATGCTACTGTCCAGGTAAGCGTCTTAACCATTAGTGTGTACATATATAGCATATATACACAAATAGATCATAGTATATATATAATAGTATATATATATGTATATATATATGTATATATACACACATATATATACATATATATATATACATATATATGTATATATATGTATATATAGGTAGCCAAATGAGATACTTTGCTGCCTAAACTACTGGGTTTCGAACCCATGCTACTGCCATTACCAGGTAAGCGTCTTAACCATTAGTGTGTACATATATAGCATATATACACAAATAGATCGTAGTATATATATAATAGTATATATATATATGTATATATATATGTATATATACACATATATATATACATATATATATACATATATATGTATATATATATGTATATATATATACATATATACATATATATTTACACAGTTTATTCTAGTTGTGAAATACTCCCGGGTCTCCTGTGTGACCGGAGTTTGAAACCCAGCCGAGTCAAACCAATTACTTACAAAATTGATACATATTTCTCCCTAGCCTGGCACTCGCATTACTAGGATAGAGCAATGACTTCTTAGCTCTGTATCAGGAAAATGTGAATAAGTGGGAAAACGGGTCATTGTACTCGCTGCCTGGTTCACCAATGGGGCAACACTATAAAGTTACCCTGAGCGTGCACTGTCACAAATCGGCACCAATTCTGATAAGACCTTTAATGTTGTAAGGATGTAAAACCCCAACAAATAAAAGCAAACTCTATTTTAGTGTGTATTGACGGTTTGCTGTTCCAAGTGGTTTCCTTCCTCCCTCTGGACCTGGAACTACCATTTAGACCAGAGGGATGCTTCAATGTGTTGGTTGCACTGTGAAGGTGGGGGGGGGGGGGGGGGGGGTGAACCATGATTGAATGAAAATCACATTTCTATCTTAGCCAATCAGGTTGCCGAATCATCACTGGTCATAGTTGTCAACAGCAAAAACGAAACAACCTACATTGAACTGCTGCCATTTGCCAGAAAGGAAATATAATACCGACCCACCCTCTGGGGAGGGTTAGGACTAACGCATGTAGATATATACACATAAACAATACTCCTACTCATAGAGGTGGGAAATGAAATCACCAAAATCCAGCAAATGGAAACGGAACTAGCACTCTATGGGCGCCACCATTTGTAAACTCATATTGAATAACAGATTAATCAAAATCAAAGCAAACGGAAACGGAAATCGCTCGTCGAGCTTCGGGACGCAGCAAACAGGGTGGATGACAGCGTTTGGCCTAACGCGTTAATGATGCCCCACCGCAGACTAGCACAAGCCAAGTTGCAGAACAACTACACTGGTCCCTCGCTACAGACCTTCCATATATGGTGCGATGACGTCACTGAGACCAGTGTACATGTTCCTCCGCGCTACTCTGTAGCGATGTTGTCAAGGCATTAGGTCCACAGGCCCAATTGACGGTATTCGGGGTCAGTTATTGGTTAATAATATATCAAAACAAATGCCTGCTGCCATAGAATTTGCTGATACATGCAGTTCAAAACTTAGATTTTATTCAAAATTAAAAGAAATAAATAACAATTTGGCATAAACATGGGTGCACAAATGAAATATTAATAGTTTACTCCGCGGAAACGACGGCCGAATTCGGGTCACCCGAGTTGATAGAATTTCAAATCGAACACCGTGAGTGGATGGGGGTGGGGGGGGGGGTCGGTCCTAAGCATTGCTTATTCATATTATACTATAACGTGTGAGTGAGCATCAGCATAATTTGAAATTATTTCACCCATGAACTGATGAACAAAAGAGAAAATAAATGAATAATCATTCCGATTTTGCAGACAGAAATGGTCAAAAACTGAGTTATTATTGCCCGCTACTTGTGGAGTGAAGAATCAATTAATCAATCTAAGTCAAATTAATATAAAAATCTAATCGATGGCCACCATCTTGGTCTTGTTGTTGTTGCATTGTACATGTTGGTTACCAACATGGTTAATTTGCGCACTACACGGGGACGGTTGACGCCCCCCCCTCCCCCCCTTCCACCACATGCCAACTCCTACCCCAACCTTTCATCCACCCCCCCCGCTCCCCTCCACATGCCAACTCCTACCCCAACTCCCTTTCATCCCTCCCCTCTCCCCTAAACCCCCCCCCCCCCCTCTCACACACTCCCTCACTCCCCCCTCCCCTCCCCTGTCATCTCCCCTACCGGCTTTAACACCCTCCACGGCTCCGCAACCGCCCGGCGCTAATCCACACCCCCCCCCTCATTCCCCCCCCCTCCGGCCTCTCACCCCCCCCGGGACTCTGCCTCCAGCAGGATAAAAGCAGCCCCCCTCCACGGTCCTAGGCACTCTCCTCCTCACGCCGGACCAGCCACCACCACGTACTCCTCTACACCGCCCCCGGGCCGACTACACCGCCCACGGGCCGAATACACCGCCCCAAGGGCCGACTACACCGACCCACGGGCCGCCGACACCGCCTCCAAGGCCACAAGCACCGCCGGGCCGCCTACACCGACACCAGGCCACCAGCACCGCCGGGACAGCAAGCACCCATCACCGCCACGCTCCTCCTCACGCCGGACCAGCCACCACCACGTACTCCACCTCTACACTGCCCCCGGGCCGACTACACCGCCCACGGGCCGAATACACCGCCCCAAGGGCCGACTACACCGACCCATGGGCCGCCGACACCGCCTCCAAGGCCACAAGCACCGCCGAGCCGCCTACACCGCCACCAGGCCACCAGCACCGCCGGGACAGCAAGCACCCATCACCGCCACGCCCACCGACGATACCGCCACACGGGCCGCCAACACCGCCTTCAAAGGCCGCAAGCACCACCCGGGCCAGCGAGCACCGCCGACGGGCCACCCACACGGCCTGCACCGACGCCAGCACCGCCGGACCAGCAAGCACCACCACCGCCACACACGCCGAATAAAACCGCCCCGAGGGCCACCAACACCGCCATCAAGGCCGCAAGCACCACCCGGGCCAGCAAGCACCGCCGACGGGCCACCCACACCGCCTGCACCGACGCCAGCACCGCCGGGCCAGCAAGCACCACCACCGTCACACGCGCCAAACAAAAAACCGCCCCGAGGGCCGCCAACACCGCCCACAAGGCCGCAAGCACCACCCGGGCCAGCAAGCACTGCCGACGGGCCACCTACACCGCCTGCACCGACGCCAACACCGCCGGTACAGCAAGCACCACCACCGCCACACGCGCCGAATAAAACCGCCCCGAGGGCCACCAACACCGCCACCAAGGCCGCAAGCACCACCCGGGCCACCAAGCACCGCCGACGGGCCACCTACACCGCCTGCACCGACGCCAGCACCGCCGGGCCAGCAAGCACCACCACCGCCACACGCGCCGAATAAAACCGCCCCGAGGGCCACCAACACCGCCCCCAAGGCCGCAAGCACCACCCGGGCCAGCAAGCACCGCCGACGGGCCACCTACACCGACGTCAGCACCGCCGGGCCAGCAAGCACCACCACCGTCACACGCGCCGAATAAAACCGCCCCGAGGGCCGCCAACACTGCCTCCAAGGCCGCAAGCACCACCCGGGCCAGCAAAAGCACCGCCGACGGGCCACCTACACCGCCTGCACCGACGCCAGC
Organism: Branchipolynoe longqiensis; assembly: GCA_030323885.1. Lineage (NCBI taxonomy): Eukaryota > Metazoa > Annelida > Polychaeta > Phyllodocida > Polynoidae > Branchipolynoe > Branchipolynoe longqiensis. The sequence goes on from CM059186.1 coordinate 134,318,118, forward strand.
ACCGCCGGGCCAGCAAGCACCACCACCCCACACGCGCCGAATAAAACCGCTCCGGGCGCCACCAACACCGCCCCCAAGGCCGCAAGCACCAAGGCCGCGGCCCACAACACCGCCTCCAGACCCGCAAGCACCACCCGGGCCAGCAACCACCGCCGAAGGGACCTACACGGGCCACCAACACCGACTCCAGGGCCGCAAGCACCGCCGACGGGCCACCTGCACCGCCTCCGGCAACGACAACACTGCCGGGCCAGCAAGCACGCCACAAGCACCGCCCACAGGCACGCCAGCACCAACCAGACAAACTATCACGACCACCACCCTAATCCCAGAAACCGCCACACGAACAGAAACGATGCCCTCGCAACCAGGACGCAGGGCCGCACCTCCATCGCCCCCAACTCCCCCTCCTCCTCAACATCAAGCGCCACGGAGGACGCCACAGAGGAGATAAGCCAGCCGGCGGCACGATGCAGGGGACGCCCACGAACATCGCTGGCAGGCACGCCCACGGCGCCCACCCCAACCAGCAACCCGGAACAGCCACCCATCACCATCCCCCAGAACGACCACACCGACACGAACAAACAACTCACCATCTTGCAACAGTCGTTGGAAAAAACTCTGGCCCAACAAGCAGAAATGAACAAAGCCCTGCTAGAACGCATGACACCCATGGAAAACACATCCAAGAAACGGAATCACTCATCTAGCAGGGACTCTTCAGCCTCATCCACATCCAGGCGCAGCCGCCAAAAAATAACCAAAAGAAGGCGACACCGCAGCCGCAACGACGAGTCATCCCGCGACCGCGACCGATCATGGAGACCGTCAAACCTCAACAGGAATGAACACCGGGACAGGACGAAGGAACACAGACACCGCCATCCCAACCGGCGAGCAAGATCCACCAGCGACGACGAGGACGCTCGCCACCGGGAAGTCATTTCTGCCCTCATGGACGCTAACGGCTCCTACGCATCCAAAACGAGAGGTAGGAAACCACTTCTGCCTCACCACTTCGTGATTAGGGCAGACCGGAAGGGAAGCGTTGGGACGCGCGACAGCACATGGTATGAGTACATATCAGCCATATACAGGATGGCAAATGACTCGTCAGTGCCTGCAGCCTGGGCCGACCCCCTAGCCCAACACACTGAACACCTTGTCGACATGGCCGCGGAATGGGACTGGCAAACCTGCCTGACCTGGTCTGAACGGGTGTTCAGTATGATCGATGATGGAAGACTGCCCAGAGGTTGGAAAGATGCGACAGCCATAAAAGACACCCAACGCGACGCATGCCTCACAGGATCGCGGAACACACAGTCGCACCAACGACAGCAGAAACAGCACAGAAGACAACCACTACACGACAAAAACGACGACGAAAACGCACACAGAACAGACAACACGACCTCCAACACCTACCAACCATACAAACGCCCGGACTTTGATCGCGCGTCGGACGGACGCCCCTGCAACCGGTGGAACAACGGCCACGACTGCGGATTCACCAGCACTCACGGCACCGGAACGGAGAAATTCGCGCACGTATGCGCCTGGTGCGCAAACAAATACCGCAGGGCCAACAACCACAAGGAAGTGGACTGCAACAACAAAAAACGCCAACTGGAAAAAACCCAAAAAACAGAAACGGCCGACAACAACGAAAAAACGGATTTTCGGTAAAAGGCCCCCATAGGGCCACACCACCGCCAGAAGCGGAAGACGACCAACGCGAAAGGGCAGCGGGTAAAAATAACCAGCCACAACAGACGGAAGCAACACACACGCCACCAAACACCTACGCCCAAACGGGCAACATCACCAGTACACAAAGAACAAACACAACGCCAGCCCGAGACCCAAGGAGCAACCAGGAAGGCCATAACCACGAAGGTGACCCCATCTCCAACAAGAACAAAAAACAATACACATTCCAGAGAACCGCGCTACGGACGGCCACCCGAAAAAGCCACGAGCAGCCAGGCGCAGAACTTCAATCGGAAGACACAACAACCTCCCCAACAACCATAGCACCCGCACGGGGCATCGCTACACGGACGGGAGCCCGGCTCCCCGAAACACGCCACCACCACAACCACAACACAAACAACCAGACACCACACAACCCCAACGAAGATCCCGACGCACTCCTAGTCGCCGACTCCAGAGCAGGGGACAAAGACGACGTAGACGACGCGACCGGGGACCCGGCCCTCCAGCACGCGCCTCCCTATGACCCACCGCACACCCCCCTGAGCTACAGGCCGACAATAATGCGGATGTGGCCGGAGGCAGTCCCGCACGCATGGAAAAACAAACCATACATGCACATATACCAGCAAGTAAGGAAGACCGGACTCCCGAACCACGTGGCAGCACGGATCCCGGTCCCCTCCGCGCTCAACATACCACGCTGGCGAGCCCTGCTCCAGGAATATCACGACCAAGAGCTCCTCGACTTCCTGGAGTTTGGCTGGCCAGCCGACTACACGGCAGAACAACCCCCAGTGCCATCAACCGCAAACCACAAGGAGGACCCCGACCACCTTCAATGGATCCGGAAATACATGCAGAAAGAGCTCACACACGGAGCCATACTCGGGCCTTTCACCACGACCCCCTTCGCCCCCTGGGCCCAAACCAGCCCCATGATGACCCGCCCAAAAAAGGACACTGACGAAAGGCGTGTCATCGTGGACCTGAGCTACCCCAGGGGCGCAAGTGTAAATGCCGGAATAAGGAAAGGGTACTTTCAAGGGAGACCAACCACCTACACCCTCCCCGGAATAATGGACCTGGCAGAACAAGTCACCAACATCGGCAAGGACTGCTACGTCTGGTCGGCAGACCTGGCACGCGCCTACCGCCAGCTCCGCGCCTGCCCTCTCTCAGTCCCCCTCATGGGAATCACCATCGATGAGGGAGCATACCTCGACATCGCCCCCGCATTCGGGTGCAGGACATCTTCCATGGCCTGCGCCAGAACCACGAACGCCGTCGTGTACCTCCTACGTCAACGAGGGCATTTTGTCCTCTGCTACCTCGACGACTTCGTCGGGGTCGCAGAGACAAAGCAACAGGCAACAGAAGCATACACAGACATGCTCAACACCGCCAAGGACCTAGGACTGGAACTCTCGCACCACAAATGCCACCCGCCGACACACAGGTTGGAGTGGCTAGGCTACGAGGTGTGCACGCAGCAAATGACGATCAGAATACCAGAAGAAAAGCTGGCCGACATCATCACAGAGTGCGCCGCAGTAGGCCCAGGTACAAAGCTATCAAGAAAAGAACTACAACGGATCATAGGAAGACTGCAATACGTCGCCCGGTGTATCCAACCCGCAAGATCCTTCATGAACAGGATCCTCGATGCCCTCCGCGCCGCCCCCCACACAGGGAAGCACACGGTAACCACCGAGCTCCGCAGAGACCTCGCATGGTTCGGAGCGTTCGCGGAAAATAGCAACGGCCTCGTCCTCCTCCAAAACCCACCGTCGGTCACATGGACGATCAAGTGCGACTCCTCCCTACACGGGGCCGGCGCGCACTCAGACACCAGCTACTTCACAGAAGAATACACGGCCGAGTACCTAAGCGCCGGCCACCACATAAACAGACTAGAGGCCCTCAACCTGGTCCTAGCACTCTGGGCACTGGCACCCGAGAAACCACAGGGATACGCCATCCAGATCAACACGGACAACGAGACCTCCCAATCAGTCCTCTCCTCCGGCGCCGGGAAAGACCCCGTCCTCTGTGCATGTGCACGAGAAATATGGAGGTTCGCAGCCATCAAGTCATGCAATATTAAAATCCTGCACAAACCAGGAAAGGACCTCATCCTAGCCGACGCACTCAGCCGAGCCCACTCCGACACAGCGGCCAAAAACAGAGCTCACGACATGTGCCGCAAGCTAGACCTGAAGCGAGTCCGCGTCCGACACACCAACACGATCGCAGAAAGCGCCTTCTAGCCTGGGAAGATAATACAAATTTGGCTTTTATCTCCCCAGGCACACAAGACCACCAGCAACACCAAAGAGTGATGACGCTCTTCAGAGCCGGACTCGCCGTCGGCACATGGAAGAACAAGTCCCGCCAAGCAGCCCGGTACCGGGACCACGCCCGCACACACCACTACAACCCCGCGCACCCCGGAAGATACGACGTAATGTCTCTAATAACATCACTGAACGAAGAACTGCGATCACCATCAGCAGTGAACAACTACATCAGCGGGGCCCGAACTTGGATCCGTCTGGTAGGAGGCAACCCCGAGGCCTTCGACGCCTACCCTGTCACCATCATCAAGAAGGGGGTAGCACGCTCATCCCGGCACGTTCCAAAGCAGGCTCCACCGCTAACCATCTCCGACCTCGACAAAGTCCTACGGTACTTTAGGTCCAGGGGGCCCGCCGGAAAAGTCCTCACCGCTGCACTCCTCGTCGGGTACTACACCCTACTACGGCAAGGCAACCTCCTCATCACGGGCCGCACACACGACCCAGGACACACCTTAACCGGAGACGACGTAACCGACACCGGCGACACACTCAACATACGAGTCCGGTCAACAAAAACCTCCATCGGACGCGCCGCCGCCTTTGAGATCACCATACGAGCGATACCCCACTCACCTCGATGCCCGGTACGAGCATGGAGGAAATACAAGGAACACACCCGCACGGCACCCGAAAAACCAGCATTCCTAGCCCCGGAAGGAGACCCCCTCACTACCGGCACACTCACCGCCGCCCTACGCGCCGCCCTAGCCGCCGCAGGCCACCAAGACCACGCGGCATTCACCCTTCACAGCCTCCGACGAGGGGGAGCACAAGCATGCGCGCAGGCCGGGGCCCCCCTCGCCGACGTCAAGGACCTGGGAAACTGGAGGACGGCAGCGATACACCAGTACGTCTCCAAAAGGGCGTTCAGCATGGCAAATCAGGCCCTCTCCCTCTACCTGGTTGAGAGGCCCTGATTCACTGTAACTTCCTGGATTGGACTCTTAACTGACCCACAGCTGACTCCACTACAACCTCGGGAAATACCATACCCGACTTCAAAAACCTGACGCCGCACATGTAACCACTCGCACGCATCGCTCAGACAACATGTTCATTCGCACCTTGTACTGTTACCTAGCATAAGCATTGTTAGCCTCACCTGGTTCTCAGGCCTTGAGCACTATCTGATCTGTACATAGCCACTGATTGTCTTGTATACCACTTGTTGCCGCGGTCGCTGAATAAATTCCGCTTTATACCCAGTCCCCTTGTCGTGTCGTAAATTGTACATGTTGGTTACCAACATGGTTAATTTGCGCACGACACGGGGACGGTTGACGCCCCCCCCTACCCCCCTTCCGCCACATGCCAACTCCTACCCCAACCTTTCATCCACCCCCCCCCGCTCCCCTCCACATGCCAACTCCTACCCCAACTCGCTTTCATCCCTCCCCTCTCCCCTAAACCCCCCCCCCCTCTCACCCACTCCCTCACTCCCCCCTCCCCTCCCCTGTCATCTCCCCTACCGGCTTTAACACCCTCCACGGCTCCGCAACCGCCCGGCGCTAATCCACACCCCCCCCTCATTCCCCCCCCCCTCCGGCCTCTCACCCCCCCGGGACTCTGCCTCCAGCAGGAAAAAAGCAGCCCCCCCTCCACGGTCCTAGGCACTCTCCTCCTCACGCCGGACCAGCCACCACCACGTACTCGGCCGCCCACCCACACCTACAATAAATACACGGGAAGGTTGAGAGGCCCTGATTCACTGTAACTTCCTGGATTGGACTCTTAACTGACCCACAGCTGACTCCACTACAACCTCGGGAAATACCATACCCGACTTAAAAAACCTGACGCCGCACATGTAACCACTCGCACGCATCGCTCAGACAACATGTTCATTTGCACCTTGTACTGTTACCTAGCATAAGCATTGTTAGCCTCACCTGGTTCTCAGGCCTTGAGCACTATCTGATCTGTACATAGCCACTGATTGTCTTGTATACCACTTGTTGCCGCGGTCGCTGAATAAATTCCGCTTTATACCCAGTCCCCTTGTCGTGTCGTAAATTCTCTCCCAGTTCATCAACTCTACGTCAAGCACACTATAAGCACTTCCCACTGAAACCAGCACCTTCTGCCTTGTTTACGGTTAATTCATATCAAAGCAGTTTTTGCTCAGATTTAGACATGATTGTCATTCATGTCTGCTTTCGCTGGGAGACCGGATGCGGAAGGTCGCGAGTTCGAAACCCAGCTGAATCAAATCAATAACTTACTAAATTGATAGGACTACTTATCCGTATCTAGCTTGCCGCTCAGCATTGCTAAGATAGGCCAAGGACTGGTTAGCTCAGTATCAGAATAATTGGACTGAGTCATGGTGCCAGCAGACTGATCCCCAAAAAGGATCAGCACTATAAAGTCGCCATGACTGTCCCATGTCACTAGTCGGTATCCATCCTGATTCAACCATAGATGTTGCTAGGACAAAAAAAACTAACAAACAAACCGTGGGCGGGGGTGACTATTTTATCTCGGCCAACCCTACTATTCTCAGTGGTTATCGTCCAGCATTAATTACAGTGAGCGATAATCAGGGTCGAGCCGAGTATAGCCAGTTTTGGGTGAAATTCTCAATCGGTGAACTTTGCCCAACGGAGGGCTGGCTGTCATAATGTTTTACCTCAGGGCGTCTGCCATTGTTAGAACGTCACAGGCAGCTGGCGACTCGAGCCCTATTAGGAGCAATTCGGTGCACAGCGCTAGTTGGTACCAATTGTGGCTGATGTCTCCCTTCAGGCAATTGGAGTTGAACTGTTGACAATCTAAACTGCGGAAATCGGTACGATTGTTGTTTTGGACAAACTTTTCGGCGCAGCGACTGACAGTGCGGGTCGGTGGTCGGTTGTTGGAGTTTTACTTCCTGGCAACATCTACGTTCATATCAGGAGGGATACCGACTTGTGAAAGTGTGCACTCATGGCGACTTTTATTGTGCTGCCCCACTGCCCACTGGTACCATGACTCGATATCCCACACAGTCTGATTATCCTGATACTGAGAGAAGCAGTCCTTTCCCTATCCTATTAATGCTGAGTGTCAGGCTAGGAAGCGATAAGTATCAATTTTATAAGTCATTGGTTTGACTCACCGGGAATCGAACCTCGATCTCCCGCATGGGAAGCCTGCGCTCTACCGATTCGACGACCGCGCCCGGTGAGTGCAGCGTGGTGGCCCCACTTGTTCGATTTGGGCAATAATGGGCAATAAGGATATATGGATTTAGAAATATTCCGTTATTTATATCCACTTAAGTTTTTATTCATCACATACATACATATATATATAATGTGATTATAAATTGCCTAATACGGCTTTATATTCATGTGTATATACAGTGTTGGGACGTGATTGCCTGACTGCTGTTTAGCATTTCCCTGTCACACGATGACACATTGCGCAAATGTGCACCGAGGTAGGTGATTTTGGGCCTCTATGTCACTCTACGTCGATATGCGTTATTCTGACATTACGCATTCGTTATGCATACATTGGTACACGTCTATGTATGTCGATGTTCGTCGTTATACGGCGTTGCTCGTCAAGGGGTCGCAAAAGTTTTGTGCATGCACAAAACTTTTGATGTCTGACAACGTGTGGCTGCTATGTCAGGGCTATGTTATGCATATGTTAGACATACATCGATGTACGTTAGACTTCGTTAGAGGTATGGTATACAAACATTGAACTACATCCATTGTAAGTCGAGCCGGCGGAAACATACAGTCCGTGTATTGACAACATATTAACAACATATAACAACATATGTAAAATATATGTCTGATATATGTATAACATACATTTAGTGTTTCTCCACCGCGTCTTGCCGTATTTAACGTATAAGGCGTACTTCTGACGATTGAATAATGTAAATAACGTTCGCTGGCATTCTGCAAATTTTGCGTGAGCATATGCAAGCCTTTTTTGATCCAACATATGGCCAACATATGACCAACATATGCTATGCATACACTGGCCATTCACCGAGAATGTGGAAGGCACGTAGGTTTGGCCATACGTTCTATGATACGCTCTCATATGCTGTCATAAGCTAGCAATAGGTCACACATACGTTCTGCGTAGATTCAGTACATTGCGCTGACATCCAACCTGTCCCCCCAGGCCGAAAATGTTGATGCATTTCAAGGTAAGAAAGTGATTTTAGCTGTTGGCCACATGCTTGCGTGATGCATCATAATGTAACAGGGCCATAAGGACCATGTTGGCAACAAAGAATACCATGCCAAGATCCAACAGGCAATTGTACCACACGAAGATCTCTTAAGCTGTGTTTACACGGGCAAATGTAAAACAATTTAGACAAAGCGATTTATATGAAGCGATGTAGTGGCGCATTTACACGCAACTACTTTGAAGGCGGAAAGCGATATCTGCGCATGAGCAAGTCCAGACTAACCAGCACCAGTTTGGGTTCGTCGACGTCACCACGAGAGAGTGTGGGTTCGACCTAGATCTGTATGGACTGAATCGTATTAGTTTGGAATGGTCAAAACTTCTGCTGGGCAGTGAACCCCTAAAAATAAATGATGAAAAAAATATCTGTGCACAGCTAGCGGTTTCATAGACTAAATTCTATAATATGCGCTTTTGATCGACCGGAAAGTCAACAAACTAAGGTCTCGACTGTGCATGCATGTGACGCACTTAAGCTAGATCGATTCATATATATGACCTCGATAAGTGGTTTATATAAAGCGAATAATATGAATCGATTCAGCCCTAAAAGGCCACAGGGTCGCATTTACACGGCAAATGTAAATCGATCTAGACAAGTGGTTTTTTATGAAGTGTTTTAACTCGCCCGTGTAAACACGGCTTTAATGATTGTAAAGAGAGACAAACTGTAGTGGTCTCATTATGGTTCCCGTTCATCAGGTCTGGCAAAATCCATCTTACAAAGTAAAGTGAAAAGAAGAACAGGACAAAGGAAGAGGTGGGAAGACAACACCAGACAATGGACAAGCCTGAAGTTCCGCTCGTCTCAGAGAGTAGTGGAGAATGGGAGGAAAAGTAGGAAACTGGTTGTAAAGTCATCTGTAGTGCCCTAACGACCATCCTGATAAAGGGCTTGATGGCAATGATAATGATGATGATGATAGCAACGACTGAAGCTGTGATCAAGCATGTTTGCATGGTTGAAGTTGGGGTTCCAGTATGGAAGGTCAGGAGTTCGAATCCCAGTCGAGTCAACCCAATGACTAACAATATTGATATTTGTCGATTCCTAGCCTGGCGCATGGTATTACTAGGATAGGGCAAGGACTGGTCAAGAGCATCATGATAATGTGACTGAGTGAGTATCAGGTCATGGTACCAGCAGCCTGGTCTCACAAGTGGGGAAGCACTATAAAGTCACCATGAGTGTGCACTGTCACAAGTCGGTACCCGCCCTGATATGACCTTAAATGTTGTTAGAATGTGAAACACTAGCAATCAAGTTTAAACTGACACTACACCTCCTGATGCCAAATATTTTTAGCATTCTTGCCATTACATTTGGTTCTGATTTATCTTGTAAGGAAAGTGTCCTAGTAAATATTTTACGTTAGATAAAATATTACTTTTGTATATCATTGTGTATGTGTATTCCCCCCCCCCCCCCCCCCCCGCCTTCTGTTGTGTAAAGCTCTAGCTCCGACCCGGCGTGCTGGGTCACAGCTTCAGACCTTCCTGAGGAACCAGCGAAACTGTCAATATTCAACCTACTCCACCACTCCATTGTCTAACCAATCAATGGTTTTCTGCGTGCACATGCCTGTATCCCTGTTTATCAATGCCCAGATCCATTCATATCTGTCATGTAGTGTCACTCGCAGTGCGCGCGCGTGTGTATGCGCGTGTGTATGTGTGTATGCGTGTGCGCGTGTGCGCGTGTGTGTCGGGGACGGGCTATATTCGGTCCCATTCTGCGCTGCCACATCTTATTTGTTTGTTTGTTGCGGTTTTACATCCTAGCAACATCTATGGTCATATCAGAACGGGTGCTGACTTCTGACAGTGTACACACATGGCGACTTTATAGCACAGCCCCAGTGGGAGACCAGGCCGAGAGACACCATGACCCAATATCCCACTCAGTCACATTATCTTGACCCTTGAGCTGACCAGTCCTTGCCATATGCTAACAATGCCCAGTGCCTGGCTAGAAAGCGACAAGTATCAATTTTTATAAGTCATTGGTTTGACTCGACTGGGATTCGAACTCCCGACCTTCCGCACGGGAAGCCTGCGCTCTTACTGATTCGGTCACCGCGTCCGGTGCGCTGCTGCATCTTAACAAGAACCAGCCGGGATGGCCGAATGAGTTGAGTGTCTGTCTCCCGTTTTGGTAGATCGTGGGATTCGAACACCCTGGTCGAGTCAAGCCAATAACTTAAAAATGTATGCTTTATTGCTTGTCACTTCCTAGCCAGGCGCTCGGCATTCATCGGATAGGACAAGGACAAGTTGGCTCAGCATCAGGATAATGTGACTGAGTTGGATATCAGGTCATTGTGCCAGCGACCTGGTCTCCCAGCGGGGGCAACACTATGAAACCGCCAAGAGTGTGCACTGTCACTAGTCCGTGCCCATCATGATATGACCTTAGATGTTGCCAGGGCGTAAAACTCCAACAACCAACGAAGCAATCTTGACAGGAGGCTCACGGTGCGCAAATGAATGAAGTCAACCAACACTCGACAGGCCCGCTTGTATGGCGGAGTGTCTCTGAGGAGGCTCCATGTGACACTGACCGTGTCAAACATGTCACCACGCTGCTTCGATACAATCACACGCTATCGGGACACGTGGGGTCACGTTACAAAGAATGTCTCGCCGCCATTTTATCTTTTCCTCGGCTCAGTTCGGTCATCCGGGACCTGTATGTCCCCTTAAACTTTAAAGTTGCATAGTCCAATTTTTTTTTTAAATTGTGATAATTTGTTTAGATATTTGGCTCATCATTATAACTCTTAGTTAGCTGAATGTAATAACGATATTTTATCATCTTCAAATTGGTCGCGCAATTAAATTGTCTAAATAACCCAAAGTTAAAGTTGCATAGTCCGATGGTTTTGAGTTTTTGGCATTTTTCTGAGATAAATATTTTTAATTAGTTGTTATAACCTACCTTACTTTAGTTTGAAGTAATTTTCATTTTGAATGGCTAACTTTTGAGATATTTGAAGTTCAAACATCCTAAATTGATTTCGGCAAGTATGCCAAAACTCTAACACCATAGGCTTATACAGTAACAGGTTCTGTTAAATTGATTCAGTATGCCCTTCTATGTGGCAACAAATGTTTAATAAGCGCACCAATATCTAAGTTAGATATATAGAATAAAATCTAGGTGAGTGTTTTTGTTTTGAAAATTGTCATGCTTCATCGGACTATGCAGCTTTAAGCATGGCCGGAAGACCAGTGCCTCACCGCTTAAAAAAGGGCTATATTCAGATGAATTTCCTTTTAAATTACCAAATAAGAAAAAGAAAATCTACCTTATACCCCTGTCACACTACAACGTAATGAGCGAATGTGAGCCTAACGTGGTGATTTTTCGTCATTACGTTGATGTACGTTGGATTACGTTATTATGACGTCATAATGACGTTAGACTGACGTCGAGCTACGTCACATTACATCGTGTTACGTCGAGTTATGTCGAGGTTTTGGACATGTTCAAAACTTTTGATGTAGTTCGAACGTAAGGGTTTACGTTCGCCGTGCATTCTGTACACATTCAGTGAACGTCAATGACGTTAAACCGATGTTATTAAAATGTTAGTCGCTACATTCAACTACGTTGCACTACGTTGACCCACATTAAACCCGGTGGAAACGTCCATGCGGCGTAATGGGAACGTCAGGATAACGTCAGGATAACGTCAGGATAACATCAGGAGAACGTCAGGAGAACGTACGTTCAACGTAGTTCAACGTTTCGTCATCAGGTAACGTAGTTCTGGCGATGGAATAACGTTCATAACGTTCCATGAACGTAATGAAGTTGTCCTCTCTCATTGAATGATGGGATCACTAGGCTTTACCGAAGTTAAGCTCTCGTCCACTACGCTGCATCCACGTTCAACTTGTGCCCAAATTTGCATACTACGCCGAGAAGTTCAACGTTCTTCACGTTCTCCCTACATTGACGTTGTTATGTCGTAGTGTGACAGGGCCTTTACATTAGTTTGAAGTGACTTTGATTTAAAATGACAAATTTGGAGATATTTGAAGTGTAAAGAAGCAAAATTAATGTTGGTGCACTTGTGAAAATTTTGACCCCATAGGCTTCACCAATAACAGGTTCTATTAAATTAACTTAGTATGCCCTTCTTTGTAGCAACAAATACTTAATACATGCACCCGTATCTAATTTGAATATGAAGAGTTCATGCGCAAAACCACGCAAACGCCAATTGGAATCAAACCTTCAAAAAGTTAGTTTTTTTATATTCCTACTTTTTTTGTTCATTGCTCCGTAACCATGTCATCATACCAAAAGTGGAATTAGTGAGAACTAATATTATTTTCAGGCACAAATCTTTTATTTAAACTCCATTTTTGGATTGGCGTTTACGTGGTTTTGCGCCGGAATCCTTCATATGTAGTTTAAAATCTTGATAAGTGTTTCGCTTTTGAAAATTTGATCCTTTTATCAGACTATGCAACTTTAATATCGGCTGGTGTTCTCTGGGGCGGAGTGGTTAGAGTGTCTGACTTTTTTCTAGGTCGGACTCCTAATCTGAAGGTCAGTGGTTCAATTCGCCGTGCCTCCACCTCTGCCAATTTGGATTTCCACCGCTGTGTATAAGTTACAGTGTCATCAAAGGCCAGATGCTCTCATACCAGTCTATGTGGTATGGGAGGTTAAAAATCCCTTGGGTCGGTAAAAGTGTAGGCTTGGGCTTTCTATCGACAAACTGTCTGATGGTGAAAACAAGTCTATTCAAACTTATCCATAATAGGCAGTATAAATCTTCAAGAATCGCTATTTTGGATGTGTGGGGGACTGAGTGGTGCGTGGTGGATATTTAGATTAAAACCTAAATAACAGAGGTATTCACATATCTTGCCAGGTACACAACTACCATATACGATTCGCGCACTAAAACTCGCGACTCGACCCGACTAGCCTAAAACTGAAAACGGGCCAATTCATTTTTCGAATCGCGAATCGCAATCGTAATCGGCCCGTTTTAGCCCTAAAACTGAGTTTTTAGTCGCGAATCGCAATCGTTAGGTGTGCGCGGGGAGCGCACACCTAGCGATTTTGTGCGCGAAATGGGCAGTTTTAGATTGTATACGGTAGGTGGGTGCGGATGAACGGTAGGTGTGTACCTGGCATTAGTATACTAATTTACCACTATTTGATTCATGCCTGTCCACTTATTTCACTTCACCCGATCCGTTCCGAATATCTGTATTACTGGCGTCACCTACGTTTATATATGCGGTATAATTCAGTATGTAATAACATTATTTATACATGTATATAAAAGCAATGTATCAGTACTATCATGCAGCATGTATATAGTCACTGACTCTTTGTTTTGACAATATAACTCATCATCATCATGCTGTCGGTCGCGATGCGACAAAGACTGCTTTCATTACTTGACTGCCACTCTCCATTTAGCTCTCTGCTGTGAGAGTTGCGTCCATGAGTCGGTCATAATGTCTCTCAGCTTCAGGTTTCTCTTGATGGTATCCCTGAACCATAGACGGGGGCGCCCTCTCTTTCTGTAGCCAGAAGACAGTTGGGAATAAAGGATCTGCTTTGGTAGCCTGTCTGATGACATCCTCATGAGGTGTCCAGTCCACCGGAGATTCTTTTTGATCAGAAGATCTTCCATAGAGGGCAGCCCCATCCGTTCGAGTATTTCCTTATTCGTCACTTTGTCCTTCCAGGTTAGCCTCATGATTGAACGCAGATGTCGCATCATGAAGGCATGCAGCTTTTTCACCTGCCGTCTGTACACTGTCCAGGCCTCGGCTGCGTATAGTAGGGTGGATAGCACGATTGCACGGTAGATCTTACCTTTGACCCAAATGGACACATGGTGGTTGTTCCAGAGTCTCTGGCGTAGTCGGCCGAAAGATGCGCTAGCCTTGGCCATCCTCCTCTGTATCTCAGCATCAATGCGTCCATCACTTGATATAGTGCTTCCGAGATAGGTGAATTCCGGAACAGAGTTCAGCTTGTTTCCGTCAACCATGATCTCCTCCTCTCGGGTTCTTGTAGAGTTGGGTTGGTACAGCACCTCCGTCTTCTTGATGTTAATTTTCAGGCCAAACTTCTTTGATGCATCGGAGAAAGTGTCCACTATCTTCAGCAGAGTGGGCAACCAGTGCACTGTCATCTGCGAATAGTAGCTCTCTCACCAGTATCTGAGTAGTCTTGGTCTTCGCTCTGAAGTGTGCGACATTGAATAGGTCAGCGCTCTGTCTGGACGGTATATAGATGCCATCCCCCATGTCTCGGAAGGCCTCATCTAGCATTGCTGATAGGAAGATGGAGAAGAGCGTGGGGGCCAGTACACAACCTTGCTTGACCCCATTGGTAACCCCGAACGATTCCGAGACTTCCCCTCCAGCACTAACGTTCACCATCATTCCTGTATGTAGAGCCTCGATCATAGTTGTGAACTTCTCTGGGCATCCGTACTTCCTCAGTAGCTACCATAGCCCGGTCCTCCCGTCTGTATCAAATGCCTTAGTGAAATCGACAAATACCATGTACAGTGGTCGGTCCTGCTCAATGCACTTTTCTTGTAGCTGTCGGAGACAAAATATCATATCCACAGTGCTCCGGTTACCTCTGAAGCCACACTGTGACTCCGGAACTACACCAGGTGTTATGTGAATAGATAGTCTGTTGAGTAGGATCCTGGCGAAGATCTTCCCTGCTATGAAAAGAAGAGAGATTCCTCTATAGTTCCCACAGTCTGTTCGATCACCTTTCTTGTAGATGGTTACAATGCTGGCATCCTTCCATGCTTGGGGTACAGAACCCTCCTCCCAGGCATTGGTGATTAGTTGGTGCAGTCTGTTGAGCAGATTGTCTCCTCCATGCTTCCATACCTCGTCAGGAATTCCATCACCCCCAGGTGCTTTGCCATCTTTCAGGCTGGCGATTGCTCTAGCCATCTCATCCATGGTTGGAATCTCATCGAGGCATGTTTTGGTAATGCGCTGCTGGATGTTGTCCAGAGCTTCGTGATCTATGTCACCAGGGACGTTGAGTAGCTTCTGGAAGTGTTTGCTCCATCTTGCCACAACTCTCTTGCTGTCGGAAAAGGTCTCCGTTCCATCTGTTGATTTCAGGTGAACAGGTCCCTTCTTCACAGGTCTCCACACTTCCTTCAGTCCGATGTAGAAGCCCTTCATGTTGTTTCTGTCTGCAGCTCTCTGCAACTCCTCTGCCTTCATTTCCCACCAGTCTGACTTCAATGCACGGGTGCATTTTTGTAGCAATCTGCAGGCATCTTTGTATGCTGCAGTGGTGGATCTAGTGTTCCTGGTCTGCAACACTCTCTGGTGGGCTTGGTCTCTTCTGCTCATAAGATTCTGTAGCTCCTGATTGTTGGGGTCGAACCAGTGCTGATGTTTTCTGTCTGGCTTGCCGAGGTAAGTTTTCGCTGTGTTGTATACAACCTGCTGCAACGCTGCCCATTCCTCGTCTGGTGTTGGGATTTCCTTCTCCTCCCATTGTGCGAGAGCGCTGTCCATCTCCCGCTCCATAACTACCATAGCTATATATCGCATAATACATTATTTTTAATATATAGTATTATGTGAATATAAATTGGTGGTGCCTGCTTTATTATTATTATATGGCATTATATATTATATAATATTATATATACATTCATCATCATCATCATGCTGTCAGTCATGATGTGACAAAGACTGCTTTCATTACTTGACTGCCACTCTCCATTTAGCTCTCTGCTGTGAGAGTTGCGTCCATGAGTCTACATTTCATGAAAGCTGCCTGCAAGAGTGTTGAAGTGCTGCTGGCTTTTGCAAGTTACCAGCGGCATTCTCTCGGGGAGCAAATAGAGGTTTCACACCGGCAAGAACATGCCAAGACAGGCGCAAAACTATTTGTCCCTGCATTGGCTGGTCGGGAGATGTTGGGAGTTCCATACATCAACTGCCCTTAATGCTGCCACAGTGACATGGTTTTCTGTTTAGGGTTTGCTCCCATAGCCTTCAGTTCTGTCAAGAACCTGTACCACAAGGCAGTGGTTTACAACTCTGCAGGGCAGGGGCATCAAACTCCCTGAGGTATTGCTATACCTGCAATACCTGCTATACCTGCAATACCTGCATACCATATATACATTATATGGCATATATAATGCATTATGTACAATCCATATATAATGCACTATGTAATATATATGCACGTGTAATATATATAATGTAATGCTTTATAGTGCATTGCCTAATATATATGTTATACAATGTATTAATGTAATGCATATTCTTTGTAGCGCATTATTATATTAATAATAATATAGTCTGCTATATAATATGCTATGAAATTCATAATGAAATATATATAGCTAGCATATGGATATACGGGTATAAATCTTCGGTATGAGTTTTTATTATTAGTATTATTATATTATGTTATAATATTGTTTATTGTCCAATAAAGGACGAATGCGAACTAGCTGCGGCCTGCTGCCATACGGTGGCGCCCCCACCGGCAGCTCTTGGTACTTCCGCGCACGCGATGTCTGAATCAGTTTGCTCTAAAATTATATTATGCAGTACCTGACATACATATGATCTATTATATAGCATATATATGACATATAATGCATTTTGCTATAAGGAGTTTACTGAATCAGAAAAGGAATCACTGATAATTTAATCGTTTAGTCGCAGTCGCTTGCTGTTTGTTTGTTGTTGTTTTACATCCTAGCAACATCTAAGGTTACCTAAAGACGGGTACCGACTTGTGACAGGGCGCACTCATGGCAACTTTATAGTGCTACCCCACTGGGAGACCAGGCCGCCAGCACCATGACCTGATATCCCACTGAGTCACATTATCCTGACACTGAGCTAACCATTCATTGCCCTATCCTAATAATGCAGAGGGCCTGGCTAGGAAGCGACAAGTATCAATTTTTAATTACAGGAACTAGTGTAAAAAGGAAATAAAGGAAAGGCCCACTCTGGGGATGAGGCAAAGAGTACAGGATATTTATGTGTATATAAATATGTATATATATATGCATATATGGCTGCCGTCAAATTCACAAAGGCGCACTGAGGCGAATATTATCGATTAGAAATGGGTAAAACTAAATACTTGACAGCGTGTTGGTAACGGATTAAACTCCGATTAGGCACCGCTATAAACTGATAAATGTTAGTTCACCAAGAACACAACTTGCTCGCTTCCTCTCCCCATATACACTCATATATATGCATGCTATATAATGCATAATATGAACATAAACACAGTAATATATATAAATTAAAACAAAAGTTGTTGATACAAAACGGCGAAAGTTGTCTGGTGGTGGTGGTGGTGATTCCGTTTTAGCAAACCTGTTGTTCCATTCCATCCGGGACCTGGCGTGGGACGCTGGAGATAGGGAATTGATACTTAATCGGTAAACAAGTGTGCAAATCGGACACCCTCGGTGTTATCGCGCCTGTTATCGGCGTCATCTCGGACCTCCAGCCGCGGCATGCAGATAGCGGGCCCAGTCAGCACAACGCCGATGCACGTGCATCGAACGGGCGCCAGATAACAAGCACCCTCTCCCTCACTAGTCACAGTCCATGTGCCTTTTCACTTAGAATATCTAGATGCTGATTCACTGCACAAGAAAAGTTGCATTTTGTCTGCAATTTATCCCTTTTTCTTCGTCTTCTTCTTCATCACCATCTTTTTATGTCTTTTACATCATCATCATCTCATTATTAATATTCATCTTCTTCCTCCTGACCAGACGGGATGCCCGAATGAGTTGAGCGTCCGTCTCCTGTTTTGGGAGATTTGGGGATCTGAAACCATGGGTTTGTGGATTCGAACCCTGGTCAAGTCAAAGCAATGGCATTAAAATTGATACTTGTCACTTCCTAGCCAGGCGCTCATCATTATTAGGATAGGGCAAGGGCTGGTTGGCCTAGTGTCAGGATAATGTGACTTCATGGTGCTGGTGGCCTGGTTTCCCAGTGGGGCAGCACTATAAAGTAACAATGACTGCGCACTGTCACAAGTCGGTGCACCCCCAGATATGACCTCAGATGTTGTCAGGACATTAAACTCCAACAACCAGCCAACCAACCAATGTATGTTTTAAAGATTATTGGCTGTGGAACTCAGGTGCAGGCATGGGTTATCTCCCCCCCCCCCCCCCCCCCCCGGCCAGAGCTGAAAGGTTTAATGGCTAAAGCTAAGATTCCTTATACGCGGTATGCGGCATGTGAATGCGAATGCGAATAAAAATGCAAATAAAAATGCAAATAAAAATCGAAAAGCATGTAAATGAATAGTGGTGCTTCCATACGTCCAAATGCGAATACGAATGCGGCAAATGGATCAACCCATGTACCGATCGGTGTGGCATGCGAATGCGAATACTGTTGCGTTTGCCATAGAAAACAATACTGTTCCTTCACAAATTTGGAGGAAAAACCCCAACAAATGTTGGGGGTTGGCATATATCTACATCGCATATATCTACGCCGCATATATGACATTCAGTGATTTTCAAAAATAGTTTTGAGCTTGATTTAATGAATTTCACCTGTTAGTTTATTGAATTTTAAATAAAATGACACTTCATTTGTGAAAATCGCTCTAATATTAAAGAAGATATGGACTTTTTAAAGTTGTTACTGTAAAGATCAAACCAAATCGCTGCATGCCGCATGCCGCATGCCGCATGGGTATGGAATCAACCAAATCGCATGCTGCATGCCGCATGCTGCATTCGCATTCGCATTCGCATGCCACATACCGTGTATGAGGAATCTTAGCTTAAGACTAGTAAGAACATCATAGATGTCTACACATTGCTGGAATAGTAAAAAAAAGGTTGTTTTATTTAACGATGCACCTAGAGCACATTGATTTTTATCATCGGTTATTGGACGTCAAACATTTGATCATTCTGACACATTTCTTTAGAGGAAACCCGTGCCGCCACATAAGCTACTCTTTCCGTTAAGCAGCAAGGGTTCTTTTATATGCACTTTGCCACAGACAGGACAGCACATACTACAGCCTTTGATTAACCAGTTGTAGACCACTGCTTGGAACGGAAAATAGCCCAAACTTCAAATGTGTCCAATGAGCAGGATCGATGGGATGACCCACACCTAAACAGTGCTGGAATAGTGATGCTAAAAGCAAGATAACATGAAATGAGTGGATGAGTGATAGTTGCTTCGTGCAGTGTAAGTGCAATATGGAATTAGAGAACTAGATGAGCGTGTGCATGCATTACAATGTAAACTTATCAGCACTAAATAGTTTGTCAGCACTAGTCTGTTACTATTGTGGCATTATCATTGTAGCAATGCTTGTTGCTATTTTGTTAGCATTATTTGTGACGATTGTAGATGAATCCACCCCTCGTGTGACCTAGAAGTGATTCGTTTATTATAAATTTAAGTTGGTTGATTTTGTTTTTAACCTTGGGCACTATTATGTTGCGAATCACATTCCAAAATGTTATTTCGTTCTGGCAGTTGTAGAGCTATAATTATATATATATATATATATATATATATATATATATATATATATATGTTGTTAGCTCTGCGAGGGTGATCCTTAGGGGTAGCTTAAAGTTGCATAATATAATGGTTTTAATTTCTGCCTTATCTTTGAAGTTTGAGATGACCGTTGTAGACTATCTGACTGTATTTTGTTTGGAGTAATTCGTGTTTTTGTGTGTAGCCTTTTTTTTCTTCTTGTTTTTAAACAAATAAGTAATTTTGGAGATATTTGAAGTGGTGAAAGAATGTAAAATAAATTTGGTGGGCATATTGTAAATTTCGTATGTTTATCCATTTTCTGAGGTGAGCAGCATAGCGCAGGGGCACCAGACTTTGCTACACTGGCACCTGACACGTGATGTCATTGACTTATGTAGGATCAGATGATTTAATGAAGGCACTTATATAAGCTTGGCGTGTAAAATCAAATTTAGTTAAAGTTGCATAGACGGTTTAGAGTTTTTGCCATTTTCTGAGATAAATACATTAGCTTGATCATAATAATCTATGTACTTTAGTTTTGGAGTAATTTTGATTTAAAATGGCTCACTTTGGAAATATTTGAAGTGAAAACATGCCATATTAATTTTGGCGGGCATCTAATAATCCTGATCCCATAGGTTTCAGCAGTAACAGGTTCTATTGAATTGACTCAGTATTCCCTTCTATGCAGCAACAAATCCTTAATAAGTACACCAATATTTAAGTTTGATGTGTAGGATCAAATATCAATAAGTGCTTTGGTTTTGAAAATGTGATGCTTTCATCGGACTATGCAGCTTTAGTTAGATTAACAGATTAAGGCGATCAACCTAATGTAATTATCTAAGAAAATCCAGTATAACTCATGTAACTTTAAAGCTGCATAGTCCAATGAAGCACAGCATTTTCAAAACCAAAATAATTATCGAGATTTGATTTTAGATATCTAAGTTAGTTATTGATGCACTTATTAAACATTTGTTTCTGCGTAGAAGGGAATACTGAGTCAGTTTAATAGAAGCTGTTACTGCTGAAATAAAGTATATGGTATCAGACTTTTGGCGTGCTTGCCAAAACCTATTTGACATGATTGCACTTCAAATAGCTCAAAAGTTAGCCATTTAACGTAAAGGTTACTTCAAGCTAAATTAGATTATATTATTTTTTGTTGGTACATTAGTTGATTAAGCAGGGGAAATTTTAATCGTGGACGATTGGTCTTCCTCATTCCACTGCTCCTTGCCATATCCTAATAATGCCGAGTGCCTGGCTAGGGAGTGACAAGTATCAATTTTTAAGTCATTGGTTTGACTCGACCAGGATTCGAACCCACGATCCCCCGATCTACCAACACGGGAGTTGGACAATCTAATTCATTCAGTCATCGCATCAATAATGATCAATCTAATATATTTATCTCAGAAAAATGTCAGAAACTCAAAACTAACGGACTATGCAACTTTAATCAAGCACACCAACTATCGGGTACCAGCTTGCTGAGACAGAACCCGTTACCTGTGCAAGATCCCGCCTGTGAATTCAGTCCATATTGCTGGCAATGGTGGGCACCGGTGTGAAGTGGGAGGCGATGATACGTGGATATGCACGCGCAGGCCAGAGGAATAGGGGCCGTATGCTTGCAAAAATTAATATAGTTTTGAAAGTGAGCAGAGTGATAGTTGGCTCATGGCGTATAGGAGGCGGGGGAGGAGAGAATGCCCGCTCTGCAGTAAATAACATGGAAGTTAAAGAGATACATTAAGGGGCTGCCATTATTCATATCCACATAATAAATTATATAGTACTTATATATATATATAGGTGCCTTGGTGATTATTGGAAAGAGTGGCCTATGTGGCGGCAGTGGGTTTCTCCAAAGAAATATGTCACAATGACCACATGTTTGACGTCCAATAGCTGATGATAAAAATCAATGTGCTCATTAAATAAAACAAACTTTATATATATATATAGGTGATGTATAACGCATTATAAAAGTGTAAATGCAAGGGGAACATATTACCTCTGTATAATTCCTCCTTGGCGCATCGGTGGAGTGCCCCCCCGCCCCCAGCTGTCGGGGTAATTGGCTGGTAGGACCCCCCCCCCTCGCGTCACCCACACTGGAGGTATGTGTGTATATAAATATTATACATGTGTATATATATTACATATGTGTGCATATACATTTCCGTTGCGACTGACACTGGTCAACATCCAGAGGACGTGAAGTGGGCTGAGATGGCGCCACCGGTACAGAGTTGCATCTTACAGAGTATAACAATAATAATAAGTAATATTCCCTTACGTATCTTTATACTCGCATAATACGTTATACATCATATAAACAAAGCCACTATTCCCTACTAGTTTTCCATGGACAATATCATTACCTGTCCAACACAAGATTCGACAATGCAATGCTATCTCATAACTGGTCAGACTTGTATTTATTTTTTTGTTTTATATTAGAAAATGTTCATTCTGCAATACTACAAAAGACCAAGTGACTAATTCCAGGTATTTCAACAACACAAATAGTTCCTCTGTTAAAGTCCCAAGTACCTTAATAATTATGAGATCTACGAATTCTAGGGCCACTAATTACGTTATTTATCATATATTCTATGCTGAGAGTATTGGTTGCAATCAACTATTAAACTGCTACTTAATCTAGATGTGTTTTCTGTAAGTGAAATCCAATAGAATATTGGCGTTGTATTTATATGTAGGGCACTATACAGGCGCAATGTACCTCGGGACCGGACGGAATGGCTGAATAGGTAAATAGTGATGGTTGTCTTCCCGTACGGGAGATCGTAAGTTCGAACCCGTCTGAGTCAAACCAATGACTGATACTTATTGCTATCTAACGTGAATAGCCGGCAATAATGCTAGGATAGACCAAGGACTGGCTTGCTCAGTATCAGGATAATGTGACTGAGTGCGATATTAGGCATGGTATTCCAGTGAGGTAGCACTGTAATGTCGCCATGCTTCGGCGCTGTCATAATTCGGTGCCCGTCCCGATATGAACTTACATGTTGCCAGGATGTAAAAACCCAACAAACAACCGTTGCCTGTGGCTAAATATAAAGCCCAAGTCAGACCTACCCGGGCGAGCCCTGGATTTTTAGCCGGACCACCCCGGACCGCTCCCCCGGACGGCCCTAGATAAAATCGCTATTTTTGCCTCGCTCTCATACCTACCCAGACGAGCCACAGACTACAAGCCCGATCACCCCGGATGAGCCCCAGACAGCCCCCGGACGAGCCCCGGACCACCCCCGGATGATAGCCTGAAATGCAGGACTCATCCTGGGGTAATCCTTGAGTAATACGTGGTCATCTGTGGCTATCTGTGGTGATCCGTGGTTAATCCGTGGTCATCTGGCATGTCCGGGTCTTATCCGAGCAGCCCGGGAGTGGTCCGTGGCTCTGTCGGGGCTAGTCTGGGCTAAACACGGCTAAAACATGGCTCTTCTGGTTTAAAAATGACCGGACTGCCCCGGACGGGAGACAGACTACCCCCGGACCACCCCCGGATTACACCCGGGTGATGCCGGATCGAGACTGGATTGTAATATTCCCTGGATCGCCCCGGATGTTTTAAACATTATATCAGGCAAGGAGCACCAAGGATCACCAAGGACCAGCCACGGATGAGCCATGGATCGCCACGGATCACCACGGACCATGCCAGCTCACGGGTCGGGGCTTGTCCGGCCCCTGATCCGGGTAGGTGTGACCTAGGCTTAAGAATCAATAATCTGCTTTGGAGAGTACATATTTATTGCCTAGGGCTACCAACAATATGCTTGGAGCGTCTGATATACTGCAGTATAACACAGTCATGGGACATGATAAAAAGAAGATATCGCACCTTGGTGTCATACTACACTGGTTATCACCCATGTGTTATTGTACTATATTAGCCTCCATTTCTCCTTCTCCACTGGTTCCCGGAACCGGTTCGCTGCGCAAGCCCAGGGCGTTCTAACCCCACTTCCGGTTCCGCCAGCGGGTCAAGACGCCGTTGACAAAAGTAGACGTAATTCACAGAAACGAAGGGTCAGTCGGTGAAAACTCATCTTATTCAGGTCATATAATTCGACGTATTTCTTTTAGATATCGACTATGAACATCTCAAGAAATATGGGCTGGTCCATCATTAAGGATTGAAACTGTGACTCAGCATGCCGACCAGACGGGATGGCCGAATGAGTTAGAGCGTCCATCTCCTGTGTTGGTAGATCGTGGGGTCGTTGGTTCAAACACTGGTCGAGTCAAACCAATGACTTAAAAATGTATACTTGTCGCTTCCTAGCCAGGCGCTCAGCATTATTAGGGTAGGGCAAGGAGCAGTGGAATGAGGAAGACAAATCGTCCGCGATTGAAATTTACCCTGCTTAAACAACTAATGCACAAAAAATAATAATAATGATAATAATAATCATGGGCGGATAGATACAGTTCTTGATGCTTCAATGTATCAATAGCCAGCCTACTTTCACGAGTTGACCTGATGACTGAATGAGTACAGCGTCCATCTCCTGTTTTGGTAGATCGTGGGATTCGAACCCATGGGTTGGCTCAGTGTACAGATAATGTGACTGAGTAGGATATCAGGTCAGGGTGCTGGCAACCTGATTTAAGTCGATATGGGTGTGCACTGTCACAAGTTGGTACCCGTCCTGATATGATCTTAGTTATTGCTAGGACATAAAAAACAACAAACAAACAAACTAACCCAGCATGACAGGTCGGAGCTTCAGCTTATAAGACAGAAGATGGGGAACGTGGTGAATACATATACACGACATGGTATTTTATCTAATACAAAATATTTACTAGGTTGGTTTTGTTTGTTGTTATTTTATGTCCTAGCAACATCTAAGGTCACATAAGGACAGGTACTAACCTCTGACAGTGCACACCCATATCGACTTAATAGTGCTGCTCCACTGGGAGACCAGGCCACCAGCACCATGACCTGATAAGTGATATCCCACACAGTCACATTGTCCCGATTCTGTGCTAACCATTCCTTGTCCTATCCTATTAATACCGAGCGCCTGTCTAGGAAGTGACAAATGTCAATTTTCAAGTCATTGGTTTGACTTGACCCAGGTTCGAACCCATGGGTTCGAATCCCATGATCTACCAAAATGGGAGATGGATGCTCTACTCATCCGGTCATCCATTCGCCTCGCGAAAGTAGGCTGGTTATTGATACATTGAAGCATCAAGAACTGTAAATATCCGCCTGTGATTATTATTATTAATTTTTTGTTGTACATTAGTTGTTTAAGCAGGGGAAATTTCAATCGCGGATGATTGGTGAATCCACTGTTCCTCGTCCTATCCTAATAATGCCGAGCACCTGGCTAGGAAGCGACAAGTATCAATTTTTAAGTCATTGCTTTGACTCAACCATGGTTCGAACCCACGACCCCACGATCTACCAACATGGGAGACGTACGCTCTAACTCATTTGGCCATCCCATCTGATTTCATTTAGATCGGTGGAATTTGTCCCGTGTCTGCTACATCAATGGTATTCTAATTTATTTAGTGTAATTGAGCATGTTGGCGAGGCTAACATGCGTAATTTGTGAACGAGGCTGTCTATTTCTGTCTTCCTCGGTCTCCATTGCTGTGTCTCGAGTCAGACCACCTCGGTGCCTCTACCTGTTCACTTCGCTTCTGGTGAGTGCTGAATCTCTCCTGAATCTCTCCTCAACGCAGTAATCTGAACATTGCCGCTTCACACAGATCTTGAACTTTGCCCCCTGTCGGCACATGAATTGAAGGGACCTAGTCGCCCACCCGCATAGCCTGCTACAGGCCGAATTGATTTCTTGATTAAATCTTTCAAAAGTTATCTGTTCTCATCTTGTCTCTTGCCGAGTGATGCGAATTGCCATTAATATTGTTGTTTATTGTTGTTTAGTTTTGTGTACTGCATCCTGTTCTTGAGATAATTTGTGAAGAAATGATATGCTTTTTTGCCTAATCCAGCTCTTGCTACTTTCTGCATCAGGATCTCGTGGTCAATTGTCTCAAATGCCTTCTTGAAATCAAGCAAGACAGTGATTGTTAGTTCACCTTTATCCATGTTGCCCAAAAGTTCATCCAGTAGAGATGCCAGAGCGCCTGTTGTGGATTTGTTTTTCCTAAATCCATTTTGCTGGTAGGTCAGATAGTTCGATGATTCAAGGAATGCTTTACCTTGGTCATGTGTAATCTGTTCAATAACTTTTCCTGGAAGTGGGAGGATTGAAATTGGTCACAGTTCACTGCAGTATCTTGGATTATTGGTCTTGCAGATTAGGGTGACTGTAGCTACTTTCCATGCATCGGGGAAGATGCCTGTTTTAATTATTAAGTTGTACATATGTGTGAATTCCCAAATTAATGTTGTTATTGCCATCTTTATCAGGGCAGTACTGATGTCTTTATACCAGACGATTTATAGAATGATATTTGATTTGTTCTGTCTAGGATTTCATCACAAGATGTTTCTTGGAGATCATATGTGTGATTATTTAGTTTGGCTTGGTAACATTTTCGTTGGGCTGTTACTCGGTTAAATTTAGTGGCTAACCTTTCTCCTAACTCGATGAAATAGTTATTGATTTCTTCAGTAAGGAGGTTATCAGGTATCACATTGCCAGATTCTTCATTGGAAAGGCTACTAATTTTGGTCTGGTTTGTTGGTTCAATCTGTTTCAGTACACGCCAGCATTTTTTTACATTGTTTCGATGTTTGTCTAGTTGGTCTTGGAGGAATCTTGCTTTGGCTTTCTGACTTCATTTCTTGTTTTCCTGGTCATATATTTGGCTATGAACTCATCACCAGGGTCTTTTGATATTTCAAATTTGTGTCTGAAGTAGTCTTGTTCTAGTTCTGTTAGTGCATGTCAGCTGCTTTTGTTATTGTTGTGTTAAGCATTTCCCACCATTTGTTTGGGTCTTATTCCACTAGGAGCTCTCTTTGGTTGAATTCCTGCAGTGAGTTTTCCAATTCTCTCTGATCACAGTTTCGGCATGAGTATCCCCAGTAGGTGGAAGATCTCTTGTCATTCCTTATTTTCTTTTTTAGTATGTATATTGGTTTGTGGTCACTTATATTAAAATTGATAACTACTATTTATTTATATGTATATGTTTATATGTATATATATATATATATATATATATATACACGAGGCGGGATGGTTGAATAAGTTGAGCACCCTGTGGTAAGTCATGGTTCACACCCTGACAGAGTTAAACCAATGACTCAGAAATTGATACTTGTCAATAGCTAGCCTGGCCTAGAGCATGACTAAAACATGGCAAGGATCAAGCGGAATGAGAAAGATCAATTCTCTGCAATTCAAATTTCACTCACTTAATCAACGAATATAACAATATATATTCAGATGCATATATATTTATACATGTATATATACACTATTTATATACAGTAAAACCTCTCTAAATCGACCGACCTTGGAACCGACTTTAAGTGGTCGATTTAGGGAGGTGGTCTGTTTAGGGAGTTAGAATATGGTTACAATGGTATTGTTGGGACCCAAATAAAGCGATCGATACAGGGGAGTGGTTGATCTGTGGAGGTGGTCGGTTAGGGAGGTTTTACTATATATACTCTAAGATCTGTGCGTATCTGGTGCTGGTTTCCCGGTCTGGCGTCGCTCAGGTTAAAGGACGCAATCTGTGATTGCCACAACCGGAACCGGAAGGAGGTATACTGCAACCTGAGGCTGCTGGGTAAGATAATGTTTATCTGCATACCTACAAAATACGAATACAGGTCATAATGCAGTTCACGCAGCTGTTTTGTGTGTACACATATATATATATATATATATATATATATATATGTATACATATACAGTAAAACCTCTCTAAATCGACCGAACATGGGACCGACTTTAAGTGGTCCATTTAGGGAAGTGGTCGGCTTAGAGAGTTAGAATATCATTACAATGGTATTTTGGGACTCAAATAAAGTGATCTATATACGGGAGTGGTCGATCTGTGGATGGGTCGGTATAGAGAGGTTTTACTGTATATATATATATATATATATATATATATATATATATATATATAAATTTATATATTTGATTTTGGTCGGTTGGTCAGGGTGTGTTATCCTATCAGGAATATTCATGACTGTTCGTCACCAGCATTCAGGTGGCAGGCTAGGTAGCAACAAGTATACATTTTTAAGTCATTGGTTTGACTCGGGCAGGGTTCGAACCCGGGAGTTCGAATCCCACGACCTACCAGAACGGGAGGCGGATGCTCAATTCATTCGGCCATCGCATCTGGTGGTGAATTTGTATTTAATGAAGGAAACAAATCAGTTACTGCTATTAGTTGGAAATCTGCGCATGCTCTACTTGTGTCATATTTCATGGGTGTTTTAAGTTGAATAGTTCAATGCTTTTTAGTTTCTGCCATTTTCTTTATTAGATTGACTGTGATTGAGTGGGATACCAGGTCATGGTGCCGCGGCCTGGTTTACCAGTGGGACAACACTATAAAGTCGCCATGAGAGTGCACTGTCACAAGTCGGTACCCGCCCTGATATGACCTTAGATGTTGCTAGGACGTAAAAACAACAAACAAACAAATTAAAACAATACATATCTGCCGGTTGGGAAATCACCATTACAAAATACCTCCATCTCCGTTCCTACTGCCCGTACACATACGGACACGGACACGCACACGCACACGCACACGCACACGCACACGTACACGCACACACACGCACACGCACACGCACACGCACACGCACACGCACACGCACACGCACACGCACACGCACACGCACACGAGCACGAGCACGCGCACACGCACGCACACGCACACGCACACGCACACGCACACGCACACGCACCCGCACACGCACACGCACACGCACACGCACACGCACACGCGAGTTCAATGCCGTGACAAACGGGGATAGACTGACGCGTGTCGACTAAATTTACTGCAAGTGTCAAATGACGGCATCGCCCTCCACAAACAATGGCGCCGGCGCTGACCCCTGGTCACGATGACGTCACGAGTGAATCTCAGGTAGCCAGCCGCCCGCCCAGCCACCCGATCAGCCCCCGGCAACCCGCCGTTACGTGGGTATGGGTATGGAGGATCACCTGAGACTGAGAGGTGGGCAGGTGGCGGCGGCAGGTGGGTTACATGCAAAGTGGGGTGGGGGTGGAGGGGAGACGGTGTGGTGGTGGGGGGGGGGGTATGCTGGGGTATACTGCACGGTGCAGGGTGCGTCTAGGTAAACACAGTTTTGTGGGGTTTGTTGACTTTTTAAACAACAAATCTGAACAAGGTTCAGCGGAGGTTAAGCAGCTAAGGCCTAAAACTAAAGCGAAAGCTAAAGGCCCTGTCACACTATGACGTAACTATGTCAACGTAGGGAGAACGTGAAAAACGTTGAACTTCTTGGCGTAGTATGCAAATTTGGGCACAAGTTGAACGTTGATGCAGCGTAGTGGATGAGAGAGTAACGGCGTTGCTTTACGTTACATACGTCATGAGACGGTGGCGAAACGTTGAACGTACGTTGAATGTATGTTCTCCTGACGTTCTCCTGAAGTTCTCCTGACGCTCCCATTACGCTGCGTGGGCATTTCCACCCGGTTTAATGTGGGTCAACGTAGTGGAACGTAGTTGAACGTAGTGAGCAGCGTTTGACTAACGTCCGTTTAACGTCATTGACGTTCGCTGGACATGAACAGAACATATGGTGAACGTAAACCCCTACGTTTGAGCTACGTCGAAAGTTTTGAACATGTCCAAAACCTCGACGTAACTCGACGTAACACGACGTAATGTGACGTATCTCGACGTCAGTCTAACGTCATTCTGACGTCATCATAACGTAATCCAACGTACGTCAACGTAATGACGAAAAATCACCACATCAGGCTTACGTTGGCTCGTTACATCGTAGTGTGACAGGGGTATTAAGCTTCATGGGAAGAATGGGATATGCGTATATATATACATGTATATCAAATATATCAAATATATAACATATAATGCATGACATATAGCGCATAAATCAATATAAGCATAACGTATATCATATACAATCTATGTATACTTTTTTGTATTTTTGTGATGAATTTATTTACCCTGCACATAAAGGATAGGTAGGTGTGTTAAGACTAAGAGTAACCCTTATTTTCATTGCTGGGCAGCACTAGTCCAATTTGATTCAAATCTGTTGAATTTCTTTTAGTACTAATTTAGCTTTTCCTGGTTCTAGTTTATGGTTGTAACTGTTTGTAGATTGCAAACAGTCCAAAATCTAACTTTTATTATTCTTTGTGTTAGTCCATTTACCTATCATTTAAACAAAATTGTGTGTGCATTTTGGAGTTCATTTTTTTAGTTGCTACTAAGGCTGTCAGTAGTGTAATGTCTAATCATGCAGCTAAGCATATAGATTTCGATAGGGTTATGTAGTTACTGGTTTGTGTTGTACTAAATAAAATAATATACCATGCATATAATATATATCACATGTATAATATATATCACATATATAATATATATTACATATATATTACATACATACCTCATATGTCACATATGTATCATATATATCACATATATATCATATATACCACAGTTATATATCACGCATATAGCACGTGTATCAAATATAATAGATGCCTCCTATGTTCGTGATGTATATCTAATTATAAAAGTATAATTATCGTAGGCTTCCATATTCAGATGCATCTCTAATTTGTGTGAAAACCAAGACCCCTTCCCCCCATACAGGGCGCAAGAGGGGGTTTGAGACCCTAATCCCTCATGCACCCTTGGATTCACCCCTGGGGAGTAAAACTCTGAGAATCTGCTTGGTGACTTTATACCCTATTGGGATACAGTACACGTATACCCTAGTTGTACGGGGGCTGTGTAATGGCTGCCAACTTACCAAGAAGGCAACACCAGCCATTTGACCGGTAGTGGTTACTATTACTAGTGTTCCCAGTGGCAACACTGGTGGCCATGTTGTCGACACAATTGTAAAATATTCTGATAAAACGCATTGGTGGGGGAATGCAAATGGTCTATAATGGTAAATGGTATATAGTGCCAGGTGCATGAATGTATTTATGTAGTTGCTGGTGATACTTTAGTCATGGTCAATAGTCATTGTGTATTAGTCAGATAGTGTGAAAGAGGCACTAGAGATAGTGTGTAAGGGGCACTTGGAGCTCTACCCACTACCCCCCCCCCCCCCCTCTGTTAGTCACGGATCACCACACTCAGCTCAGGCAGGTGGTGGCCAAGGGGGCCCACACATCATGGCGGTGGTGGGCAGATCACTGTAGCCATGGTGACACAGGAATGCTTGATGTACATTGGTGGAACTGTAAATGCTTGATTCTCATTGGAGAACACGGTCAGGTGGTATGCCATACCAGATCCATGTACCATTATAAATAATAAACCTGAGGGTATTGTCGCTCTCTGTACTTTCATTCTTTATACTCTTTCTTTTTCTTCTTGCCTGTATTAATTTCATTGTAGCCTGCCTACACAAACACAGTTTCCAGCCGTGGACTTTACACAATGTCATAACCCAGTCAGACCCGACAGGTGTATGTCCATGACGCTGTAATAAGTCATCAGGACTTTATCACCATGGTTACCCCAGGATAGGTTGTGGCAATGGAACGTGGCGACTGACGCGTACATATATGTTATATGTGTTGCATAATTTACTATGTGAGTATAAATTATAGCAAAAACTTCACATGATTCCGCGGTGGGTAGAATATTCATAACAGTGTATTTTATCCATATGAAACTAACCTGTGGGAGAGCCAGTGGTCTGCTGTAAGTGTAACTGCTCCTGGCTATCTCTGATATATATATATATATATATATATATATATATATATATATATATATATATATAATTATTATGATTATTACGTTATGATAGTGGAACAAGTAGTGTTATAATAATGAACAAGTAGTGCAAGTATGAATTGGGAGTTCCACGCGAGTAGCCAGTCCCGCCCCGCGCCCGGGGGGGGGGCATGCTGGTACCTGCCCACCCCCCCCCCCCTCCCCACCCCATCAGGAGGGGGCGGGGGGAGAACCACTACATACCTTATTACACACGATAAAGGGTTTATCACTATCCATATATATATAAGTAAAACCTCTCTAAATCGACCAACCATGGGACCGACTTTAAATGGTCCATTTACGGAAGTGGTCGGTTTAGGGAGCTTTTTTATTGTTACAATGGTATTGTATGGGCGATCGTTTCGGACCCAAATAAAGTGATCGATATAGGGGAGTGGTCGATCTGTGGAGGTGATCGGTTAGGGAGGTTCCACTGTATATATCCAGCTTAGGATCAATGCAGTAGTGACTGTTCTCCTTCATATAATTTACTTGTCTGTTCACCTATTAATTGTTCAATTGTCATTCTATTTACTACACCTTATTGTGTGTGAAAATAAATGTAAGTAACCGTCATTTGGCATAGCTGGAGGACATTGAACCCTGGCTGACATAAGCTTGTTCAGAACATTTAATATTTACAACAATAAACAACGGCTATATCTATATATGTGTGTCTGTATTTATATAGCTATATAAATGTGTACTACAGTTGAAGGACAACCAAAGATGGGTAGAGGGTTGAGATTATTATATAGAAGGATATAATCTATATAATAATCTCTGCTAAGAAGTTTAAATGCCCCTTACCTTAAGACTCTTACTGCACCTACTCCTACTACTCCTACTACTACTCATATTACCCTTACTCCTACTACTCCTACTACTAGTCCTATTACTCTTACTACTACTCCTACTACTACTCATATTATTCTTACTACTACTCATACTACTCCTACTACTCCTACTACTCATATTACTCATACTACTACTCCCATTACCCTTACTACTACTCGAACTACTCCTATTACTCTTACTACTACTCCTACTACTACCCCTATTACTCTTACCACTACTCCGACTACTACTCCTACTACTCCTACTACTACTCATATTAGTCTTACTACTACTCATACTACTACTCCTATTACTCTTACTACTACTCCTACTACTCATACTACTCCTATTACTCTTACTACTGCTCCTACTACTACTCCTATTACTCTTACTACTACTCCTACTACTCATATTACTCTTACTACTACTCCTACTACTCCTACTACTCCTACTACTCCTCCTATTACTCTTTCTACTACACATATTACTACTCATATTACTCTTACTACTATTCTTACTACTACTCCTATTACTCTTACTACTACTACTACTCCTATTACTCTTACTACTACTCCTACTACTACTCCTATTACTCTTACTACTACTCCTACTACTCCTATTACTCTTAATACCACTCTTACTACTACTCCTAATACTCTTACTACTACTCATATTACTCTTACTACTACTCCTATTACTCTTACTACTACACCTACTACTAGTCATATTACTCTTACTACTACTCTTACTACTACTCTTACTACTACTCCTATTACTCTTACTACTACTCCTACTACTCCACCTATTTAATGGCGTTGAGAAAGCCATCGGTTATCCTCCGACTCACGGAACTGAGGAAATCTGGGACACATCCACTCGAGTACCAAGGACTGCATGCAGAGATTCAAGGCCAGTTTGCAGACCACCTCTCCATATACACTGATGGTTTGAAAGACCAAAGCCGGGTAGCTGCTGCGGCAGTCTGCCGATGGGAAAAATTTGGTGTATGTTTGCCCGATCAGAGCTCGATTTTCACTGCAGAGGCCCGAGCACTCCTTCTCGCTTTGGAGTGTATCGAGGTATCCAACCACACTAACTATGTTATATACAGTGATTCCTTCTCTTGCCTCCTGGCTGTTGCTGGACTGAAAACGAATCACCCTATTCTAGCAACGGTCATTTATAAAATGAACCAACTGACAACAGATGGGTATGATATCCACCTGTGCTGGGTGCCTGGCCATGCTGGCATACAAGGAAACGAACGAGCTGATTGGCCTCCGAAGAAGGCCCTGAACTGTGATCTTGAACCGTCTGATCCCTCACTCTGATCTGAAACCACTAATAGCCACCCACATAAAATCCAAATGGCAACATGAGTGGGATGAAAACATCAATAAACTTAAAGAAATTGAACCATCTGTGGGAAAGCCACCACAGCCTCATGCGGGAGGTCGGCGGGACCAAGTGGTCCTTAGCCGCTGCCGTGTTGGCCACTCGTGGCTTACACATGCTTTTCTGCTCAAGGGGGAACCTCCCCCTGAATGTATTGGGTGTCAGTCCCCACTGAGACTCAAACACATTTTACTAAGTTGCGTTGATTTTTTGGCCCTGCGCCAACGATTCTACACTGCAGACAGTATGCATGACCTTTTTACTAAGGTAAAACAGGAAAACATTTTAGCCTTTTTGAGGGCAGCTGGACTGTACCACCTTATATAGTTTACTAAATGGATTCTATTAATTATTAATGAAACTTTTCTTTTTCTATGGGAACTTGTTTCCCTTGACCACAGATATATGATTGTGAGCTTTCTAATTTAATTAGTGTCTATTGGCACATAATTGATTGTCTGCTTTTACATGTAAAAGCGATGGTTTGAACAAAAAACTAACATTTCTCACTGTGAATATGGCCTATGCTGCCGACACGGCGTAAAGCAACCACCAATCAATCAATCAATCAAACTCCACCTATTACACCTACTACTACTCATATTACTCTTACTACTACTCTTACTACTACTCCTATTACTCTTACTGATACTCCTACTACTCCTATTACTCTTACTACTACTCTTACTACTACTCCTATTACTCTTACTACTACTCCTACTACTCCTAATACTCTTACTACTACTCCTACTACTCCTACTCCTAATACTCTTACTACTACTCCTACTACTCATACTACTACTGCTATTACTCTTACTACTACACCTACTATTCTTACTACACCTACTCTTACTACTCCTACTCCGACTTTGTTCAATGAATAAACTATATTTACAACAACAAAAAGACTAGTCGGCGCTGTTACAGCGTGATGTGGGGGCTCTGTGGTTCCCGCTCTCTGACCAATCTAAGCACTGTGACTGAGCCGACACAGCAGATCATATCAAATAATCACCAACATAAACAAAGTTTGCTTTAAATATAAAATATATGTATATTTAAAAGTAAAATTGGTATAGTAGCTAGTGAATCATGGCGTCAGAATCGAATGGAAACAATAAAGACTTTGTAAATACGATCTTCTAAGGTGGTTCTTAAGTATGAAGAAAGAAAGGAATTTAAAGCGGAAACACGTGGGCATGACAGGAAGGAATCCGAATCAGCGCCTCCTAGCTACTACTACTACTCCTACTACTCCTACTCCTACTCCTATTACTCTCACTACTACACATACTACTCCTACTACTACTACTCTTACCACACCTACTCCTACTACTCCTACTACTACGCCTATTCCTCTTACTACTCCGCATACTACTACAACTGCTGGTACTACTCCGACTACTACTCTTACTACACCTACTGCTACTACTACAACTACTACTACTCCTACCACTACTACAACTACTACCATTCCTACCACTACGACTACAACTACTACTCCTCCAGCCACTACTACTACTCCTACCACTACTATTACAACTAGTAATACTCCGACCACCACTACTACTCCTACTACTACTACCACTGTTCCTACTACTACTACAACTAATACTACTCCTATGACTACAACTACTACTACTCCTACTACACCTACTGTTACTTCTACAACTACTACTTCTCCTACCACTACTACTACAACTAGTACTACTCATACAACTACTACTCCTACTACTACTGGTCCTACTACTACAACTACTATTATTCCTACTACTACAACTACTACTACTCTTAATACACCTACCGCTACTACTACAACTACTACTACTCTTACCACTACTACTACTACAACTAGTACTACTCCTACCACTACTA
Organism: Branchipolynoe longqiensis; assembly: GCA_030323885.1. Lineage (NCBI taxonomy): Eukaryota > Metazoa > Annelida > Polychaeta > Phyllodocida > Polynoidae > Branchipolynoe > Branchipolynoe longqiensis. The sequence goes on from CM059186.1 coordinate 134,354,027, forward strand.
CTACAACTAGTACTACTCCTACCACTACTACTACTCCTACTAGTACTACTGTTCCTACTACTACTACAACTACTCCTCCTACTACTACAACTACTACTCTTACTACACCTACTGCCACTACTACTACAACTACTACAACTCCTACCACTACTACTGTTAGTACCACTACAACGACTAGTACTACTCCTACCACTACTACTATAGAGTACTACTCCTATTACTACTACTGTTCCTACTACTACAACTACTACTTCTCCTACTACTACAACTACTACTACTCCTACCGCTACTACTACAACTAGTACTACTCCTACCACTACTACTACTACAGTATAACCCCGTTAAACAAAACTTGAAGGGACCCTAGAAATCTTTTTGGATTAACCGATCATTGGATTAACCGACCTTTGGCTTCGAATTGACTTGACTTTGGCAAAAACGCAGGTGCATTATGAATGTAAGATACAATGTGTGTGGCCACTTGGAATATTGTTTTTTTATATATATATACAATATTACCCCGTTAAACCAAGCTTGGTTAATCCAAACGATCGGTTAATCCAAACTTTTTTCAGCGGCCTAGCAAAATACTACCATGTATCATATAAAAAAGTTGGTGGGGTCTCAGAAGACCTTATAAACACATGAAAATTTGGTTTAACTGTCCTGGAAGTGGCCTGGGGTCCGACAATTTTGTTTGGAATAACCGATAATTTGGATGAACCGACTTTGGTTTAACCAACTTTTTTATATGATAAATGGTAGTATTTTGCCGGGCCGCCGAAAAAAGTTTGGATTAACCGATCGTTTGGTTTAACCGAGCTTCGTTTAAGGGGGTTATACTGTACTACTATTGTTCCTACTACTACTACAAATACTACTTCTCCTACTACTACAACTACTACAGCTAGCATCACTACTACTACTCCTACTCCTACAACTACTATCCTCCGACTACTGCCACTACTACTCTTACTACACCTACTCCTACTCCTACAACTACTACTACTGTTACTCCCACTACTAGTACTACTGTACACTACTACTACAACTCCTCCGACTACTGCCACTACTACTCTTACTACTCCTACTCCTACAACTACTACTACTGTTACTCCTACTACTAGTACTACTGTAAAATACTACTACAACTCCTCCGACTACTGCCACTACTACTCTTACTACTCCTACTCCTACAACTACTACTACTGTTACTCCCACTACTAGTACTACAGTACACTACTACTACAACTCCTCCGACTACTGCCACTACTACTCTTACTACACCTACTCCTACAACTACTACTACTGTTACTCCCACTACTAGTACTACTGTACAATACTACTACTACTCCTCTGACTACTGCCACTACTACTCTTACTACTCCTACTTCGGTGAGATCTGCCCAGTTAAAACTCGGCATTATATAGACAATGATATCTTTTTATTTTAAGCAGCAACTAAGAAAACCACAGCAAAAAATAGAAGACGATGATTTATTTTTCTTATTTAGCCCGGTTACAGTCATTCATCACAAGGAAGCCATGTGCTATAAAGCTATAAAGTGGTATATGTCATGGAAACCACATGTACCATATCTGGCCATATTCCTCTTGCATTTATAAGATTACACCTATTATTATTGTTATTATTATTGTCATTATTATTATTGTTATTATTATTGTTGTTATTATTTTTGTTATTATTATTGTTGTTGTTATTGTTATTATTGCTATCATTATTGTTGTTATTATTTTTGTCATTATTATTGTTATTATAATTGTTATTATTATTATTGTTATTATTGTTGTTGTTATTGTTATTATTGTTATCATTATTTTTGTTATTGTTGCTATTATTAATAGTGTTATTATTATCATCATCTTGAGTTAAAGTTGTCTCGAATGCCCACCCCCTATGTAGAAGACAATGCATCCATTAGCTGTTATAATATAGATACCAAATATACACGAGTCTTTAAATCAAATAAACAAGAGTTCCCATGGAACCTTTGCTTCTTTCGAAGTCCCCTAACTGGGTCACATTTATGGACCAACAAACTAGTACCTAATACTTTGAATTAAAAAAATTATCGCTCATGTTTGATGTACTGTTGCTACAGATAAAACTAAACACCAAGCTTAATTTAAAAACAAAGCTTTTTGTGTACTATATAATAACATTCACAAGGGCAACAACAATTGGTAAATGTGTGTGCTCTGTTAGTGCCATTTCTGACATGAGTCTGTAAAAGTAGTTCTAAAGCTCTGTTCAAAGTGGACACAGTATGGAGAGAGAAGGTGTAATTTATATTCTAAATAATTCTAATGTGTCTTCCTAATAGATTAGTAGTGAATTTATCCCAAATTATTGCATTTGGTGGATGTAATTGTGCTGTGCTTACCAGACAGGTCAGCTTGTCACAAACTGGCTAAACCTTTTGCACTGAATGTTTGCATAATTCATCAATTTACAAAGAAACAAAATCACCGTAGTCAATCATTTGATTTATTCGATCTCTTTATTATACCAGTATCATATTCATAACACAAGTTTGTCAATTTCATGAGAGACAAAAAGAGCTTTTTTTTGTTCTTTTTTTTTTGGTACATTAGTTGTTTAAGCAGGGGAAATTTCAGTCGCAGGCGATTGGTCTTCCTCATTCCACTGCTCCTTGCCCTATCCTAATAATGCCGAGTGCCTGGCTAGGAAGCGACAAGTATCAATTTTTAAGTAATTGGTTTGACTCGACCAGGATTCGAACCCACGACCCCACGATCTACCACACGGGAGATGGACGCTCTAACTCATTTGGCCATCCCGTCAGCTTTCACATAGCTGCTCATAGGCACCAGAACAATTTATTTACATTTTATGCATACTTTAATATATATCTTCCTTGCCTCTTATTATTTTCACACACACCCCCCACCAGCATGACTTCTGTAAATAAAAACATGCCCCTTAATGTTTTGTGTGTAACCCTGCCACAGTCGCTGAAACCACGCAAGCAAGAACAGCGCCGTCCATTAACTCCAAAGATGTCCGAGTGAAAAGAGAAACGCGGCGTCCCGTGGGGAGTGACAGTGTGTCCGTGACAGTATTTCATATGCCAGTAAAATGGTAGTTTGTTCTCTGTTGGGGGAGTGGTTAGAGTGTCTGACTTTTTTCTAGGTCAGGCTCCTAATTTGAAGGTCGGTGGTTCGATTCCCCATGCATCACCTCTGCCAATTTGGATTTCCACCACTGTGTATAAGTTACAGTGTCATCAAAGGCCAGTTGCTCTCATACCTTGCTCTGTGTGGTATGGGAAGATAAAAATCCTTTCTATCGACCAAATGTCTAATGGTGAAAACAAGTCTATTCAGACTTATCAAAGATAGGCAGTAGGCATCTTCAAGAAGAATTGACAGTGTGACTGCTAGCCGCGACAGGTGGCCCGGGCCGTCACACAGGTGGCGTGAGTGGTTGATGAGTTGCTGACACTCCATGGCCAAAATAAGGCCGCTACTCAGACAGCGTGAGGTGAACAGCAATTGGTCATGCATTACATGCATTCTTTTATAGTCTGAGCTCATCCAAAGTCGGGGTTCAGATGTGCGTGTCTGTAGATTGGTGTGGGTGTGTTGGTGTGGGTGTATGTGGGTTGGTATGTGTGTGGGGATTGGTGTGTGTAGGTTGGTATGTGTAGGTGTTGATGTGGGTGTGTGTAAGTTGGTGTGGCTGTGTTGGTGTGGGTGTGTTGATGTGGGTGTGTGAGGGCTGATATGTGTGGGTGTGGATATGGGAGTGTAGGGGCTGATGTGTGTGTGGGTGGGGAGTTGGTGTGGGCAGGTGTTGATATGGGTGTGTGGGGTTGGTGGGTGTTGATGTGTGTTGGTGGGTGTGGTTGTTGGTTTGCACATGTGGAGCTGGTTTGTGTGCGCGTTGTTGTGGGTGTGTGGGGGTTGGTGTGAGTGGGTGTTGATGTGGGGGTGTGGGGGTTGGTGTGTGTGGGTGTTGATGTGGGTGTCTGCGGGCTGGTGTGTGTGGGTGTTGATGTGGGTGTGCATGGGCGTTGATGTGGGGGTGTAGGGGTGTTGATGTGGGTCGGTGGTGGTTGGTGTGTGTGGATGTTGATATAGGTTGTGGGGTTGGTGGGTGGGTGTGTTAGTGTAGGTGTGTGTGGGTTGGTGTGTGTGGGTATTGATGTTGGTGTGTGGGGGCTGGTGTGTGTTTTGATGTGAGTGGGTGTAGGTTGGTGTGGGTGTGTTGGTATGGGTCTGTGTGGGTGTTGATTTAGGTGTGTGGGGCTGGTATGTGTGGGTGTTGATGTGGATGTGTGTGGGTGCATGTGTGTGGGTTGGTGTGTGTAAGTTGGTGTGGGTGTGTTGATGTGGGTGTGTGAGGGTTGGTGTGAATTCATATCGGAGGTTCAATCTTCCCATCAACAAAGTCATACGATGCTTGCACACATGTGCAATCATGTCTTCTTTTTTTTTAAATGCAATCCTTAATTACATATGAAACAGAGCTATTTTTCTATTCGCTATATTCGTTAAATAATCACTCTGGCTCCTATTTTGACTCAATTATATTAACTTCATACGGCACTAGTGCCATTCAGCCGAGCAAAAGGCGCCAGTTTGGTAACCTGACACCATAACTATTTTTAGCCACATACTCATATTACCAATAACTTCACATGTGGCTGCTCCTGGGAGTCAAACACTGGCTGAGTCAAAACCACCGATGTAGAAGTGTATACTTGTCAGTAGCTAGCCTGGCATTCATGATTCAGCATTACTGGGATATGGTATGGAGCGGTGGAATGAGGACGACCAATTGTCGGCGATTGAAATTTCCCCTGTTTAAAATTGCATAGTCCGATGAAAGCATCAAATTTTCAAAACCAAAACAATTATCTAGATTTGATTCTGCATATTCAACTTAGACACTGGTGCACTTATTAAGCATTTGTTGCTGCATCGAAGGGCATAAAAAGTCAATTAATAGAACCTGTTACTACTGAAGTCTATGGTGTCAGAGTTTTGGTGTGCTTGCCAAAATTATTTTGGCATGTTTTGACGTCAAATATCTCCAAACTTAGCCATTTAAAATTAAAGTTACTTCAAACTAAAGTAAAGTAGATTATACTGATTAGTACAATATATTTATCTCAGAAAATAGCAGAAACTCAAAAGCATCGGACTGTGCAACTTTAATCAATGAACCCAATGAAAATAAAACTAAGCACAAATCCGGCGGGCATGACTGAGTATATATATGTGTATATATATATATATATATATATATATATATATATATATATATATACATATATGTGTATATATATATATATGTATATATTTGTATATATATATATATATATATATATGAAGAGTTCAGGCGTAAATTCCTGTAAACGCAATCCAAAAATTGATCTAAAATGTAAATAATTTACCTGAATGTGATTCAATTCCCAATAATAATTCCACATTGGTTGTAAAGAAATGGTTATTGAGCAATGAACACCAACAAAAATAGGAATGTAAAAAAAATATATATCAATATTCTGATTGGCGTTTATGGATGGGGTTTTACGCCTGAACTCTTCATATGTACATAGACGTCTGTGTGGGACTGTTTGGGTTGGCGTGGGTTCAGTGTATAGACGCCATCACCTCTCACTGCCACCACTTCAGAACTAACCCCCTGAATCCCTCTGGTTGACGGACACGCTGCAGATATGCTAATTTATGCATGTACTCAGGGGCGGTGTGTGTTGGTTGGTTGTTGGAGTTTTACGTCCTGGCAACAGCTAAGGTCATAACAGGACGGGCACCGACTTGTGACAGTGCTCACTCACGGCGACCTTATAGTGCTGGGAAATCAGGCCACTGGCACCATGACCCAATATATTACTCAGTCACATTATCTTGACACTGCTAACCAGTCCTTGCCCCATCCTATTAATGCCAAGCGACAGGTTAGGAAGCAACAAGTATCCATTTTAAAGTCATTTGGTTTGACATGACCAGGAACCGAACTCCCAATCTTCCACACGCGAGGCCTGCGCTTTACCGATTAGGCCACCGCATCCGGTAGAGGGGAGATGTGGATGTGTGGTGGGTGAGTGGGTGAGTGAGTGGGAGGGTGGGAGGTGGGGGATGGCGGGTTGGGGGCATTTAGCGGTTTGTCGTTATTTTATAGGGCTTTACACCCTATTAAGATCCAAGATCATATTTTGACTGGACGCGGCGGCGGAATTGGTAGAGCGCAGGCTTCCCGTGCGGAAGGTCGGGAGTTCGAATCATAGCCGAGTCGTCAACAGATGATTGTCGCTACCTAGCCTGGTGCTCAGCATTACTAGGATAGGACAGTGACTGGTATCAGGATAATGTGACTGTGGGATATCGGGTCATGGTGCTGGTGACCCAGTCTCCCAGTGGGGCAGCAACTATTAAGTCGCCATGCGGGCGCAGTCACAGGTCGGTACCCGTCCTGATATGACTTCAGATGTTGCTAGGACATAAAACAAATAACAAACAAGTTTGCCAAGTGGGATGAACTCTGTGAGTGCTTTTTTGTGGTTTTATTTCTACCCATAGCGCATGCGCATGCGCAAATTAGTAATTCAGAAGGCGCTCGGGGCGCATTGTTAATGGGCGATTTACTTTCATAGACCTTACGTACCCCTGGCGAGTATTAGTGTCACTACGACCGATTCCTGATAAAGTGTCGTCTGCGAGATCACCAGAGGCCACAGAACGCTGCATGCCCCGGAGACACTTACCGGAAAAGCATTGTATTGGAAAGCACAGACCGGAAACATGTGACTTCAGCTGTGACGTCCACGATCCATAAGGCACCTCCGTGACCCCGGGGGGTTTTAGCGGAGGACAAAGAGCACAGCTACTGATGAGGAGAGGCATTGACCGCGAACAGAAAAAGGAAGGTGAAAGGAAAGTAAACTAGGATTAGCATATGCATATATTATATATAATCTATTATGTACATATAAACGCTCGGAGAATTATTTAATTATTTATTAGGCGATTCACGCCAGTATATTATTAACGAACCGCCATCACGCAGTCGCATTGCTGCGAACCTACTGGCACCAGCCGCTGCCAATACTTCTCGCTGTATTTGAATCGTCAGTTGCCGCCGTTTTTTGCTTTTAGATTGAATCAGGTAGGGCATTTATCGCTCAGCTCGGAGTCGAATAAACGAACCAACCCAATCTACTGGTCTCCTTGTCATTTCGTATGGGAGTCTTATATAAATATATATATATATATATATGCATATGCAAATCACAACAAATGGTGAGGCACTGTCATCGTCGCCACCGATGGACAACCAAGAAAAGGAGGATATATATATATATACAGTAAAACCTCTAACACACCACCTCCACAGATCGACCACTCCCCTATATCGATAGCTTTATTTGGGTCCCAAGAATACCATTGTAACCATATTCTAATTCCCTAAACCGACCACCTCCCTAAATGGACCACTTAAAGTCGGTCCCAAGGTCGGTCGATTTAGAGAGGTTTTACTGTATATATGTGTGTGTGTGTGTGGAGAGTTCAGGTGCAAAACCCTGTAAATGCCAATCCAAAGTTTTAATTGAAATAAAAGATTTTTACCTGATGGTAATTTTAATTGTCACTAATTTCACTTTTCTTGTGATGTAATGATTATGGAGCAATGAACAACAAAATAGGAATGTAAAAAAAGGAACTTTTTGAAGATTTGATTCCAACCTGTATCTTGATGCGCGACAAGGAAGGAAGAGGAGGCGGAGGTGGAAGAAAGGCACTTTATTGAGTGCCTCAACAGGGTACATACAGGGTAACAACAAACAGAGCAGGTTAAATGCACAGGAATACAGGGTAATGAGGCAAAGGAAGATATACAGGGGGCATAAGGAGCAAACATCTTAATTACTGTCAGAGGGCTCAGGGGGAGCCTGAGGAGCATATAAGCTTAAGGACTGTCCGGAGCTCGGAGGGAGCTTGTAGTGTTCATCCTGAGGGGTGCGCCGAGGAGCCCTCCACCACGGGAAGGAAGGGAGAGTGTAGGGTGGGTGGGTGGAGAAAAAAGCACGCAGGGGCTTGGGCACTTGAGCCGAGGGGAGGATGACAGGGGAGGTGAGAAAGCCGGTGCGGCGTGGCAGGGGGGGGGGGGGGGGGGGCGGACCCCTCCCTCGCCTCGCATCAAATGCAATGCAAGCATTACGACCAATTTTTGGATTGGCGTTTACAAGGTTTTGCACCTGAACTCTTCATATGTATATATATGTATATATATATTTTTGTATCATCATTATTAGATGCCCTATAAGTTGGTTCGCTGGTTGTTGGAGTTTTACATCCTGGCAACATCTAAGCTCATATCAGGGCGGGTACTGACTTGTGACAGTGCGCACTCATCGGGACTAAATAGTGCTGCCCCACTTGGAGACCAGGCCACCAGCACCCTGACCTGATATCCCACTCAGCCACATAATCCTGACACTGAGCCAACCAGTCCTTGCCCTATCCTACTAATGCTCAGCGCCTGACTAGAAAGTGGCAAGTATAATTTGTTAAGTCATCGGTTTGACTCGACCAGGGTTCGAACCCGTGGGTTCGAATCCGACGATCTACCAAAACGGGAGACGGATGATCAACTCATTCGGCCAACCCGTCTGTTCCGAAAATTATATATATATATACAGTAAAACCTCTCTAAATCGACCGACCATGGGACCGACTTTAAGTGGCCCATTTAGGGGCATGGTCACGTTAGGGAGTTAGAATATCCTTATAATGGTATCGTCGGGACCCAAATATAGTGATCGATATAGGGGAGTGTTCGATTTGTGGAGGTGGTAATATGTATTAGGAACCTGACCAGGATAGTGGACAAGCTCTAATAAATAGTCACTTACACAAGTGCTGGCTTATGGGGTAGGTGGTGGTTGAAACTGGGTCACCCTGCAGCCTACTATATAACATGTGTAGCCTACTATAGAACATGTGTAGCCTACTATAAAACATGTGTAGCCTACTATATAACATGTGTAGACTACTATATAAAATATGTAGCCTACTATAAAACATGTGTAGCCTACTATATAACATGGGTAGCCTACTATATAACATGTGTAGCCTACTATATAGCATGTGTAGCCTACTATATAACATGTGTAGCCTACTATATAACATGTGTAGCCTACTATATAACATGTGCACCCTACTATATAACACGTGTAGCCTACTATAGAACATGTGTAGCCTACTATATAACATGTGTAGCCTACTATAAAACATGTGCAGCCTACTATATAACATGTGTAGCCTACTATAAAACATGTGCAGCCTACTATATAACATGTGTAGCCTACTATAAAACACACAATCAGAAATGATTTCAGCGTGCGCATTTAATTTAATCTGCGCGTGATCTCCGAATCTACCACATTTGGCCCCATATGGGAATGTGGGCTTTACAGACTACCCGCTAAGGGTGGGCGAGGTCAAAGTTGACGCAATTACCCAATTTGGCGGGTCAACTATGTGACATGGTAAGGGGCCGCGTCATTTGTCAAACCCGCAAACAGATTCCCCGCCAGGTGGCTACCATTTGAGTGGAAACCTGATCACGTGAAGACGTGAATCCAAGTTTGGTTAATAATTCGGGAGGGAGTGGGGGTGGGGTATAAGTATGGGGAGAGGGGAGAGGGGAGAGGGGAGATGGAAAAGAGGGAGAGCAAGGGGGATGGGGGAGAGAAATAGGAAGGGAAAGGGGGTAGTGGGAAGATGGGGAAGAGAGGGGAAGTGGGGAGAGAAGTGGGGAAAGAAGGGGGGAAGGAAGAAGAGGGGGAAGAGAGAGTGGGAAGGGGAGAGATACGTGGGGAGAGAAGAGAGGGGGAGGAGGAGGAGAGGAGAGAGGAGGGAAAGAGGGGGAGAGACGGGGGAAGAGAAGGGATGGGAGAAGTAGGAAGCGGGTGAGAGAGAAGGAGGGAAAGGGAGAGAGAAGTGAGAAGAGAAGGGAGGGGGGAGAGAAGGAGGGGGAAAGCGGGGAGAGAAGTGAGGGCAGGAGGAGAAAGAATGAGAGGGAGAAAGAGAGTGAGAGACGGAAGAAGAGAGAAGCAATGAGAGAGAGAAATAGAATGAGAGAGAAGTTGATTGATTGATTGATTGCTTATGATTTAACTTCATGTTGGCAACAAGGGCCATATTCATGGTGAAAAGCTAATTGTATTTAATATTAATTATTATGTCAGTTTTGTTCATCAGATTTATATACCTGCATTGAAACTTACACAACAATCTGATATAATCAGATTTGTGTAAAATGACAGCAAAAATGGTCTCTATTTGCAATTTTAAAGTGGTAAAGCTCCAGTCACACATAGCCGGACGAGCCCCGGATTTTGAGCCGGACCACCCACGGACCAACGGCCCGGACTGTCCCGAACCGCCACGGATAAAATCACTGTTTTCATCAATTTTTGCCTCGCAGTCACACTTTCCCGGATGAGCCCCGGATGAGCCCCAGAGCGCCCCCGGACTGCCTCCGGACTGGGCCGGACCGGCCCCGGACGACACTGGACCACCCACGGACTGCCCCGGACCACCCCCGGACTATCCTGGATCACCCCCGGACTATCCCGGATCACCCCCAGTCTTACGGGGGCAGTCCGGGAGTGGTCCGTGGCTAGGCCGGGGGTACTCCTGGATAGTCCGGGGATGGTCCGGGTCAAACCGTGGCTCAAAATGACCCTGAACCACCCCCGGACAGGCCCGGTCCACCCCCGAAATACCCGGACCACCCCCAGACCACCCCCGGATCAGGCCGGATCAGGCCGGATTGAGCCCAGATCGCAAAATCCCCCGGACCGCCCAGGATGTTTTAAACATTTTCAAACATCTGGGGCTGACCCCGGACGGCACCGGACGAGCCACGGATCAGGCCGGATCAGGGGGTGTCGGCACGGACGAGCCACGGACGAGGCACGGATCACTCCGGATCGCCACGGACCACCCCGGATGCCAGTCCGGGGCTCGTCCGGCCCCTGATCCGGGTATGTGTGACTGGGGCTTTAGATTTGTGTTAAATGGCAGAAATATTTAATTCCGAAAATATAATTGAAATTATAGAAGGTGATACCAGTCCTTTAGATGTGTGATATCACTCCCAGTTCTTTCCTAGGAACTCTCAAATTTGTTTGTGCTTTACATTTACAGAGCGAAGTAGAAAGGGGGGAGAGAAGGAGAGGGGGAGGAGCAAGAAGGGGGAGGGGAGGAAGAGCACGAGAGCAGGGGGAAAGAAATAGGGAGAGAGATGGAGCCTGAGAGTGAGAGCGCACAGAATAAAGAGCTCAGGATACATAAAGAAAGACAGCACGCAGGAGGATAGAAGTGGAGTTAAAAAAACATGCATTTTCAAGGAATCGCCTTTGGCTGGAAAAACATATCAAAGACTTGACAAAGCTTCTGCCCCCGGGGGAAGAGTGGATAGAGGATGGGATGGGGGGGAGGACGGGGGGAAGGGGACGAAGGATGGGGTGGAGGGGATCGGAGGGGAGGGGGAGGAGGGGAGCGAAGGGGGGGGGAGGGAGGGAGGAGAAAGAGAGTGACTGGCTGTAAGGAGAGGTAGACAGGTCAAAGAGAGATGGGTAGGGGGAATGAGGTAAGGGATGGAGCGGAAGGGGGGAGATGGGGATGGGGAGGCAGGAGGAACGGGGCGTGGGAGGAAGGATGGCGAGGGAGAAGGAATGGGGATGTGGAGGGAGGGGGGATGGGGAGGGGAGCTGGAACGAGTGAGAGGAGGGAGCGGAGGCAGTGGGAAGATGAGGCGAGGGGGGGGGGGGGAGGAGGGATGTGGAGAGGTATGGGGAGGGAAGGAAGAGAGGGTAGGGAAGGAGGGAGTGGGGAAGGGAGGGAAGGAGTGGGGAGGGAGAGAGGGTGGAGGTATCGGGACGGGGTGAGGGGAGAGGGGTGTGGAGGGCGGGGGGAGAGGGGGGAGAGGGGAAGGGAGGGGGGAGAGAGAGAGAGAGGTGGAGGGGGTGGGAGAGGGAGAGTAGAGAGAGGGTGGAGGGATGGGGGAAAGGGAGAGAGAGAGGGGTGGAGGGATGGGGAGGGGGAGGGAGGGAGGAGGCTGGGGGATGGGGAGAGGGGGGGGGGGGGAGAGAGGGGGATGGGGATGGGGAGAGGGAGGAGAGAGGGGGTGGAGGGGGGGGGAGGGGGAGAGAGAGGGGGGTTGATGGGGAGAGGGAGAGAGAAGGGTGGAGGGAGGGAGGGGGAGGGAGGAGGGGGTGGAGGAATGGGGGGGAGGGGATGGGAGGGATGGGGTGGAGGGATGGGGTTCAGGGAGGGGGGGGGCTGGGGAGGGGATGGAGGGGGGAGGGGAAGAGGAGGGGTGGGGGAGAGGGTGTAGGGATGGGGAGGGGGAGGGAGAGAGAGAGGGTGGAGAGATGGGGAGAGGGAGGGAGAGATAGGGTGGGGGGATGGGGAGGGGAGGGATGGGGTTGGAGGCATGGGGAGGGGGGGTGGAAGAGGGATGGGGAGGGGAGGGGGAGGGGCAGCGATGGGGAAGGAGAGAGATGGGGATGGGAGGGACGGGGGATGGGGTGTCGGGGAAGCAGAGGGAGGGGGGGGGGGGGGTTATGCGGTGGAGGACAAAACTTAGATCGGGCCCGGCCTGGTGGATCGGAATGCTTCATAATCTGGCGGGCCTGATTCGCTGAGAAGGCCGGGCGATGGTTCTCATTAGACCCGGCCGGCCCCGCCAGCATATACGCCGGATCCAGCGGCCGTCTCCATAGCAACACGTACTAGGCCGGGCCAGGCACGACGCCCGGCCGGCGTTGACATACGGGAACCAGCGCGCGCGTGCGCACTGCACACCCGACTGCCAGAGATCCTCTGGCATCGTAGGAAAAGGCCCTCTGGTGGGAGTCATGGAAATCCACCAGGGTCACGTGAGGGTCCGGTGGTTGGGGGCTCTCTTACTAACTCATCATCAGACTTGTTTTTCTGTTTTGTATTTTCTGCACAATAGATTATGCGCATGTATTTCTGAGATAGTCCTAGTGGAGTCTGGAGGCCCGAGGATGGGGAGGTGGTAGACCCTTCCCCCCCCCCCCGCCCCACCCGCCATCACCCCCCACACCGCCCCCACCCCACACCCCCACCCGCAACCCGTGATTTACATGTGTTCCGGGTAGCCAATCACAATCCAGGAATTATTAGCCGCGATAATAGAGGTTACCACTATCCGTATGTTATGTAATCATTGAATTGGTTATGGTCTTTGGGAAGTAGAATGACACCACCCCCATCACCACCACCACCCCCACCACCACGCCCAATACCTAATTACACATGGGTGCACAGGCTTCTCGTGCGGGAGATCGAGAGGTCAATTCCAGGTCGAGTCAAACCAAAGAGTTACAAAATTGATACTTGTCGCTCCCTAGCTTGGTGCTTGGTGCTTGGAATTAATAGGATAGGGCAAGGACTGGTTAGCTCAGTGTCAGGATAATGTGACTGGGTGGGATATCGAGTCATGGTACTGGTGGCCTGATTTCCCAGTGGGGCAGCACTATAAAGTTGCCATGAGTGCACACTGTCACAAGTCAGCACCCGCCTTGATATGGCCTTAGTTTGACCTCCAATACCCGATGATAAAAAGCAATGCATTCTACAGGCGTCGTTAAGAAAAAACAAGCTTTACTTTTGATATGACCTTAGATGTTGCCAGGACGTAAAACCCCAACAATCAACCAACCACATGGGGTGCTGTCAGGGTAAATTGAATCGGTAATTGACTTTCACTCAGTAAAACTGTGAGTCGTGAATCTGTACACACCCTAGCAACAAGTGGGTATACAGCGTGTAGCCCGGGCAGGGAGGGTGGGGTGGGGGGTGGGGGTGGGGGTGGGGGGGCTGCGCCATCTCTGGTGTGCAGTGGTGTGACAGTTGTGGGGCAGTTCTAACTTCTAGTCTTGGGAGATGTCTGCTCTCAGACATGTGTGTATGCATGTGTGTTTTTTTGTTTGTTTGTTGTTGTTTTACGTCCTAGCAACATCTAATGTCATATCAGGACGGGTATCGACTTGTGATAGCGCGCATTCATCGCGACTTTATAGTGCTGCTCCACTGGAAGACCAGGCCGCTAGCACCATGACCTGATATCCACTCAGTCACATTATCCTGACACTGAGCCAACCAGTCCTTGTCCTATCCTAATAATGCCGAGTGCCAGGCTAGGAAGCGACAAGTATCAATTTTTAAGTCATTGGTTTGACTCGACCAGTGTTCGAACCCACGACCCCATGATATACCAACACGGGAGACCGACGCATGTGTGTATGTGTGTGCATGTGTGCGTGTGAGTGTGAGAGAGTGTGTGTGTATGTGTGTGTTTGTGTATGTGTGTATATGTCTAGCTGTGAATCTGTTTGTGCATCTGTGTGTGATTGTATGTATGTATCTATATGTTTATGTATGTGTGTATGTCTGTATCTGTGTGTTTGTGAATGTGGATGCGTGTAGGCGTGTAGGTGAGTATATGTGTATGTATACATGTGTGTATGCATGTGTGTATGTGTACATGTGTGCATGTGAGTGTGAGAGAGTATGTGTATGTGTGTATATGTGTGTTTGTGTGTATATGTGTAACTGTTAATAGAACCTGTTGCTGCAGAAGCCTATAGACGGGGGTGTAATAACGTCACGAGGCAACTTTCGGTGGCCATATTGGATTACATACAGAAGGCTTGAACCTGTCTACATTGTGCTTATTTACCTATTTGTTGGTTTATCTGTCACTGTTTTGAGCAGTTTGGCCTCAAAAGTTGTTATTAAAGTGCTGAAAGTAAACACATTGGATGTAAACTGCCCAGAACAGCTCGGAACACAAGGAAAATGATGTTACTGCATCAGCATACATTCACAACAGGGCTAGGCAAGGGTGCTCGTAATCCAAGATGGCTGATTGCTGACCTCTGACCACTGAGTGATGGCGTCACATGCACTTCCTCTAGGGTGTCCGAGTTTTGGCATGCTTGCCCAAATTAATTGTCATTGTTTGCACTTCAAATATCTCAAAGGTTAGCCATTTAAAATAAAAGTTACTCCAAATGAAAGTAAAGTAGATTATGACAATCAATTTAATATATTTATCTCAGAAAAATGGCAGAAACCCTAAACCATCGGACCATGCAAACTTAAGTGTGTATACTGAAGTGTGTGACATGCTCAGTCAACCCTCAGCCTCCCTTATCCAGCTATCAGCCAGCGCGCATCATCAATACACTCGAGGCGACTGTCTTTGTTTTCATTGTGAACATTTTGGGTAACATTTTCCAGTGACACCTGACAACCAGAATACAGCGCCCTCCCGGAAGTGGCGGCGACTTCTGGAGGCCGTGTGCTACTTTCTGGACAAGGACACAGTCGGCTTTTCTACGTTAGATGTACTACAATTGAATAGTCACAAGACCTATTTTTCTTCCTTTTTTAAAAGTTGTTGCTACTTTTTAAAATAAGAAGGAAACATGATCTATTCGCAAATCCACATCCATGTATCTGTTTCTCGTCGGCCACGTGTAGTTGATGAAGTAGTTATGTCTTCTTCTCTTTTCTTCTTTTCTCTCTCTATTTCTGTTCCTTGTTTAGGTTGCTGGCAGCGATCTGCTCACAGACGGATATTTGAGACAGAACTTCTTCTAACTCTAAACTCACATCTCTAGCAGATGACAGTGGAATGCAAGTGTTCATCGCGTGGTGGCTTGGAGAGAGAATAGACATACGGTACAATGTATGCTGTGGGACACTTTATTATCATTTCACATGAAGATAAGGTAATAACGATGGAAGAGGAACCATGTTGGAATAGAATTATATAGAGACTCGGTGAAGATTGTCAACCCAGCAACCCGCCAACCCGCCAACCCGCCAACCCAGCAACCTGCCAACCCGCCAACCCGCCAACCTGCCAACCCGCCAACCCACCAACCCGCCAACCCACCAACCCACCAACCCATCAACCCACCAACCCACCAACCCACCAACCCACAAACCCACCAACCCACCAACCCACCAACCCACCAACCCACCAACCCACCAACCCACCAACCCACCAACCGATCAACCCAACAACCGATCAACCCAACAACCCAACACCCCACCAACCCACCAACCCACCAACCACCACCAACCAACCCGCCAACCCGCCAACCCGCCAACCCACCAACCCGCCAACCCGCCAACCCAATCAATCAATAGTTCCATCCTCTAGTCGAGGGTTGGATGCAATGGTTCTCCACTTGTCCCGATGTTGTGCTGTTCTGATAGACTGTGAATAATTCAAGCCTGTCCACTGTGAAATATTTGTAAACCATGATGTTCTTGGTCTCCCTCTCCCTCTGCTGCCATTCACCTTCCCTTCCAACAATGTACGGTATATTGAACGTTTCTTTGTCTGTATAGTGGCAAACAAGCTTTTCTTATTTTTAATTTTTCGGAGAACTTCTTTGTTGGTGATCTTCTTTGTCCATGATATTTTCATCATCCTTCGATAAGTCCACATCTCAAATGCTGCTAAACGTTTGTACATTTTCTTAGAGATTGTCCATGTCTCTGCCCCATACATTAGAGTCGACCACACATAACACTGAAGAATACGCTTCCTTGTTTGTATTAATATCTTACTTGTTTGTATTAATATCTTACTTGATGTTAACACTCTATACATTTTGGAGAATGTTGTTCGGGCTATTGCCAACCCACCAACCCACAAACCCACAAACCCACCAACCCACCAACCCACCAACCGATCAACCCAACAACCGATCAACCCAACACCCCACCAACCCACCAACCCACCAACCCGCCAACCCACCAACCCGCCAACCCACCAACCCACCAACCCACCAATACGCCAACCCGCCAACCCACCAACCCACCAACCCACCAACCCACCAACCCGCCAACCCACCAACCCACCAACCCACCAACCCACCAACCCACCAACCCACCAACCCACCAACCGATCAACCCAACAACCGATCAACCCAACAACCGATCATCCCAACAACCCAACACCCCACCAACCCACCAACCTGCCAACCCGCCAACCCACCAACCCACCAACCCCCCAACCCCCCAACCCCAACCACCAACCACCAACCCACCAACCCAACCAAACCCCACCCAACCCCACCAACCGATCAACCCAACAACCGATCAACCCAACAACCCAACACCCCACCAACCCACCAATCCACCAACCTGTCAACCTGCCAAAGTGCCAACTCACAAACCCGCGAAAGTGTCAACCCATAAACCCACCAAAGCGCCACCCTGCCATCCTGTCAACTTGGCAAACCATCAAACCACCAACCTGCCAAAGTGCCAACCCACAAACCCACCAATGTGCCACCCTGCCATCCTGTCAACCTGGCAAGCCGTCAACCCACTAACCTGACAAAGTGCCAATCCACAAGCCCACCAAAGTGCCACCCTGCCATCCTGTCAACCTAGCAAGCCGTCAACCCACCAACCTGCCAAAGGGTCAACCCACAAACCCGCCAAAGTGCCACCCTGCCATCCTGGCAACCTGGCAACCCGTCAACCCACCAACCTGCCAAAGGGTCAACCCACAAACCCGCCAAAGCGCCACCCTGCCATCCTGTGAACCTGGCAAAGTGCCAATCCACAAGCCCACAAGCCCACCACATCGTCAACCCCGTTACTACCAACCTGTCAACCAACTGCTAAACAAACAAACCAACCAACCTACCAACCCGCAGAGGTCTGCTCTGACCTTCCTAATGTCGGAAGTTGGTGCAGCGGTTGATAGGCGCGTGTGTATGTGTGTATATGTGCATGGTGAGTGTGTGTGTGTGTGGGGAGGGGGGTCACTACTGTTTGGCGTGTCCGGTCAGCATCTGACCCAGAATCTGTCACCTCCCAACCTCAAACCCGGCGGTCGAACCAACGAGCTGAGATTCCATAAGTGCGTAGTGCGGCGTGCGACTTGCGACTTGCGACTTATGACATGGAACTTGCGACTTTCGACTTGCGGCGTGCGACTTGCGACTTGCAACTTATGACATGGAACTTGCGACTTGCGACTTGCGACTTGCGGCGTGCGGCGTGCGACTTGCAACTTATGACATGGAACTTGCGACTTGCGACTTGCGGCGTCCGACTTGCGACTTGCAACTTATGACATGGAACTTGCGACTTGCGACTTGCGGCGTGCGGCGTGCGACTTGCAACTTATGACATGGGGACTTGCGACATGCGACTTTCAATATGTGACTTGCGACTTACTACTTGCGACTTGTGACATGTGACTTCCGACTTCCGATATGCAACATGCGACAGGCGACAACCGACATGCGACTTACGACATGCGACTTGTGACTTACAATATGTGACTAGTGTCGTGAGTGCATAAGCGATATAGCCTTGGGTCGGTTTCATGTATATCATTTGTAGTAGTTTTCTGGTGCAATACAAGTGTTGTTGGGAAGGGGGGTTATATACCTTTGTTTAAAGTTGCATAGTTCGATGGTTTCGAGTTTCTGAAATTTTCTGAGATAAATACATTAGGTTGATCATTATTATGTATCTTACTTTACCTTGAAGTAACCTTTATTTTAAGTGGCTAACTTTTGAGATATTTGAAGTGGAACCATGCAAAATTAATTTTGACAAGCTTGTCAAAACTCTGACCCGATAGGCTTCTGCAGTAACAGGATATATTCAATTGCCTCAGTATTCCCTTCTATGTGGTGACAAATGTTTAATAAGTGCACCAGTATCTAAGTTAGACATGTAGAATCAAATTTAGATAATTGTTTTGGTTTTTGAAAATTTGATATTTTCATCGGACTATGCAGCTTTAAGTAGGCTACAAGCTCGTATCCCATCTCCATATAATGGTTTTCAGGGGGGTCCTTCACCCTACACGTTGAACCATTTCATTACGGTCATTTCCCATTTCATAACCTACTGCGTGACGTCACAAAAGTGTGGCATCATAAGTATATATACATTGCATGCGCAAAGAGCGAACCACATCATAAGTCAATAATAAGGAATAAATTGAATGAGTACGAGGAGTTCAGAGCAATCTCAGGCTGAGTACAGATGATTAGATGATGATCGGTTATTTAATACTGTCTTCAACTGTTGGAAAGTATGTAAGTTTGAAATGAGATGCCTTTTTGACAAAAAGAATGATGTGGAACAAGAAGGTTGAAAAATCCCAGCAATGAATGCATCCTAAAATAGAAACAATTTGAACCAAGGCTGATTCATGTAATCACTATGCTATGTAACTTTAAAGTTGCATAGTCCAACGAAAACATCAAATTTTCAAAACCAAAACAATTACCTAGATTTGATTCTACATATCTAACTTAGATGCTGGTGTACTTATTAAACATTTGTGGTCACATAGAAAGGAGATACTGAGTCAATTAATAGAACCTGTTACTGCAGAAGCTTATGGTGGTAGAGTTTTGGCAAAGCTTGCCAAAATTAATTTAGCATCTCTCCATTTCAAATATCTCAAAAGTTTACGATTTAAAATACAAATTACTTCAGGTAGATTATAATGAACAACCTAATATGTTTATCTCAGAAAATGAGAGAAACTCAAAACCATCAGACTATGGAACTTTAACTAGTATTAAGGCACGGAAGGGAATTGTTAAATTATCGTTCGTTATTTTTGCTATTCGATGCCAAACTCTTGCTTGGTCCTTCCACCACGTGACCGGTGGCGCCGCCACTGTCTCGAACCCTAATCGGGGACGCTCTACTATGTAATTCGCACCAGAGAATTATTAAATATATAAATACACACGCAGTAATATATACAGGGGGAGCGGGACGTAGCTCAGGCGGTAGAGTGTCCACCTGTGTCCACCTCCGATCGATCCTGCTCAGTGGACCCATTTGCAGTTTGGACTATTTTCCATTCCAACCAGTGATCCACACCTGGTCCATCAAAGGTTGTGGTATGTGCTGTCCTGTCTGTGGGAAAGTGCATATAAAAGACTCCTTACTGCTTATCGGAAAGAATAGCCTATATGGCAGCAGCAGGTATCCTCCAAAGAAATATGTCAGAATGACCATATGTTTGACGTCTAATAGCCGATGATAAAAATCAATGTGCTAGGAGCGATGACATCACATCTGTGCTGGTACCTGTAGTATAACAGCTACCGGTACAACTCCTACGTGTTGTTTTAATACTTTTTTTTTAATAACTCGGATTTTCAGCTTCTACAATCATAAAATACTTTAAATCATATTTTGCTGTATTTCTATCGGTTTTTGACAAAAAAATATTAAGTTTCAATTTAAGCCACCATTTTGTCCACCCTGAGCGTATTCGTTTATTCAACCCGAGACTGTAGGATGTGCGCATGTGCCAAAAAGTGGCTCGGGTGACCCGAGTTGATTAATCGATTACGCCTTCGGTGGCGATAGGGTTGATAGTTGTCACAGGGGCCGTAATCGATTAACACGACCCGGGCGACTCGGGTCACCCTAGTCATCAGAATTTCAAATCGAACACTGCGAGTAGAGTCGACAAATACACGCGCCGTTTGCAAAACGATCCGACCCAAGTAACCCACCTCGTAGCTGGGGTTGGCTATTACTAGTATTAGCGATGACGTCACATTTGCACTGGTACCGTCCTGCAGGATAACAGCTACCAGCCATACATGTTTTTTTTAAAGAATAACTTGGATTAATGAAATGGAAATATAGCTAACCGAGGCCATCATAAAATACTTTAAATCCTATTTTGCAGTAGTTTTATCGTGTATTAAAAATAAAATCATTTTTTCCACCCCGAGCGCAGAGAAGTGTATTCGATTATTCGACCCGAGTCTGTAGGATGTGCACATACGCCAAAAAGTGGCTCGGGTGACCCGAGTTGATTAATCGATTACGCCCTAGGATACGGCTGTCACAGAGACGAAGTTTGACTGCGTGTCATCAACCAGATGGAATATACATACTGTATGTATAATGTGTGCGCGCATCCGTGTGCGCATGTATGTGTGGATGTGTGTGCGAGCATGCGAGTGTGTGCATAGATGCTTCTGTATATGTATGTATATATTATGTATATATTATATATAATATATAATATATAATATATATAGCATATATGATATATATGATATATATGATATATATATGATATATATGATCTATATGATCTATATGATATATATGATATATATGTGATATATATGATATATATGATAAATATGATATATATGATAAATATGATATACATGATATATATGATATATATGATATATATGATATATATGATATATATGATGTATATGATATATATGATATGTATGATATATATGATATATATGATATATGATATATATATGATATATATGATATATATGATATATATGATATATATGATATATATGATATATATGATATATGATATATATGATATATATGATATATATGATATATATGATATATATGATATATATGATATATATCATATATATCATATATATCATATATATGATATATATCATATATATCATATATATCATATATATCATATATATCATATATATCATATATGATATATATCATATATATATATGATATATATGATATATATGATATATATGATATATATATGATATATATCATATATATGATATATATGGTATATATGATATATATGATCTACTGGGTTTTGCACATGAACTCTTCAATATATATATACATATATATACATATATATATACATATATATACGTATAAATATATACATACATATATATACATATATATACGTATAAATATATATATACATATATATACATATATATACGTATAAATATATATATACATATACATATATATGTATAAATATATATATATATACATATATACATATATACATATATATACGTATAAATAAATATATATATATATATACATATATATACACACACACGGCGTGGAGATGAACCCGGGTAGCCGCGGCCGTGTGGAAGCCGTCACGCTGGGAATGTGTGTAATCGGAGAGTTCCAGCTATCATCTGCCAACCCGCGGCCCATTTACAGACGATCACATTGGAGCATGCGCACACAGGCACCACACACACACACATTCACACATACACCTACCCTAACCCACACTAATGAGTAAATGAGTGAGTCCATGAGTGAGTGAGTGAGTGAGTGAATGGGTGAATGGGTGAATAGTCAATGAGTCAATGAGTTAATGAGTCCATGAGTCAATGAGTTAATGAGAAACTGGGTGAATGAGTCAATGGGTGAATGGGAGAATGAGTGAAAGTATTAATAAATGAATGAGTCAATAGGTGAATGAGTGGCTGAGTTTATAAGTGATTGAATGAATGAGTGCATTAGTACACGGTGCATGAATGAGTGCGTGATTGAATGAGTCACTAGGTGACTGCGTGGCTGAGTGCATATGTGCTTGAATGAATGAGTGAATGAGTGTATTAGTGGATAAGTGCATGAATGAGTGCACAATTGAATGAATGACCAATGTGTGAGTAAATTAGTGAATGAGAAAGCATTCTTTCTTTCGCTCTTTCTTTCTTTCTTTCTTTCTTGAGTGAGTGAGTGAGTGTGAGTGAATGAATGAGTGAGCGAGTGAGTGGGTGTGTGAGTGAGTGAGTATGTGAGTGAGTGAGTGAGTGGGTGAGCGAGTGTGCGAGTGAGTGAGTGAGTGGGTGGGTGAGTGGGTGAGTGAGTGGGGTGGGTGAGTGGGGTGGGTGAGTGAGTGAGTGGGTGGGTGAGTGAGTGAGTGTGTGAGTGAGTGAGCGAGCGAGCGAGTGGGTGGGTGGGTGATTGATTGAGAGAGTGAGTGAGTGAGTGAGTGAGTGAGTGAGTGAGTGAGTGAGTGAGTGAGTGAGTGAGTGAGTGAGTGAGTGAGTGAGTGAGTGAGTGAGTGAGTGAGTGATAAAACAACACATAAATCCCACTCGTGAACACTTGAATACGTAATCGTATTTAGTGGGTGATTCGGGTTTTACGTTGCATGTATATTTGAAATCATATCAATACCGACCTGTGACGTGCTTTATTGTGCTGCCCCAATGGGATAACATTCCGTCAGCACCATGACCTCGATACCCAACTAGCCCCAATCACCCTGACACTAACCTAGGCCAGACGGTCCAGTTCAAACAGCACACATGTATAGCAAGGAACATCGTGAGTTCGATCCCCGGCAAAGTCAAACTTAAAACTTTAAGATTGGCAATTGCTACTGTCTTGCTTAGCAATTGGTGCTACTAGTACTAGGATAATGTGACTGAGATATATAGATAGCTATCATGTCATAGTCCTGGTGGTGATCCTGGTTCCGCTGGTCCCTCAGGAAAGACTGAAACTGTGACTAGTGTGAGTCAACATCATGTGCAGATCATATAGCGGAAGGTCACAGGTTGCAGTTGGTGCCCATCCCAAACCCATCTTTCACTATAGACCCTATTATTTAAACTCAACTTCCATCTTTCACTATAGACCCTATTATTTAAACTCAACTTCCATCTATACCCACATGCCTCCTGATCACCAAACTTGGTAGGAATATTGCCTTACAATATGTTTCTAAATCTAATGCAGCCGGTAGTGAAATTTTCTTGGCAAATATTTTATATCATTTCGTGTATATGTATTCAGCACCTTCCGGTTTGTAAGCTGAAGCTGCGACCTGGCGTTATAGGTCGCAGCTACAGTCCTTGCTGAGGAACCAGTGGAACTCGGAATACACGTAATGTGGCGCGATCTATGCACGAGGGTCGCTGTATCAAGGCGCCACTTGTTAGGATATCATTTCAGATGTTGGTTGGTTGTTGGAGTCTTACATCCTGGCAACATCTAAGGTCATATCAGGATGGGTACCGACTTGTGACAGTGCGCACTCATGGCGACTGTATAATACTATTAGTCCTGCCCCATTGGGACACCATGCAACCGGCTCCATGACCTGATATGCCACTCAGTCACATTATCCTGACACTGAGCCAACCAGTCTTTGCCATATCCTAATAATGCCGAGCGCCTGGCTAGGAAGCGACACGTATCAATTTTTAAGCCATTGGCTTGACTCGACCAAGGTTAGAACCCATGTGTTCGAATTATAATTTCAGATGTTGTTAGAATGATAAACCTAGGTCGGTCAAGACTGATGTATTGAATAAATAAAAAAGAAGAATTTTAGTGAGTTTCTACCCGAATATCCCGACGTGGGAGCGATCAATGGTGAACTATCAATTGCTTGTAAATTAAATTTTCATTTGAATGAATTAATTATCTAGCTAATGGTCATCTATATATTTTATTACCTTTTGGGGTTTAAGCAAATTAAATAAATGTACAAAATTAAATAAATGTACAAAAACTCTTCCAGTAAGCTACATTCGCGGGTAAATTGTTGCACCTATTTACAAGGTATTTCTTGTAAGTATATCTACTGATCTTAGGAGATATTCTATTGATATGCTATGCACATTTACTTTGTATATATCTTTTTTCTGCAGCAATGTACTGCATTTGCGGCACTTTTATTATTCAATTACAAGTGCATGCAGTTTATTAGTGCAACTGATATTTTCATTAATTTTATGTATTAAAGCTGCGTAGTCCGATGAAGCATCACATTTTCAAAACCAAAACAGTTATGTAGATTTGATTCTACACATCTGACTTAGATATTGATGCACTAATTAAGCATTTTGTTGCCGCATAGAAGGGAATACTGAGGCAATTTGATAGAACATGTTACTGCTGAAGCCTATGGTATCAGAATTTTGGTGTGCTTGCCAAAACTAATTTGACATGTTTGCACTTCACATATCTCAAAAGTTGGCCATTTAAAATAAAAGTTAGTTCAAACTAAAGTATGGTGGATCATAACAATCAATTTGATATATTTATCTAAGAAAATGTACAGGAACTCAAAACCATCGGACTATGCACTTTAAGCAATTGTTCTGTACGGCCAGAAGACCCAATTGCACCATGAAATATGAAAGCAAAATCTTCATAAATGAGGATCATCTTTATTTATACCTAGAGAAGCAGCACACAAATTTCCTAAGCAATCATCCAATAAATATGAGAAGAGTGCCCTCTCAAAATAAGGATAATTCGAACACATGGGTTCGAACCTTGGTCGAGTCAAGCCAATGGCTTAAAAATTGATATGTGTCGCTTCCTAGCCAGGCGCTCGGCATTATTAGGATATGGCAAACACTGCCAGTGACAACAGACATTATTCGATGAATAAATAACTTTAAGAAGAGAATTATTAGTTTCTTTTAGGGGGTACGATAAAGGTGCACTGTAAGTGTAAATAAAAGTTCATCATAACGAGGGTAAAATAATTAAATACATACTCTTTTCACAACTCAACAATTGCAACCTTTTTCTCCTCTCACTTTATGTGTAATATAAAATAGAGCTTATATGAAGATTATCATAATGCAACTAAGTAGTGGATATCCTGGGCAGTTGGGTACAGCTGCCCGGTTTCTGGTATATAAGGTAGCTTGAGCAGCATGAACACCAGTTGACCATGCCTGTAAGTATGGCTATAGTACCATGATCTGTGGGGTTTGTAAAGCCCAAGTGACACCTACCCAGACCAGACTAGCCCAGGATTTTTAGCCGGACCACTCCCGAAATATTCCCCAAGACTGTCCCGGACAGCCGTGGATATTTGGTCGTTTTTTTGCTCGCTCTGACACCTACCCAGATGAGCCAGTCTGGAGCTCCCCGGACTGAGCCGGACCACCCCCGGACAACCCGGTGTATCCACAGAGTAGTCATGGATCAGTCCCAGACCTGCTCCTGCTATATACACACAAAAACGGGGCTCATCCTGGGCTGATCCGTGGTAAACCAGGCTATCCGTAGCGATCCGTGGTTAATCTGTGGTCATCCGGCTTGTCCTGGTCTTATCCAGGCAGTCCGGGAGTGGTCCGTGGCTCTGTCAGGGCTAGTCCTGGCCCTGCGCCAACGGTTCTACACAGCAGACAGTATGCATGAACTTTTTACTAAGGTAAAACAGGAAAACATTTTAGCCTTTTTGAGGGCAGCTGGACTGTACCACCTCATATAGTTTACTAAATAGATTCTATCAATTATTAATAAAACTTTTCTTTTTCTATGGGAATTTGTTTCCCTTGACCACAAATATATGATTGTGAGCTTTCTAATTTAATGAGTGTCTATTGGCACATAATTGATTGTCTGCTTTTACATGTAAAAGCGATGGTAAAGCAACCACCAATCAATCAATCAATCAGGGCTAGTCCGGGTTAGTCCGGGGCTGGTCCTGGTTAAACCGTGGCTAAAACGTGGCTCATCCGGTTTCAAAAACACCCGGACTGCCCCAGACTGCCCAGGACTTCCCCGGACTGCCCCGGACGGGGCACAGACTACCCCCCGGACAACTCCCGGACTACCCGGATGAGTCACAGATTACACCCGGATGATGCCGGATGATGCCGGATGATGCCGGATAGAGCCCAGATTGCAATATTCCCCGGATCGCCCCGGATGTTTTAAGCATTTTAAAACATCCGGGGCCGACCCCAGATGAGGCCGGACCAGCCACAGATCACCAAGGATCACCAAGGATCATCAAGGACCAGCCATGGATGAGCCACAGATGACGCCGGATCGCCACGGACCACGCCGTATCACGGGTCGGGACTCGTCCGGCCCCAGATCCGGGTAGGTGTGACCTAGGCTTTAAATAGCGAACGGGCAGTTGAGGATCACTTGTTTTTTATTCTTTGTTTTAAAAGAATAAAGAAAGGACGGTCGGCTAGACCAGCCAGAA
Source organism: Branchipolynoe longqiensis (assembly GCA_030323885.1). Taxonomy (NCBI): domain Eukaryota; kingdom Metazoa; phylum Annelida; class Polychaeta; order Phyllodocida; family Polynoidae; genus Branchipolynoe; species Branchipolynoe longqiensis. The sequence continues at coordinate 134,380,920 of CM059186.1, forward strand.
AAATTAATGTATTTCGTGTTGGTAATGGTATGTGTTCAATAAATAATGTTAAATTCTAATCTGAAAGTCCCCTCAATGCTCCGTATACCGGAGAAGATGAAGTGGAGTAGCATGGTGAAATGTGTTTTAAACATTAGCGGCCGAAAAAAACACATGGAGAAACTCACATATATGGCGTCTTCACCTTAGAGCTGCATAGTCCGATGAAATATCAAATTTTCAAAACCAAACCAATTATCTGATTTCATTTGACATATCTAACTTAGATACTGATGCGATTATTAAGCATTTGTTTCTGCGTAGACGGCAATACTGAGTCAATTTAACAGAAGCTGTTACTGCAGAAGTCTATGGTGTTAGAGTTTTGGCAAGCCTGCCAAAACTAATTTTCCATGTTTGCACTCAAAATATCTCAAATGTTTACCATTTAAAATAAAGGTAACTTTGAACTAATGTAAAGTAGAACCTAGTGATCAATCTAATATATTTATCTCAGAAAAAAATACAGAAATTCAAAACCATCGGATTATGCAACTTTAACCCTGAGTGGCTTTGACCTTTCTGTACTTAGCTGTCAGCAGTACACTCTCCGTGTACACGCCTTGTCATTGATTCCAACCGTTGTCTCCAAGCACACACCCCCCACCCCCCCTCCACTCGTCCCTCTTTTGTCGGGCATCACCTCGAAACCTAGATAAAGGATTCACCCGGTACTCGCAGTACACGGGTGAATACCAACCCTATATAAAAACGGTCGAAAAAGCGGGTTAATGAAATGAGAGCCTAATTTCACAATCTAAGAAGCAACATTTATTCTTTGTAGATGTCTTCATATTTACCCACTACCTTTGAGTTGAAAAATATAATAAAACATCTGGTTTAATAAGATTTAAAAGTGAAATCGACGGCGTTCTGTGGGCGCCATCTTGTCTTTTTGCATTCTCTCCCATTTCACCAACTCTGTGCCGATATATGTAGCCATTTGATCCTGGAACCACAATTTCTAGTTCATGTCCCATACATAAGCTATTTTCGCCCATATTTAGACTACATTGTCCTTCACCCGTGTACTACACAAGTACCGGGTGAATCTTTTATCTACTCAAAACCTAGATAATCCGCAATGATTATATATCGTATTTATTCAATAAAACACATTCGTTTATTAACTGGTCATATTAAAGGAAGCGGGACTTGATGAGTAATATATTAGAATATATGTATATTTGTACAGTAAAACCTCTCTAAATCGACCGGCCTTCGGACCGACTTTAAGTGGTCCATTTTAGGGAGGTGGTCGGTTTAGGGAGTTAGAATATGGTTACAATGGTATTTTTGGTACCCAACTAAAGCGATCAATACAGGGGAATGGTTGATCTGTGGAGGTGGTCGGTTAGAGAGGTTTTATTGTATATATATATATATATATATATATATATATATGTACATAATATATATATATATGAAGTAATACCTATACCGTGTATACACTGTATATATACAGTAATACATATACCGACCTCTCCACAGATCGACCACTCCCTATATCGATCACTTTATTTGGGTCCCAACAATGCCATTGTAAGGATTTTCTAACTCTCTAAACCGACCACCTCCTTAAATGGACCACTTAAAGTCGGTCCCATGGTCGGTCGATTGAGAGAGGTTTTACTGTATATATGTATGCACATATATTGATGTTTTAAAGATTATGGCCTAGTTTTCTTTATTTGAGAAAAACAAAAAAGTCAACTGTAAGAAATCAGAAATATAGCTCTAATCAAATTCGTTATTTAAGCGAGATAGATCGATAGAGGGAGAGAAACAGAAATAGAGAGAGGGGGAGTGGGAGAGAGCGACAGAGACAGAGACAGAGAGACGGAGAGAGAGTGTTACGGTATTCTACGAAATGTTTAGCATGGACTGAGCTGCTCGGTGGGAGTTCCCAAAACCTCCGGGTGGCGGCGACACCAACCCTACGCCCCCGTCAAACCCGACCCTTGGTGTCGAGCAGGGGTACTAATGAAGACGGTGTTATTTATGTATTGCGGTGCGGGTCTTGTGACGCAAGGCGGGTTTATTTGAGTTCTTCTTTTTTCTCATAGTTGAGGTCGACATAATAATTGTGGTAATAATGTGCAATAGCAGCTAAGAAATGGGCGGGTAAGATGTGGTTTGTGCGCGCGTGCGCGCGTGCGCGCGTGCGCGTGTGCGAGCGTGCGCGTGTGCGCGTGTGCGCGTGTGCGCGTGTGCGCGTGTGCGCGTGTGCGCGTGTGCGCGTGTGCGCGTGCGCGCGCGCGCGTGTGCGGGGATGGGGAAGGGGGGTGGGTGGAAGAGTGGTGGTGGTGGGAAGAGGAATAGGCGGAAAGCGGGTGAGAGGTGAAGAGAAAATTAAGGTGTCAATTCATGCTAAGGCTTCATGTGAGGTGTTTGAGAGAGAGGTGGAGGTGCGTTGTGGGGGGGGGGGGGGGTGGCAGACTTGAGAAAAAATATGGAAAAGCCAAATCGGTAAGAGCGCCGACTGGTGACTGGTTCCATGTGTGGAAGGGTCATGGGTTTAAACCCTGATCGAGTCAAACCAATGGGTTACAAATGTGATACTTGCCACTACATAGTCTTGTGCTCGGAATTACTAGGTTAAAGGGCAAGGATTGGTTTGCTCAAATGCAGGATAATATGACTGAGTGGGATATATCAGGCAACATTAACAGAGATTGTGGCCCCAAACCATCCTACAATATTTTATGGTAAAATTAAATTCAATTAGATTCAAAATGGAATTCATGATACACATGTAGAATATATACACATATATTTATATGCATATATATGCATAGAAATATCTTCATATATATATCTTCATATATATATATCTTCATATATGGAACAGCCAAAATGGAACAGCCAGAGTTGGCTGTTCCATATATATATATATGAAGAGTTCCACCACAAATCCCCCATAAATACTAATGCTTAACCAAGCGCAGCACTCGAGCAGTTTGAGACACTACATCTTCAAGGGTCCATAAACTCAACCTAAATTCACCACTTCCAGCCCGTGATTCAGTACTCAAATGTACACAGAACAAGCTGCAGTTGGACCACTTGCTATGTGATCGAATCTTGAATGATAATGAGTTCCCCCATGATGTGACACAGAACCATCGCCTCGTGGTCCCCGGAGATGATGAAGTTCCAACTAGAGTATTCAAAGCGCGAAAACAACATCACGTGCAGCTAGCTTCTAAGCATGGGGAGGCAGATATCCTCATTGCCCAGCAGGCCATCTTCGTTGGCCAAAATCCACAGGCTAAAGTCTCCGTGTGTTTTGCATTACTTCTGCACCATTATGCTGTACAACACTTGCATTGTCTCATGATAATGCAATCTCCTATTCATGGTCGAACATGTGTTGACATCCTAGCAACAGTAAAAACCCACTCCGATATCATCACACAGGTTCTTGACCTGCATGCCATAAGCGGATGTGATACTGTGGTGGCCATCTATGGAGTTGGAAAGGCAACAGCAATATCAGTGGCAAAGAGGGGATTAGTACTGGACACGATTGGCAAAGTTCATGGTGATAAAAAGTAAATTGAGAAGGAGGCCATGGCATTTGTTGCATGTTGTGGTAGTAATCTAAAATGTGACTCCACACGGAGTACCGTCAGCACATGTGGGCGCTCAAAACTGGAAAGAGTTCTCCCTCTGCCCCCCAAGCTATGCTCTCTCCCATCAACAACTGAGACATTTTCCCAGAATGTTTTAAGATGTCACTATCAGCTTGCACAATGGTATGGGGGCCCTAGAATCAGAACCCCCTGTCATGAATCCCGGAGAGTTTGGACGGGAGGCAGACCATGCCAACAAAACTCTATCTCCTCGCACTGTTCTTGGTGACATACCCTAGCCCCTGGGTCTGTGCCTAAGTTTATTTGCTGTGGCTGTGATTCGAAGTGAGCCTTCAAAGATGCACTAGTCGCCAAGTGTCATGCAGCATATTTTGTGTCTGCATGGGTGGACTTGAATGCAACAACCTATTCAATAACAAAGTCTCTGCCGAAGAAGATGATGAAGATGTTATGATGGCATTTCTAGCATTTTGGTGGACATTTTGTCCGGCATCATGGATTATGAAAAAGCCAAGCTGGTGAGAAGTTTACACCCACCGGATTCTGTTTATAGATTCCATGGGCCAATCAAAAATGCAGAGAACTGCTTGTAGGGAGACATTGCAAGCTTTTGGGAAAATATGGGGTTCTGCCACTCTAATCCGAAGATTCAGATAAACATTGGAATTAAACCTTCAAAAAGTGCTATGTTTTACATTCCTATTTTCCTTATCCATCTCTCCATAATCATTTCTTCACAAGAAAAGTTGAATTAATGAGAATTAAGATTAGCTTCAGGTAAAAATCTCTTATTTTAATTCAATTCTTGGATCGGCCTTTAGAGGGGTCTGTGCCTGAACTCTTCAAATATATATATATATATATATATATATATATATATATATATGTGTAAAACTAAAAGTAGATATATATGTATATCTATGTATATCTATGTATATGTATATATATGTGTATATATGTATATGTATATATATATATATATATATATATATATGTAAGAGTAGATATACATGTATATATATATCTACTTTTACATATATGTGTATGTACAATAAAACCTCTCGAACCGACCACCTCCACAGATCGACCACTCCCCTATACCGATCGCTTTATTTGGGTCCCACCAAAACCATTGTAACCATATTCTAATGCCCTAAACTGACCACCTCCCTAAATGGACCACTGAAAGTCGGTCCCAAGGTCGGTCTATTTAGAGAGGTTTTTCTATATATATATATATATATATATATATATATATATATATATATATATATATCTCAGGAAGCTATGAAACCCAGCAAGTTCCCAGAACAAAGCTCTCTTTGTAGTTAGTTATCCATTCAGCGTGGGTGCAATATACTGTCCAGGCCACCACCAGTGAACAGCGGCCTGTGCAGCCCTGACCCCGGCACGGTGTGGTCATTCGTCTTGGGTGAACGACGAGGTAGTGACAGTGACAGTGTCAATGACAGTGACAGTGACATCGGCGCTAACGACTTACTGATAAAGATATCCGAACTGTCACTGGAGAATCAACAACGCCATGTTTCGGGCGTACACTAACAAACTTTGCGCAACTATTCTGCGCATGTCAGAAAGGTTGCTTCCGGTCATATTAGTCGCCATAAACATATGACGGAATATGTATGGATTTGGTTACGCCTGTTATTTCTGGTTGGTAAATAGTTTGTTTGTTTGTTGTTGTTTTACGTCCAAGCAACATCTAAGGTCATATCAGGATGGGTACCGACTTATGACATTACGCACTCGTGGCGACTTTATAGTGCTGCACCTCTGGGAAATCAGGCTGCCAGCACCCTGACCTGATATCCCACTCAGTGACATTATCCTAACACTGAGCGAACCAGTCCTTGCCCTATCCTTCTAATGCCGAGCACCAGGCTAGGAGTAGGAGACAAGTATCAATTTTAAAGTCATTGGTTTCACTCGACCAGGATGCAAACCCACAAACTCATGGGTTCGGATCCCCCAATCTCCGAAAACAAGGGATGGACGCTCAATTCATTCGACCATCCCGTCTGGCCCGGTTGGTAAATAAAATGTTTGTCAAGTCGTATGGCCTAGAAGAAGTCAACTAGCAAGATTGTCAATTAGCTCATCTCAGCTCTTGTTTGATACATAGAATACCAACTAAAACATATATATAATAAATTAAGATATTAATCTTTTATCCAGCATTGCATTTACATCAATATGATCAGCACATCTTATCTCATGTACATTTAATTTTAGAGAAATCTGGGTACTCAGACTAGTGTTAGAGCCATAGCCAGAGTCAGTTTTACTTATTTTATTCATGTTTTTATTTATATCCTATGGTTAATGACATATGTAGAACTAGAAAATTAATAGAGTTAATCATATATTGGTTATATATTTCTCTGAAACAAGTGTCTGTTGACACATTTGGCATGTTAATATTTAGACCAAGAATTAAGAATAGTGATGTGGATATCAGCCTTAAAGTGACTGTTTGTTGTGTGTGGAATTGTATGTTTCTAAGCTCAAAATGTTTAACTATGGCTAGTTTTGTCTTAGCTATATTCATCAGATCATTATATTGCATGTGTGCATACATGTTTATGCCAAATTGTTATGTATTTCTATTAATTTTGAATAAAATGAAAGTTTTTCCATAAGCATAGCGGCAAACTGAATGGCCATACGCATTTGCTTTGCTGTCAACGCCCTTTTCAGCGCATGTGCAGTCGGAAACGTGATCTCGTCTATTGTCAATCGGAATTTTAACTGTAATGCCTGGTACACACCTACGGCATACGATTCACGCACTAAAACTCGCGACTCGACCCGACCCGCTTAAAACTGAAAACGGGCCGATTCATTTTTTGAATCGCGAATCGCAATCGTAATCGGCCCGTTTTAGCCCTAAAACTGAGTTTTTAGTCGCGAATCGCAATCGCTAGGTGTGCGCGGGGAGCGCACACCTAGCGATTTTTGTGCTCGAAACGGGCAGTTTTAGATCGTATACGGTAGGTGGGTGCGCACAAACGGTAGGTGTGTACTAGGCATTATGCATTTAAACTTGAAGCAGTACCCTATTCCAACTCTAAATATGTTTCGAATGCAAAAATACATTTTATCTGTAACACAATTAAACTGTAAAGCAGCGCTTCAACGGTCAAGTTACATTTCAACTATAAAGCAGCATTTAACTCTGAATTGAAACATGGCTGGAAGATCAGTGCTTCGGCACTGACAAAAGACTTATTCCGCAGAATAAACATATTTACCACACACAAAAAAAAACATCACAAATACTGTGACTCGCCATTTTGCCAACAAAGCAGCATTTCAATTGTGATCAGACTTGTTAAAGATCAAATCGGAATTTTAACTGTAAGTCGGCATTTTAAGTGTCAATCGACATTTGCCTGTACATCTATATTTTAACTATAAATCTGCTTTTTAAGAGCAAATCGACATTTAACTGAAAATCGGCATGTTAACTGCAATTGGCGATTTTAAGTGTAAATCGTCATTTCAGCTGAAAATAATAATTTTAGCTGTAAATCAGAATTGTAACTGGTGGTATTCCTCTTTCCACACTTCTTGTCATTCTGGGGCTAGTGTGATGACCATGACACTATGTAAAATTTTCCGATCTAATGGCATGAGGATATATGTGAAACTACTATAATAAATTGCAACTTGTCTATATAATGGTAAATGGTGATATATAAAATCCAAAGGCATATGAGGGATATGTGGAATTGGTAAACTATTACTCATTAGGTATAGAAATTGTATAGTAAAATAGTCTTTGGAGGAGTGTCACTTCTTAGAATAGTCTTTGGAGGAGTCACCTCACATACCCCCTCCCCCCATGGTGTTATTTATGGATCATTGGCCACTACAAGGCACTGTAGCCAGCATAACAAGGCCTTGGATACAACAGATTGAACTCTGATTGGTGGATCAACCCATGTGACCACTGCCATCTTGGATTCTAGAAACCTATATAAGATAATTATTATTGTATTATTAACAACCCCACCCCAACAACATAATTCATAAACTCACATAACTAGCTACATTAGAGTTACACTAGAATTTTCCTAACAAACCAACATTTATATACCGCTTGCCTAACTGCAACTGAACATTCAAACTTAGTACAAATTTACCAACTGAATACAGAAGATAACTTCTGCTTACATTCTAAATACTATGTAAAAACTCACATTGATCTGACTAATATTGATCTGGTTATATGACACTACTGTACCATATTATTATGGAACTTTTGGGTTTCAGAATTTCATTGTGTTACATGGTGCAAATTGTCTACTCAACAAGTATTGTACCCCTTATTCTATATACCTTTTGTGTAAATAACCCTGAATTGAAAAATGGCTGGAAGACCAGTGCTTCGGCACTGACAAAAGACTTATTCAGCAGAATAAACATATTTACCAAAAAAAATACAAAATAATAATAAATGAAGGAGTCTCACTCTCCTACTTTCACTCTTTACCTACCTGCCTTCATTAACTGTATTGATTTCTCTTGGCTTGTCCACACCACCCACACCACCAGCCGGCGACTTTACAACTACCTAGGATCCCCGATGCAATCGCCCTCTCCACATTCACCTGTACCTGTGGCTCCTTTGACTGAGGGGCCAGTGCAGACTACTAAATATAATATATGTATATATATATATATATACATTATGACCCAGTTTTAATGTGATCAGGTCCATATAATCAAATTACGAAAACAGCAGCGCCATGCTAAATCGGGGTTCAGTTTACTGAATTACCTTTTTTTTTTGGTACATTAGTTGTTTAAGCAGGGGAAATTTCAGTCGCAGACGACTGGTCTTCCTCATTCCACTGCTCCTTGCCCTATCCTAGTAATACCGAGCGTCTGGCTAGGAAGCGACAAGTATCAATTTTTAAGTCATTGGTTTGATTCAACCAGGATTCGAACCCACGATCCCACGACTTTAAACAAAAATCTGGGTCCGTGGAATCATCGCGCTATATCCGAATTCGCGTTAACTCAGGGCGCCCAATACAGAGTTTCCCTGTCTGACAGAAACTCAAGACCATGGCACTGTGCAATTGTTAGCACCACTCAATGCGCGAGGAGGATATGACCTGAGTTGTTGCTAGGACGTAAAACAACAACAAACAAACAATGCGCGAGGAGGCGCCGCTGTGATGAGCGTGATGATGCTGGACGCGGTGAGATAAGAAGATAAGAAGGAACTGGTAGATTAATGGTAATTATTGCCGTGGCCACCTGCAGATTGCAGTAGCGACAACACACTGTTACTACTTAGCACCGTGCTGACGAGTGCTAATCAGATCGATGCCGGCTCCCGGACTTTATCTACGGGCCAGGTGGGACGTCACTTGTCATGCGCATTAATCCCCGGACAAGGGCCATCGCCTTTGTACATTGGCCTGGTAAATGATGGTGTTCGTGAATGGAAATCTGCCGATTATTATACGTTATGTTCATCCGAACAAAGGACTCGGCATCAATTTTCTCATGAGAAATCTAGGCTCGTCAAATCCACCTCATGGATAAACATACACATATATATATATATATATATATATATATATAAATAAAGGTAGGCTTCCACCACTGCTCGTCTTGGCTCTTTCTTGTCTCCTATATTATAGCCCAATATATATATATATATATATATATATTGGGCTATAATATAGCTTCCACCACTGCTCGTCTTGGCTCTTTCTTGTCTCCTATATTATAGCCCAATATATATATATATTGGGCTATAATATAGGAGACAAGAAAGAGCCAAGACGAGCAGTGGTGGAAGCCTACCTTTATTTACCGAGGCCCATCTGGCTGAGCAATAAACCACCCTACCTACAGAAAAAAATGGTGCTCATGTGACCCTGACACGCTCTGGCTGGCATCTGCCTAACTGGTGGTGGTGCCAGGATAGCGCAGTGGGTTCCGGCCCGCAGCAAATAGCACAATAAAAATAGACCGTTATTAATAAATAGCCGCATTAAATGCAAGGATCCTAAACCCATATAGGATAGAAGCTCCCCCCTTTTATATTCATAGTAATAAATTATATATCACATATATATGTATATATATATGTATATATATGTGAGAATATATGTGTCTATATATATATATATTCACACATACATATATATATATATACATATATATATATATACCCATGAGGTGTATTTGACGAGTCTAGATTTCTCATGAGATAATTGATGCCGAGTCCTTTGTTCGGATGAACATAATGTATATAATCGGCAGATTTCCTATATATATATATATATATCACTGCATATAAATGAAATATATACAGTAAAACCTCTCTAATCGATCACCTCCACAGATCATTCACTCCCCTATATCGATCGCTATATTTGGGTCCCAACAATACCATTGTAACCATATTCTAACTTCCTAAACCGACCCCCTCCCTAAATGGACCACTTAAAGTCGGTCCCATGGTCGGTAGTTTTAGAGAGGTTTTACTGTATATCGATAATATATATAAATATACATATCACTGCATATTATAAATGATATATATATATATCGATAAACAAACATACATATATATATATACATATATATACATATATAAACATACAGATAGACATACCTGAATAGTTTGCTTTGTTTGTTTGTGTCTTGCATCCTGCAATATCCATGGTCATATGAGGATGGGTACTGGCTTGCAACTGGGAGATCAGGCCGCGAGAACCATGACCCAATCTCTCACCCAGCCACATTATCCTGATGCTGAGCTAATCAGTCCTTGCCCTATCCTAGTAATGCTGAGTGCCAGGCTAGTTAGCGACAAGCATAAATTTTATAAGTCATTTGTTTGCCTCAGCTGGGTCTCAAATCCCAACCTTCCACACGGAAACCTTCATTCTATCGATTCCAAATTTAGGACACCTTCCAAAATTGAATTTATATCACGTGAGAAGACATTTAGATAGAATTCATCATTAAAATATGATGCAGTGGGTAAATATGTTTTCGTTTTCATGAATAGTTTATATTTCAAATACAATTTTGAACCCCCCCTCCCCACACAATTGCTCTCTTTGATTCCTACAAAGTGTTGTCTACACAAAGTCTTGAAAATATATGCCACTACGCTGATATGTCAAACCTACAAGAATAAGCTGTTCAAAGGTATAATAAACATCATCATCGTTCTCCGGGTTGTTATGAAATCCAGTTTGTCATTATATATGAATGAATAAAGAGAACATGTACTACCTGTAGTTTAAACATTTAAAGTGTACATTAATCATTGTGTTCTTGTTGTTTCTTGATGATGGTGTATTTTGGGGGGATGGTTTAAATAAAGCTGTATAGTCCGATGAAAACATAAAATCTTCAAAACCAAAGGAATTGTATAGATTTGATTCTACATATCTAATTTAGATATTGGTTCACTTATTAAGCACTTGTTGCTACACAGAAGGGAATGCTGAGACATGTTAATAAAATAAGTTTCTGCAGAATCCTATTTTATCTGAGTGTTGGCATGATTGCCAAAATTAATTATGCATCTTTGCACTTCAAATATCTCAAAAGCTAGCCATTTAAACTAAAAGTTACTTCAAACTGAAGTAAGGTACATTATAACAATCAACCTGACATATTTATCTCAGAAAATGACGGAAACTCACACTCATCGGACCATGCAACTTTAACTAAACTCCTAAGGATTATAATGAAATTGTCAATTTAGGTCTCACCAGAGGTGAGATTAGCAATATTGATGTGTCACGTCTATCTGGCCTAGTAGTTATTATTAGCATATTATTGATTAATCATGATACTCATAATTGTCAATAGACCATTTTGCGCACGTTATTGCCACTGCTTGGGCTATTGGCATGGTTCCTTATACTGTCAAAGTGACCCATGTGACAATTAGTTTAATTGTTCTTAATCTATAGTTTCTGTCATATTTTGAGATAATGAACCTGGTTAGTCATTATAAGCAACTACATTAAGATAACTTTTGTTATAAATGGCTAAGTTTGGAGATATTTGATGTGAAAAAGACTAAATTAATTGTTGATGTGCATATCGAAATGCTGTACACTGTAGACTTTTGTATTTTTTGTACATTAGTTGTTTAAGCAGGGGAAATTTCAATTGTGGACGATTTGTCTTCCTCATTCCACTGCTCCTTGCCCCATCGTAATAATGCAGAGCGTCTGACTAGGAAGTGACAAGTATCAATTTTTAAGTCATTGTGCATGTTGGGGCGGCAACATGGGTAATTGAGATGTGGGATCGAACTCATTCGGCTTTACCTACGCTACCATGGCGCCATCTATATTTACAAACACTCTACTCCACCGCCCTGCCGCCTGGCGGATCTCACCCGCACCCGGCAGCCGCAGAGCCTGAGCAGCTCACACCGACCAGAGAGCCCGAACCTGCCACGTGGCTACTGGAGCGTTGTGTCCTTTTCTAGCCATCCCACCCACCCATCTGATGCACTGGGGCTGAGCGCGTGGGCCAGAATAACATCTTAACTGAACACTGACGAACTGTACCTAAGAATACCATCCTAAAAGAAAAATAAATTACCACTATATACCAGTTCGTGCCCTGTGTCTTAATTGGTTTGACTAGACCAGGGTTCAAACCCACGATCTACAAACACGGGAAACGGACGCTCTAAGTCATTCGGCCATCCAGTCTGGTAACAAGTTATATTCAATTGACTTAGTATTATTCACTTCTACGAATAAAAAGCTAAATAAATGCATTAATATTTCAGTTGAATACTTAGGATCTAATCGTGGTAAGTGATTTGAATCAAATAATTAGATGCTTTCACTGGACTCATCATCATCATCATCAATCCCTTAAACACGATGGTTGTTGGGGCACCACCACAGATGACTTTGCAACTAGATTTCTCAGGTGTTCTCTATTCCCCACTGCCCCCTGAGACTTGCCAAACTCCAGGCATGTCCATTCTCTGATGTTGTCTTCCCACATCCTCCTTTGTCCACCTTTCCTCCTCCCCCTTTCACCGTGCCTTGTAAAACGGTTTTGGCCAGACCTGATGAATGGGAAATATGGCCATACTCCTGAAGTTGGCGCCTCCTTACCACTGTCAGATCTTTGTGTGGTCCTATTGCCTGCTGGATCTTGGCACGAACTTCTCCTAGACTCTGCAGCTTTGACTTGAAGGATACAGTGGGTGTTGTTTTACATCATAGTAACATCTAAGGTCATATCAGGACAGGTAAAGGGTACAAATGCTCTGAGATGCGTGTGACAGTTAAATCTTCCACATTCTATTGGGGACTGGTGTTTTGTTGGTACGGTACAAAAGGCGCATGTTGTATTTACTGATAGCATTTCAAATTATATTAATTATTATATAAAACATACACCGTCTGCAGTGCCGGCAGAGATTTGCAGTTGCAATCGCCGTTTCGCGATTGCGCATGCGGACTGGGTCAGTCAGTCCGCATAGTTAATGCCATGGCTAAAGCTCGAGTGCTGGCCCTCGCGGCGTGCCGCGTCACTAGAAAAAAAATCAATACTCCACCTGTCACCAGCAGCATTTCGTAGATGCAGCCGGCGGCGCCTGCAGAACCAGCGGCGAGCCGATATAGGAACAATTTGAGCGGCAGGAAGCACCACGCCTCCGTGGCCTAATGGATAAGGCATCGGCCTCCTACAGCCGATCGGCGACAACCGTGTGTAGTAGCCGCAGTGTGAGCCAGCCGGGGATTGCGGGTTCGAGTCCCGTCGGAGGTGCGAGTATTTTCTGGATGAATGAGTCCTGGCGATGAATATATTCAACTGTTGATATGCTTGTTTGTTGTTTTACGTCCTAGCAACATCTAAGGTCATATCAGGACGGGTACCGACTTGTGACAGTGCGCACTCATGGCGACTTTATAGTGCTGCCCCACTGGAAGACCAGGCCGCCAGCACCATGACCTGATATCTCACTCAGTCACATTATCCTGACACTGAGCCAACCAGTCCTTGACCTATCCTAATAATGCCGAGCGCCAGGCTAGGAAGCGACAAGTATCAATTTTTAAGTCATTGGTTTGACTCGACCAGGGTTCGAACCCACGATCTACCAACACGGGAGACGGACACTCTAACTCATTCAGCCATCCCGTCTGATAACTGTTGATATGAATTGTCTGATATTTGGCTGTTGTTCTTCTTTTGTAGTTATGATTGGTTGTTGTTCTTTTACATCCTAGCAACATCTAATGTCATATCAGGACGGGTTGTAGTCATGATGTGGTTCTTTCTTTCGGGTAACTCACGGAAGACAGTGATCGCGGCGGATTGTCGATTTGGTTTGAGCACCAATGCCAACTCACTTTTCATAGAAGAGTAAAAGCATGGGGGGGGGGGGGGTATTGACTGAATATCACACATCTTGAAATATACTTTAGCCATTTCTAGCTACAAATTTGGTATGTCCTGTCCACCTGACTTAACCCGCGCCAGTTTGTTCTATTTGAACTATTAATAGCATAATGAGTGTATGAGTTAGTGAAAGTCAAAGCGAAGTCGTGCAGGTGTGCAGGTGTGAGTAGTCTAGAGAGATGGTGATCTTTATCAGGCGGTGCAAGGTAACCACAGCAAATGTATTTTTTTATTCTCTCTTTTCACAGACACATTGCAACGCCATTATTAGTATTAAGAGAGAAAAGTCTAAGTAGCCTAGCAACCCGTGGTGACTTTATAGTTCTGCCTCCCCCCCCCCCCAAGTATTTGGGGATTTGGCCGCAGTCACCATGTGCATGATACATATGTTGAACTGGAATTGTATGCAGTTACTATTACAATGAATAGTCAATTTATATCATATAAATGCTTCTATTATCGAACAGGTTTTTCATGTGGTTATTATTGCAACTGATATTGTCATTTATGTACCAACAAATTGTAATGAACGGCCAGAAGACCAGTGCTCTGCACTGACAAAAGACATTATTCGCTAAATAAAATACATTTAGTTTTAAAAACCCATGCCCCGATATCCCAATCAGTCACGTTATCTTGATACTGAGAAAAACAATTTCTATTAAAGCTGCATGGTCCGATAAAAATATCAAATTTTCAAAACAAAAACAATTATCTAAATTTGATTCTACATATCTAACTTAGATACTGGTGCAATTATTAAACATTTGTAGCCACATAGAAGGGAATGACGAGGCAATTGAATCAAACATGTTACTGCAGAAGCCTAATGGGTCAGAGTTTTGACAAGCTTGCCAAATTAATTTTGCATGGTTCCACTTCAAATAGCTCAAATGTTAGCCACTTAAAATAAAAGTTACTTCAAGCTAAAATAAGGTACATAATAACGATCAACCTAATGTATTTATCTCAGAAAATTTCAGAAACTCTAAATCATCGGACTTTGCAACTTTAATGTCGAGTTCTAGGCTGGGTTGTAAGTGACAAACATCAATTTTTTACGTCAATGGTTTGACTCGGACGGGGTTCGAACCCATGACCTCTTACATGGGAGGTGCCAAGCTAGGTAGTGACAAGTATCAATTGTATAAGTCAATGGCTTAACTCGGTCGGGGTTCAAACCCACGAGCTCCAGCATGGGAAGCCAGCCAGTGCTCTCCCTGATTCGGCCATCCCGTTCAACAACCAGCAGCACCATGATACAGTATCCTACAAAGTACTGGCACTGAACCAACTACAGTAAAAGCTCTCTAACCGACCACCTCCACAGATCGACCACTCCCCTGTATCGATCGCTTTAATTGGGTCCCAAACGATCGCCCATACAATACCGTTGTAACAATTTTTGTTAAACTCCCTGAACGGACCACCTCCCTAAATCGACCATTTAAAGTCGGCCAATGGCCGGTCGATTTAGATAGGCTTTACTGTAGTCTGTATCTCGTTCTAGCAATGCCACTCACCAGGCTAGTGAGTGTCAAGTATACATTTTATAACCCTCTAATTTGACTCGGTCAGGAATTGAACCCACGACCAGGCATTCTACTGATTGAGCCATGTCGAGCCGGTTATGCATAGGATGTGCCAATGACATATTGTTGTCTTCAGTGCAATGCATTCTGGATACTGCGTGATGAAAAGGTACATACATCTGGTAGCATATTACAGTGCACTGCACTTTATACTAGCTACTATATACTGTTAGTTTGTTGGTTACTTCGTTACATTAATAGGTATCTTCGCTACCAGGTTCATAAGAAACAAGGTGAGTTATTAGCCAGCTCCTAATACAACCAAATTGCTTATACACTAATGTTAATATTTATCGGCACAGTCTATAATAGGTAGGTTTACTCGGAATAAATCAGGGTTATTAGTGGTGTAATAAAATCATTAAAGTGTAAATATAAAAGTATAAGTTTTAAATCTCCTCTCCCCTGCAGCTGTGCGCCCATTTTGAGGATGAACAAAATATATGTTCTGCTGAAATGTTTGCATAGCAGAAGCACAATCCAATTGAACTCACTCAACTCAAGATGAGCGCCTCTATACATTGTGGAAAATAGCCAATATGGGTTAAGTGGACGAAGGACTGGTAGGCCCCATATACATATATAATTTAACATAAAGGGGAAAAACATTGTTCCTAGAGCAGTGCTCGAACACACATTTCTGGAAATTCTGGAGCTAGCGTCCTAAACAGTAGATTATAGGCTCTCGGGTGCAATCACACTATCCAGGCCTACTTTGTTTTGTTGTTGGTTCCTTGCCTGAGAGATCGGTGCAGTCTATCCACATTATAATATATAATATAAAGTTCGTGCTTTGGAAAAGACCTCTTCATATATGTATATATTAAGCCCTTTATATATATATGAATAGCTCTCTTCTTTTCCAGCTACGAACTTGGCATTGGCATTGCAAGCTCATTTTTATGGATCGGCGCTTATCACGTTTTGAAAAAGAGATCTTCATTATATATTTATATAATGTGTGTGTGTGCGCGCGTGTGTGTGTGTGTGTGTACATACAACTATGTTTATATAAATATGTGTAGATAAACATGCATATGTAAACCTTAAATATATAAATGTAATATTATATAAACCCATATAGGCCTACAAACATGTTCACGAATAATCATAATTTTTACAAAAGCGTTGTCAGAGCCAGAATCAAATCAATTAGGCCACTATCTTCGATATGGTCAGATGACTCTGTAGGGGTGGGCAAGTTGAGACCCTAGTTTCTCAGAGGTGTGTGATGTGGTTGTGTGTTATGGTGTTGCTGATTTGTTTTTACTTTGCTATCCGCTGTCTGTTTGTGTATGTATTAAAGTGGACAGGGGTATCTCCTTTCATTTCATATGTGTATATATATATATGTATATATATATAAATATATATATATATATATATATATATATATATATATATATATATATATATATATATATATATAAGAATAACCTAAACATGTGTGGGAATGGAAGAGACATTTAAAACCCAATTCTACTGTTGCAAATAACTGACTGTTATTAAGTGGTAAATGGACAGAAGCAAGAAAATTATGCAGTCTAAGATTGCTTAAGCCCCAATCTCACATAGCCGGACAAGCCCTGGATTTTGAGCCGGACCACCCACGGACCAACGGCCCGGACTCTCCCGGACCGCCATGGATAAAATCACTGTTTTCGTCGATTTTTGCCTCGCAGTCACACTTTCCCGGACGAGTCAGGCAGGAAGTGATGCATGAAGTGCATTTGCGCCTGGTTATATATATACAAAACGTCCGTCTGGGAGTTGTCCGGGGTGATCCGGGGGTGATCCGGGAACTCCGGGAGTGATCCGGGAGTGATCCGGGAGTGATCCGGGAGTGATCCGGGAGTGATCCGGGAGTGATCCGGGGTGAACCGGGGTAATCTGGGTCTTACGGGGGCAGTCCGGGAGTAGTCCATGGCTAGGCCGGGGGTAGTCCTGGATAGTCCGGGGATGGTCCGGGTCAAACCGTGGCTCAAAATGACCCCGTACCACCCCCGGACAGGCCCGGTCCACCCCGGACCACCCCCAGACCACCCCTGGATCAACCAGGATCAGGCCGGATTGAGCCCGGATCGCAAAATCCCCCGGACCGCCCCACATGTTTTAAACATTTTAAAACATCCGGGACTGAGCCCGGACGGTGCCGGACGAGCCACGGATCAGGCCGGATCAGGGGGGTCGACACGGACGAGCCATGGATGAGCCACGGATCACCCCGGATCTCCCCGGACCACCCCGGATGGCGATCCGGGGCTCGTCCGGCCCCTGATCCAGGTATGTTTGACTGGGGCTTTAAGCTATGCAAAGATTTGAAACTGAACCAGGATTAAAAAAACATCACTTTTTGTCTGTCTAATAATGTTTACTTATTTTTGTGTGTGATTTGCGTATGTGCCAGCAATAACAAAGCTTATTGGTACACAATTCACGATTGACTGTAGTTTCATAGGTCCATTATTGTGCATTATTTCACTATTCACAGTGGTGTTCTTTTTTGTGTTCGCACTCATCTAGAAGATTAGATATAGATAACACAGCGAGCTACAACATACAAGGTGAAATAAGACTATTAAGAGACGAAGCGGGAAGATGTGTTGCAACGGGTTGAGTACTCTGTATAGTCAACTTTCGGTTATCTTTTCTCACAGGAAGTGCTTGCCGATCGGCCGCATGTGAACTTGTTTACAATGGATCTACTCTCAGAAATTCGGGATTTAATACGGGAGATGTTGGCAGATTATCTACAGATGAGTGTAGAAAGTATAAATGTCATCCGTAAAAATAAGACACTGCTAGACGGAGACTTTCAAGTACCTCTCGCCTGCCTGACATCCGCCAAATGTGACCGAGTCAAGAATCGCCCCCGTTCGACTCCGAGCGATGCCACTCCCACTCTCACTAGTAGTGTCAGTGGCACTGACACTAGTGACAGTGTTAATGAAGACTGCATTGGTCTTGCGGGGGGGAAACAAATCAATGATCAGGTGTCCGATCTCGAGGAGAGGATAAAGGTGGGATAACGATTTGGTAATAACCGATTTCTTAGACTTAGACTCAACTTCTCAAGACAGTCAAGTAAACAATTACTGTTTACTGCCTTGAGGCGTGTTCACATCAGCGCGTTAAGTCGCCTCAACTAGTTCGCCTCCTATAGTTCGGCTCACATTTGCCGTGCGGACGCGACCCTAAGGCGGATTAAGGCTGATCCGCCTCAACTAGTTCGCCGCATGTAAACCGCGTCGCGAAGTAGTCTAGATGAAGCGAACTAGCTTAAGTCGGCCCACCTTGCTTGTGTGGACGGTAGCGGTTTACTTGAAGCGGATTAAGCACGTCACACTATATAATATAATTTGGACTATGAACCGGCTAGAGGTGCACAGATATTTTTTCATCATTTATTTTTAGGGTTTCACTGCCCAGCAGTAGTTTAGACCGTTCCAAACCAATACGATTCAGTACATACGTATCTAGGTCGAACCCACTCTCTTGTGTTGACGTCGACTAACCGAAACTGGCGCTGGTTAGTATGGTCTTGCTCATGCGCACATATAGATTTCCGCCTTAAACAGCTCCGTGTGTGGACACGACACTAGTTCGCCTCCTCTAGTTCGCCTTATCTACTTTGGCCTAAAGTTGTGGGTGTGAACACGGCTTTAGACTTTTATTTATATTCAAATTTGTTATTCAAGTTAAATAACATCTTTTTCAACATCACTGTGCTGATCTTCAGGCATTAACAATTATGCCTTATGGTACATTTGATTCATTGCCGATTGCAACATTGATCATTATAGTATTACTACAGTATTACTATTAGTAGTACGTAAGTCAAACTCCCCAATCAACATCATACTGGGTGCCATGTTCCTGTGACGCCGATCTCCGTTTTCTAGTGGTCGACCCAATAACCGCACTCCAAATAAATACTTCCTAATTGGCTAGAAATACGTTTTTGCATATGTAATGAGCATGATGTCATAGAGGATTCCCCAATCTATTGCCTCGTTTTCATATTTTATGAGATTTTTTACAGTAATCATCATCAAAATTGGACATCAAAGCAGATTTTTCCCTAATTATAACGAATAGTTCCCATTCTATATGTATTTATTGATGTATCTATAAAATACCATGAGGAAATTTGAATGAGAAATGTAGTAACGAGCTCGTGGAAATTTTTTTAGCAAATGGGAAAAACAAAATGGCGACTCAAGAAATACAAAAAATAAGGCATTGGATTTTCTCATAATTTGTTCGTTTCACAACTCCTTTAAACATATTTTGAATAACTATTGACTTAATATATTGTCATCAAATGTATTATAATATTGTAGTTTTTGCGATGAACATGGATTTCTCTATGTATTTTTGAGGTAAATCATGTCAAAAACAGAGGACACAAAAATACAGTCTTGATGTATTTTTGAGGTAATTCATATTAAAAACAGAGCTGACAAATGACATAAATGTCATATCAGAGAGTGGGCAGGCTGGTAAACTGTGGGAATTCTTTTTTAATCCAACTTTTACGATTTTGTTGGGTGGTCAGACAGCCTCCTACTTGGGGTCATGAGGCGTGAACCTAATAATTATTATGTTTGATCATTATTAATCATTATTTTCAGCTGTTCAATGATGATTTTTGTGATTGATCTATAAAGAGAATTCTTCTGGCTTTCAGATACTTCAAAGATTTTGTGAATTCGTTGAGAAATAAGAAAGTTACAACATTTTCCCTAAGAACGCAGTATGTTTTGATCACACCTTCTTCATTTGGTTTAAGGTTAATTGTGAGGACATAATTTGGCTAATTAAAAATAATGCAAAAAACATAGCTTCTTTATTTCTCAATGGATTGCAATGATCTAAGTGTCATTTTCTTTATCTCTTCATCCTCTTTCAAATGAGCCCAGTTACACTGGAATTGGAGGATTTAAAATTGTTTACTCACATACCTACTATCAGGCTTTATATATATTATCATTATGGAGATATTATTTTGTACATGTGGACTGAAGGATAGTCTTTTGAGTTTACAATAGTTCATTGAATTGCTGATTATGGCTCTGAGAATGAACTTATCTCAACTGTGATTTGAAGTATTAACACTGTGAGAATCATTATGTCCATGGATATGAGCATGACTTGCTGTTAGCCTTACCTAGCTTAACCCCACTCTGAGATAAATATGGCATAAATATCACTCTGCAAGCACTCATGATAACCATAGTGTTATAGTATGCAATTTCATCTTCATGTGATAGTTATAGGTGTTCTTGGTTTAGTTAAAGATGCTACCTAAAAGGTGGGTGACTGTTAATCAAGAGCAACAACAAAAATAATGCTAATACTACTTAGAGCCGAGCGTTTAGGAATTTACAATAATTTTAAAACGTTTTAAATCGCAGCAAAACACTTGCACTTAATGTTAGGTGTACCAATGTGGTGTTCTCTGTGGCAGAGTGGTTAGAGTAAGTAGTGGCAGCCTGTCATGTCTGTGCCCATCAACCTGAAAAATTTCTTATATTTTGCCTCACTGAAACCACTGCATGGATTACTAGCATTTCTGTACTGAAATAAAGTCCATTCATTTATCTTTTATATGAATGTTCCATTGTACTTCTTGTTTGAATGTCGAAAATGTACTTAGTTGATAAGAAGAAGTACCATCTGACAAAAAATGTGAATGCTGCTGCAGTAATAAGTTGTCGCGCCAGAGCTTAAAAGTTGCTTGCTTCTTCCCATCACAAAGCATGCTTTTGACACATACACCACACATCTATATTTAGTATCAGAAAAACCACATTGACCTAAGCTACATACCAGTATATTAGTTCGATAGAATCGGTGGAAATGTGACAGAGTTCTTCCATAATGTTTGGTATACCAGTTGGTTTAAATCAGATTTCACCTCAAAAAACAAAAAATAGCTCCATGCTGGCATGGGTACCAAAAGAAAGAGTAACATTTAAACTTCAAAGTAGTCCAGGTGGTCACTATATTCATACCCTGTCGAGGTCAAAGTCATGAATTTGTTCACACATTCTCTCATGACACACTGCATTGTCAACACTCAGCTGGAATGACACGCATGGCATCCGACCGTTGTGCAATAAGTGATGAAATTCAGAAGTATTTTACATTTTCCAAAGCAATCTACCCAAACATTGTTATAAAGCATGTTTAGAACATATTTAGATAAGCTATGGTTTCGTAGAATTATCCCGATGCAGTCTCTCATAAATATCCCAATGAGAAAGGAAGCGTGTCATCCTTTGTATGTAAGGTTTTCACAGATTTCTCATGCAGTTCATCAACCAAATATTTGTTTGATAACAAGATTGTTTAAATAACAATTATTTTTAACAACAGTAGTCCCAATATGAATAACATAGGCTATTGATTTT
Source organism: Branchipolynoe longqiensis (assembly GCA_030323885.1). Lineage (NCBI taxonomy): Eukaryota > Metazoa > Annelida > Polychaeta > Phyllodocida > Polynoidae > Branchipolynoe > Branchipolynoe longqiensis. Next base: position 134,403,009 of record CM059186.1, read on the forward strand.
AAAGGCAATGTCACAAAGACTAACTGTTCAAAATTTCAACAAAATCCATCAAGTACTTTTAGAGTTATGCTCAATCTAGTGAAAATGCCAAAAATGTCCGCAACTGCCAAAATTACCTTTCCCTCATTTTTAGGGCACCATATAATCGTTGAATATGATTTGATCACCATGGGAAAAAATCATTTATGCTCTCTGTGTACAGGTCATTTTAAATTATTGATAATGACACTTACTTGATATTTTGGAATGAAGTTCTGTTGAGTCAAAGTTGGCATATAATTGAATTATCATGTAATTGAACAAATGCATTTTTGTGTAATTTCCCTATTTTGAGAGGGCACTCTTCTAATATTTATTGGATGATTGCTTAGGAAATGTGTGTGCTCCTTTAGGCTATAAATAAAGATGATCCTCATTTATGAACATTTTCCTTTGATATTTCATGGTGCAGTTGGGTGCCAAAATTGGCTCATATAATTGATTTTTACATGATTTCTAGGGATGCTAAAATGTCTACCTTTAGAAGGCCACTACTCAAAAACTATTTGAGATATAAACATAATTCTTTTAAAATTCTGTTTGTATTGATTAGTTCTTTAAAATAGGCACAACCCCATAGTTTAAAAATGATAATACAATTTTGGCTGCCACTACCTAGTTAAAGTGTCAGACTTTTTTCTAGGTAGGACTCCTAATCTGAAAGTTGGTGGTTCGATTCCCTGTGCCCCTCCCTCCTCCCACCTCGGCCAATTTGGATTTCCACTGCTGTGTATAACTTACAGCGTCACCAAAGGCCAGTTGCTCTCATACCATGTCTATGTGGTGTGGGACGTTAAAAATCCCTTGGGTCGTTAAAAGTGTAGGCTCAGGCTTTCTATCGATAAACTGTCTAATGGTGAAAACAAGTCTATTCAGACTTATCCATGATAGGCAGTATAAATCTTCAAGAAAAAAACCGACTAATTTAGAAAGATTGTAATTAGTATATGGCAGCATGTATGAGGAGAGTTTGAATTTGAGTCATACTATGCTTAATTTCCTAAATACTTTCTTCGATTAAATTAATGTGGTTTTGTCGTAAAACAATTACATTTGACCGCGGTCGCCTTGTGCCTGTTGTTGGTTCTTCTAGTGATTTTGTTTAAATAAGGTATTTATTCTGCCCATAGCGTGTAAGCTCCCGCGAGGGTGCTTGTTTTCAATGCTGGACAACTGTGAGGAATGTTATGGTGTATGCCCGGGTTCCGGTTCCGGGTTGGTATCCGGGATGTCCACCAGCATTTATTTAAGTAGTTAGTATTTGTGTTAGTTTTTTTTGGTTTCTTTGGATATAATATAATTGTATTATAGTATAATAGTATAATAATGGTTCCCTCTGGCTGCATCCTGGAAGCAGGTTATGTGACAGTCACTGAGTCAGACAGACCATTGGACACGCACACCACTTCACAAGACATGTCATTACCTCGGGTTTAAGTTTTCCTTATTTTAATTAGTTATTCACTGCTGACTATAAACCTGCATCATAATGTATACGGCACCTCCTGTCCCTAAGTGGTTACCCGTCCCAGTACTGTATCATTTGTCATTTCCAGGCATGCGCATGGGGTCCATTGGAACTACCTCCAACTACACACCCTTGGATTAAGCTCAAGAAGTGTAGCCTCGACAAAGACAAGATATGTATCTGGTTGAGTCGAAATGAGGTTTTTAGACATGTTTTGAAGCAGTCTTCGGAGCTGGTGACAAACTGTTGTAAGGACGGTGTCCGGTTCCGAACTGTGGTCAACTGTGTGGCACGGCACGACACAGAAGATGGCGAGCAGATGAAGCTTGATGACCTCAGGTCGTTGTTTATACAGGAGCACATTCATAACCTACTAATATTCAGTGGGTAGGTTTATAGTCGATTAGATTCTTACTGTGTTTGTTTATGTTGGATGTGGTGTATGACAACCAATTAAGAAATACCAAATAATGTTATCATTATATTTATATACAAACATATACTATGATATGATATAGTTTTGTTGTTATTGTTATTATTATTAGCATCACCAGTAGTGATATTATCATCATCATTATTATTGTATTATTATTTTATAATATTATTATATTAAAGGCTGGCTTAACATAGTGATTAGTGATATATATTAAAGGCATGTGCATGTATACTAAAGCAGGTACATGTACTAAAGTGACTCTAGAAGTAATCTCAGTTGTCCCTTTCGAACTCGAATCTATTTGGAATATAATAATATTATCACTCTTCATGTAATCTGATGATACATGCTCATCTTATATACATCCATATCTAATAACAAGCTAATAACCATCGCGATAATTAATACTGAATACACTCTTTCTGTTCACACAGCTACACTAGTGAGCGTTTCCCCACCACCCTCCCAGATATGTGGAGGGAGGTATGCAACACATTCCTGTTGCCTAGTCACGAGGAACCACATCGCAACGGTAATGACGTCACAGAAACGCTATGTCATTCAAAATATGTCATTAAGAAGCAAGATCAAAACGAGTCGAGTCTACCTCAGACAACCCACACCGATAGTCAAGTTAAGTTGACCCGTGACCTTGACCTTCGCCAGTTCATGGCCGACCACATGATTGCAACCGGAAAAGGTGGCTTTGATACAAACATTAAACTTGTTGCATGTGAGTATCATTTACGTATGTAGTAAATCTGGCGGTTTATCCTTGTAATGTTCGAATTGGGTGACACTTACCTAATACTAGTAATAGAAATTGCCTTCTTGGTGAAACGAGAAACAATGATCGAACCCCAATATATCAAATACCAGTCCCAAGTATACTAGTTCAGCAAGCTTGTGATGTTTCTGGAAGCACAAATTTTAACCCAAGTTTACTATTTTAAAACCAATTTGAGGTCTTACCTGCATGGATAAAATTACGGGAAATATTAAATGGCTCCTTCCACGAGTGAATGACCGGGCGCGGTGGCCTAATCGTTAGAGCGCGGGCCTCGCGTGCGGAAGGTCGGACGTTCAGTTCCCGGTCGAGTCAAACGAATGACTTTAAAATTTATACTTGTTGCTTCCTAGCTTGGCATTAATAGGATAGGAAAAGGACTGGTTAGCTAGGTAGATTATAACGATCAACCTAATGTATTTATATATAATAAAATATACAACAACTCAAAACCATCGGACTGTGCAACTTTAATGTTAAAAACTAATAATACCCTATTCGTTCATTTTGTCAGTCATTAACTTGATAATATGACTTCCAACTGCGTCACAGTTTGGAACTTTCCACTAACATTTTCAAATAGTTAATCAGTGTTAATTATGGCACAAGCTGCTGTCTCTAAGTTGGATTAGAAAAAGAAGCGTTTGTCACTTTAATGGTCAGTGCTTTTATCTTTAAGTTTACTGGAGATAATGGTTCGATCTTTGTTCACATTCTTATCATTATTTATTTATTGGAACGAAGATTTCTCATGGGCACACTTTGACCAGGCGGGATGGCCGAATGAGTTGAGCATCCGTCTCCCATTTTGCAAGTTTGTGGGATTCGAACCCACAGGTTCGAACCCTGGTCGAGTCAAACCAATGACTTACAAATTGATACTTGTCGCTTCCTAGCCAGGCGCCTGGCATTATTAGGATAGGGTAAGGACTGGTTGGTTCAGTGTCATGATAATTTGACTGGGTGGAATATCAGGTAATGGTGATGGTGGCCTGGTCTCCCAGTGGGGCAGCACTATAATGTCGTCATGTATGCGCTGCCACAAGTCGGTATATGACCTTAGATGTTGCCAGGACGTAAAACTCCAACAACCAACCAACCATCTCATGAACACGTCTCAATAATTAGGGCAGCCCATGGATTGACAGTCATTACTGTCTTCTCTGTGTAAATGTTATTGTTGGTTTGTGCCCATCCCTCGCTATTGTATCAGCCTTTTGTGGTGCTGATTCTCATTGGGATGTTGTTGTTGATTTAGGTTATGCGTCAGAGCTATTGATCTTATGCACATGCAATGACTATAAGAAGCTTACAAGTAGATTGATTAATGTTTCCCAGAAACTATCACCAGGTATATGGGACTTTAAAAAAGATATAATATTAACCGAGTTGTAATGCTTAAGAGGATAATTAATAGTTTACTGTTCAAGGATATTCAACATAACCGCAGAGGTGCTGACTGTCACTGTCTTATGCATGAAGTTTTATCTACGCAAAGTCCAGCTAGTCCATAATGTCTTTACTGTTTAATTATGTGAATATATTATATGCAGTCCCTAATTAAACAGTGAACATATGAAATCCCTAACTGATTGTTCCATCACTTTCAATCCAATATGCATAGTGAAATGAATTTGATTTGTACGTTCCCATTGATATTTGGTGATATTGTAACAAATGTGTAATAAATGAATGTAACCAAATTAGATGAGCTAAACAAGTTGAGAGCTTGCTTCCCATATTGCAGGTGATAAGGTTCAGACCCTGGCTGAGTCAAACGAATGGCTTAAAATTGTATAGTTGTCATTACCTAGCCTAGCATCTGGCATTACTAGGATACGGTAAAGAACAAAACCAATTGTTGGCAATTGCAATTTTCCTTGCTTAATCAACGAATGTAACCAATATAAATGAATGTCACCAAAATAAATTATCTAAGTATTTAGATATCAGACGCATATTTGCACAGGTTATAATGACGACGTCAAATATATTCTCACTATGTTCAATTTACAATTCAGGGATGAAAGATCTCCGCGGTTTCGCGGATTTCCGCGATTTTTTTATATTTACCGATTAACATTAAGCAAAATTCCAAGGAATTAAGATGTATATAACAAGTTGGGTGGATCGAATGCCGTTCTTATATGACCTTAAATGTTGCTAGACCATAAACCCAAATAGCAACAAGTTAGGTAACGGGCGATAATATCGGAAAAACAACGATAGTTGAAGCCTGACTTCCGGGATTTCTCCGGGATTCCCTGCCAGTGCTAATTCTATGGGAGAAGATCCGCATTTTCGCGGAAATTCGCCGTCGGTGTAATAATCTCGGCTTGGTTTCCGCGTTTTTTGCTGGAGATCACTTTCATCTCTGACAATTAATTTTCCAGTGCCTAATAGAAGATTCACATCACAGCTGAACTTGCTAGAAGATTATGTTTCGCGACAGGTGAGTACAGGAAGCTTGCGTTTCACTATATTGTGTGTATAAAATTGCATAGATTTTGGTATATATATGTATTTCCTAGAACTGTGACTAAGCCACTAAAACGACCGTTAAAACCATCCAATTCAACTTGGAGAAATGTGGACTTTCAGGTCCTGTGCTGCTGAACTAGCAAGTAGGGAACTGGACGCAGTTGCCGAATCGCTAGAGCGCAGGCCTCCCGTGCGGAAGGTCGGGAGTTTAATTTCCGTTCAAGTCAAACCAATGACTTACAAAATTGATACTTATTTTGCTTGGCATTATTAGGATAGGGCAAGGACTGGTTGGCTCAGTGTCAGGATAATGTGACTGAGTGGGATATCAGGTCATGGTGCTGGTGATTTGGTCTCCCAGTGGGAAAGCACTATAAAGTCACCATGACTGCACACTGTCACTAGTCGGTACCCGTCCTGATAAACCTTAGTCGTTACCAGGACGGAAAACTCCAACAACTAACCAGCTGGCAATTGATGGCAATAGAGTAGCTGGGTTATGTATGTCATGCCCATTATTAGATTAAACAGTAGCATCATTAACTACCCACGACAAATTTGAGGTGAGGAGAAGATCTCAAATAAACTGTACTGTGAGAGTTGGTGAGCACATATAGCATGCAAGTGACGTGGATAAGTGTGTTGTTATCTGACGGTGTATTCACTCAGTTCGTACCTTCACAGGAAGAGACGCCCGATGTGTGCCTCCACCTGGTGAGTAGACGGGGAAGCTTCCACCAACAACAACTCCACTTGTTGTGGCAGATGGCTGCAGAGGATCGACATCCCTTACCCAGACAGGTAGCTTTGTTTGTTTGTTGTTGTTTTAGGTCCTAGCAACATCTAAGGTCATATCAGGATGGGTACCGACTTGTGACAGTGAGCACTCATGGTGACTTTATAGGGCTGCCCCACTGAGAGACCAGGCCACCAGCACCATGACCTGATATCCCACTCAGTCATATTATCCTGGCACTGAGCCAACCAGTGCTTGCCCTATCCTAATAATGCCGAGTGCCTGGCTAGGAAGTGAGAAGTATAAATTTTTAAGTCATTGGTTTGACTCGACCAGGGTTCGAATGCATGATCCCATGGTCTACCAACATGGGAGACGGACGCTCTAACTCATTGGGCCATCCTGTCTGATCAGACAAGTAGCTATTGAGGGGGGGGGGGGGGGGTGTCTCTACGTCACAAAATCACCATGAGCTTTGTTTGCTCCGATTCTTATATGTGTTATTTTTAACCAGGAAAAGCGCCTGATAAGTATCGCACTCCTACTTTCTCCTTTTTCATGTAAAACATTACTGATATAAATATCAACTTGTGTATACAATGATCATGTGTAAATAAATATATTATTATTATTGATGATGATGATGATGAAAATAAGATTGTAAATATGATTTATATATAAAGTATACAATTTTATTGTTGTGTCTGTTACACAATAGTCAATTATGATGCATGGCACAAGATGTAAATGGAAAATAATTTGAAAATTACATTAAGATGAAGCTATAGCTGCTTGACCACCCGTCTGTGTCACATGATTGATACTGGACGTTTCCTAGGTTCACCTCGTCCATGGTGGAGTTTGTCAGATGTCCGACAGTAAACGTGATGTTTCTGTGGATGAGTATTTCCGGTGAGTTTCTCAATACATGAGTATCATATACAGTAAAACCTCTCTAAATCAACCGACCATGGGACCGACTTTAAACGGTCCATTTAGGGAGGTGGTCGGTTTAGGTTTTTTTTTTTATCATTAGAGTCGTATTTTATGGGCGATCGTTTGGGACCCAAATAAAGTGATCGATATACTATAGGGGAGTGGACGATCTGTGGAGGTGGTCGGTTAGAGAGGTTTTACTGCAGTGCTTAATTGAATCAATCTAACATGTTTCTCTTCTTTTTGTTAATGGACACTATGAAATTGGCTACACTCAGTGAAACTAACCCTCATCCACCAAATGTGGATGAAATCGCAGGGTACAAAACTAATCCTAGTCCGATACAGGTTAAAATGCACGGTATGAAACTGATGCTGGCCCGATGCAGGTGAAAACGCAGGGTATGAAACTAATGCTAGTCCAATGCGGGAGAAAATGCAGGGTATGAAACTGATGCTAGTGCGATGCGGGTGAAAATGCTGGGTGTGAAACTAATGCTAGCCCGATGTGGGTGAAAACACAGGGTATGAAACTGATGCTAGCCCGATGCGGGTGAAAATGCTGGGTGTGAAACTAATGCTAGCCCGATGCGGGTGAAAACACAGGGTATGAAACTGATGCTAGCCTGATGCGAGTGCAATTGCAGGGTGTGAAACTAATGCTAGTCTGATGCTTGTGAAAATGAAGGGTATGAACCTGATGCTAGTCCGATGCAGGTGAAAACACAGGGTACAAAACTAATGCTAGTCCGATGCAGCTGAAAACACAGGGTATGAAACTGATGCTAGCCCGATGCGGGTGAAAACGCAGGGTGTGAAACTAATGCTAGTCTGATGTTGGTGAAAATGAAGGGTATGAACCTGATGCTAGTTCGATGCAGGTGAAAACACAGGGTAAAAAACTAATGCTAGTTTGATGCAGGTGAAAACACAGGGTATGAAACTGATGCTAGCCCGATGCGGGTGAAAACGCAGGGTATGAAACTGATGCTAGCCTGATGCGGGTGCAATCGCAGGGTGTGAAACTAATGCTAGTCTGATGCTGGTGAAAATGAAGGGTATGAACCTGATGCTAGTCCGATGCAGGTGAAAACACAGGGTACAAAACTAATGCTAGTTTGATGCAGGTGAAAACACAGGGTATGAAACTGATGCTAGCCTGATGCAGGTGAAAACGCAGGGTATAAAACTGATGCTAGCCCAATGCGGGTGAAAACGTAGGGTATGAAACTGATGCTAGCCCTATGCAGGTGAAAACGCAGGGTGTGAAACTAGTGCTAGCCCGATGCGGGTGAAAACGCAGGGTACAAAACTAATGCTAGCCTGATGCGGGTGAAAACACAGGGTATGAAACTGATGCTAGCCGATGCGGGTGAAAACACAGGATACAAAACTAATGCTAGCCCAATGTGCGTGAAAATGGTGCCGGGTGGGTGAAATTGAGCAACGCCCCCGCTTAGTGGGCCGGTTGGGATTCCGAGCCGGAATTGGTCGATATATAAACGCATACAAAGGAAATAGATGATGTGTTGGCAAATGAACTCGTGTGAATGTAGATAATATATATATCAGGGTTTTTGCTAGAGGGTAAAATGGGCAAAATTCCATACCCTTGAATCTTCTGATGGTATGACTCTGTACCCTCAAATTGTTGGGATAATTTCTTTTTAAAGGTTCTTCAAGGAGCCAGAGACAACAAAGCCTCCAGACCCCTACTGACCACCCACCCGCCCCCTCGCCTCCTTTCTGCGTACCCTCAAATTATTTTCTGAGTGTACATTACAGAATCATGATGGTGACAAGTGAAGAAAAGCATTTCTAGAAATATGTGTTATGGTGATTCTTAGTTTGGTATTTTTGGGGCGGTAACATTATGCAGGGTTGGGGGAGAAGTGAATACGGTCACATGAGAATACTGTAGAGTAGTTTCAGAGCAAAGATTCGGACAGTAGAACATAAACTTTGCTTGAATTATCAGTGTATTTTCTATTTATTTATCCATCTTTCTTTTTTGTTTTTAATTCATTTTATTTTACTTTAAAACTAACAGGCGATATTTAGCTAGCAGGGATGAAAGATTTCCGCGATTCCGCGGATTTCCGGGATTTTTTAATCCCGCAGCACCATAAGCGTATACTAATTATTATTATTATTATTATTATTATTATTATTATTATTATTATCCTCTTCTTTGATGGTGCTAGGACATAAAACAACAACAAACAAACAAACAAACAAACGATGGTGCTGACTCCGCAGCACTATCAACGTACAGTACTACTACATGCTTCAAACGGTGCAGCACTTTCAGCGTATACCAATATATATAAATCCCGACTTCCGGGAATTTTCCGCGATTCCCTGACAATGTTAAACCTATGGGAGAATATCAGCATTTCCGCTTTTTTTCCCGGAGACCTCTTTCATCCCTGAGCTAGGTAGATAAAACATATATAAAGCATATATCCATATGATCCAATTCATAATGTAATTAGTTTGTTTGTATGTTTCAGCATGCGTAGGAGGCAGATGGAGAAGGCGTTTGTGTTAAAATATGGCGAAAATGTGCAAGGTGAGAATATAATCATTACACTTTAGAATATCGCTCAGTGGAGGATTTCTTTGGGGTACGTTAATTGATTAAGAAGAGGAAATTTCAATCGTGCACGATTTGTCATCCTCATTTGATTGTTCCTTATCCTATCCGAGTAATGCCAAGTATCATGTTAAGTATCGACAAGTATAATTTCTTTTAAAGTCATTTCTTTGATTTGGTTGGGTTCATACATATGACCTACTACACGGAAATTGAGCACTCTTCTCATTCAGATATATCGCCTGTTAGTTTTAACGTCAAATAAAAGGAATTAAAAAAGAAAAAGAATGATGGATAAATAAATAGAAAATACACTGATAATTCAAGCAAAGTTTTAGAGGGTATACATGCTAGGTATGATACATACAGAAGGTCAACTTTAAACTTTAAATAAAAGATTAATGACCACTAACACAGCATGGTGAAGACAGTCAGAGAAAGTAACTGTTGGTAACCAAACAATTATCCAATTGTAGAACGAATAAACTCGCAGAGGTTTGGGAGATGTGGGAGAATGCTTACAAACAGAGAAAGAATGCATGCAGTAGATAGCTACACAACAACTGAAAGTGATCAAAAGAAGGGGTGTCACAAGACTATTACTGTCTAGCGGTGAAAACAAGTCATTAGACTTAACTGTTATGGGCAGCATAAATACACCCATCACAACAAAATTTAATTCAACTGGTAAAAACTTTAATTATGGGTGTAGACTATCTGGTATACACTATTATTAAATTTTTATCGTATGCAGAGACTGGATCAATAACCCAGATACAATTTCTGTTTCTCATACTGGCATTCATATTCATTCACTCAATTGAAGTAACAAATGGAATAATGCTCTTATATTATTTCCTAATATAGTCCTATTAGTTGTGTTTTAACAACCTTCTTTCCATGAATAGTGTCATATTTTAAGATTTCACTTGTTACGAAAGTTGAGAACATTTGTGAGGAAATGACATATATGCGGCAAGTATTGAAATGGAATTGATCGATTTATTTTTTTTAAGAAAGAAAAAAAAGAAAGATACTTCTGTTGGTATATTGTGCTGCACTTGCTCTATCTAGCATTTGGTTATGTTCAAAATGAACACATCATATCTTTACCAGGACAGGGCTGGGAAGATACCGTGTCCCAGCTAACCAATGCCGCCATTCGTTTTGAACTTCTCGCCAACAGCTGCAATTCACAGGTAGGGTCTATTTAAATCTTTTTTGTTTGTTATTTGACCAAAACCTAAATTAAGGACAACAATAGTCTTCATTGAGATCCCACCACCACCAGATGGACGTGTAATTTTACTTGTGTTAATGCATTGTTAAATAATTTGAGATCCATTGCTTAAACATAGTAATAATAATACATTCCATTTTTATTGTGTTTTCCCATGAACCCAATCGGTGGTTTCCACTCAGAATTTTTCTTATTTCTATACACAGACACACTTTATTGGTTGATTGATTGATTGATTGCTAATGGTTTAATGCCATGTCAGCAGAAAGGGCTATTCCTGTTGAAAAAGTTGGTTGTATTTATTCTGTCGGCTTTGTTAATCACATTTATATACTTCCATTAATATTTACACAATGATTCGGACAGAGGAAGCTCGAGACTGGTTTGGGAGAAGGAGGGTTTATTCAAGTACAGTAATAAAAAATGGTATACGGGTTTAATTTCAAGGTTAGGTAATAAATGTCATTTGAGGTGTGGGTTCACTCCACCTGGTCGATGTCAGCCGATTGTAGAGGGAGGACCTGGGAACCCGAGGAAGTAGGCCTGGGGGCCGACCCAAAGCACATAGCCAAGGCTCTTGGGGCGTCCACGGGCACGAGCCTGGGAACGTACGCGTACACTGCGTCTGACTCCAAGGTCCCCTGGGCCATAATGGCAGAGAGGTCCACCCCCCTGGAGGAGCAAGCCTGGGCTGCGCCGCTGCGAAGGCCGTGGATGTACCTGGCGGCCTCCGGGACTCCAGCGGCCCAGAGCAGGGGAGTGACATCGCGGGGTGTTAGAGGCGTCGCCGCTCGGGCGAGGGACGCCGGGGCATCGCTCGGAGCAGACACCAGGGACACCGCCCTCTCCCACACACGGACGGGGCACATGGGCGACCCGGGAAGCGCGGGGACGAAAAGCGACACCGCCTGTGCCGGGGAGCGGATAGTCTTGGAGGAAGAGATGTGGATGCGGATGTCGCCCGGGGCGCGCCGGATGTCATCGAGGCGCAGTGTGCGGGCCTCCCCACGGGGCGTGGGAGGGCGACAACAGGTTTGACTGCCTGATGAACGTAAAGTACCCGTTGCCGACCGCGGCACAATGGGCGACCCCGAGGTGCCCCCAGGAGCGCATATGGGGATCATCGCAGGGGTGATGGAGAGGGCCCTCCTCACTGGGACGGTGAAGAGCTTCTCGCCGCCCTTCCTGACCCGCTCCGCGAATGGGGCGTCAAAGGGGGCGACGTCCCCTCCCGCCTCCCGGACCCTGGACCTGGCCCTGGAGAATGCGTTTGTGACCGAGGAGGAGGGAAGCTCGCGATGTAGGTGGGCGATGAAATGCCCTACATCGTACGGGGCGGGGGCCAGATGATCGATGCGCCTCTTGAATTCGAGGTACCTCCTCACGTGGCGATCGCAGTTGCGCCAGATCCCCGGGGTGAGGGCGGCACGGTAGATGGTCATGAGGGGCTCGTGGACCTGCCGATCGTAATCTGGGGAAGAGAATTACAGTTCATGTGTAAAAATCTTGGGGGCGTGCGAGGCCCTTATGCGTACGATCCCCATTATGCGACACTGTTCGTGAACAATATCAAGGGCGACCCAGGAGTAATGCGCGCGGCTGAGGGCATCCCCGAGGACCAGCTCGATCCCCGGCTTGTAGCGGATGGTAATCGTGAAGGAGCCGAGCGCCGCGATGAGCCAGATCTCGCGGGCGCATGCGCCGAGGATGGGGTCCGAGGCGCACCCGGACTCGGGGGCCATGGCCGACGCCGCATTGTCAGTGTTTATGATGACCTCATACCCGCCCAGGGCCTCCGGTCTGAGGGTCTGCACTGCCAGGACGAGGTTCACGGCCTCGAGTTTGTGGATGGTGGGGTACGCGGCGATCATGGCCTCGTCATAGGCTTCAGCACTGGTCGCGGGAGAAGGTGCCCCCGCCGGTCAGGCAAGCGTCACGCTCAATCACCCATCGAGGACGCGACAGGGGCGGGAGGAGGCAGACACCATTTCCTCTGGCCGCGAAGTCGCAGAACCAACGGGCGTCATGCCTGAGGTCGAGGACCACCTCGGTGGAGCTGGTCACGGGGGCGGCCCGCAAGCTGCGGAGAATACGGCACATGAATTTTCGGGCCGCCGGCATGCAGGTGCTTATGTGCGTGAAGCGGCCCACGAGCCTCTGGAGGACCTTCCTCGTGAGGGTGGGCCAGGCGAACCAGTCGCCGATGACCTCCTCAAGCTTCTGGTCAAGGATGCGGAGGACCAAGGCCTCCGTGTCGAGCTCTATCCCCAGCAGTACCAGCCTCACGGTTGGGGGGGCTGCACTTGGGGCGAGGGCCAACCCAAGCGCGGCACAGATCTCGCGGAGGGCATCGAAGCCGCGCATCGTGTCCAAGAAGGATGCCTCGCAGCCGACGAAGTCGCCCATGTAGACGAGGCTGAAGAAGCCTCACTGCTGGAGGATCCAGGACACCGTCGTGGTGACACGGATGCACGCCACGTCCAAGGTGCGGCAGTTGAAGGGCAGTGCAATGTCAAGGTACAGGCGGCCGTCAACGGTGATGCAGAAGAGCGGGCTCGACAGGGGTCCGCCCGAAACTGCCGGTAGACCCAGGAGACATCCGCAGACCAACAGAACGCGCCTGTGCCCTCGAGGGACATGCGGCGGACCATGTCGGAGGGCGCCGGGAGCTTATATAAGTGGGGGCACCCCAGGTAATCTCTCCTACGGATACCCAAGTTGACGCTCCGTCCCGGGGGGTAGGAGAGGTCCCTGGTGATCCATCGCTTGTCGGGGGTGGACTTGGGGCGCGTCATTATGGGGCTGCATTGGGCCCAAGGGGTAAAGAGGGGCACAGCAAAGGGGCCCAAGAGGGCGCCCAAGCAGAGCTCCTCCATGTATGCCGTGATATGGTGGATGTAGGCAGGTCTTCCCAGGGTCTTTGTTCCATGCCGGGCAGGGTGCACCCATCGCCGCGTTGTCATAGTGGCTGCGGGGGTCTGCGGTGCAGACGTGTCCCGCCATCGCGATTATCTCGAGCCGGACGGCGTTTACGGCTGCCGTATCCCTCCAACCGTCGGGCAGCCGCCCATCCGCGATCCTTGTAAATATCTCCTCCGAGTACCTTCTCACGATGGGCCAGGACAGGGAGCAGTTATCCTGGGCCACCATCTCCTGGTGGCGTGATAGGGCCTCGAGGGAGCTAGCCAAGAATGCACGCTGGTACTCCAGGTGCTTCAAACCTAGCATGTATTCTTCTCAGGTCGCCTCCACTTTTTTAATGGATTTCCCCTCATCCCCCCGCTTGACCAGATCGTAAGAGAATAAGTATTCTGACGGGATACCTTTTTTCCTGGTGTTCCACTTTCCGTCCGCCATAGCCACGATCAGCCGGACCGCCTCCTCGGCCGTAGAGCGGGCACTTCTGCCGTAAGCATGCGTCTCCAGGGCCCCCCATCGCTTCTTGATGGCGTCGATGGATGCCTGCATCCTTAGCATGCCGTCGGCCTGCTTCGTCCTGGCCGACGGCTTTCTCGCACGGGCCGACTGCCTGGCCGGTGGCTGTGGGGATGGGCCGCCATCTTGCGAGTTGATGGAGTCGCTCGGATCGGCCTGTGGCGTCGCCGTCACCCTCCTGGTGGCGCACTTTGCCAGTCGGCCACTAGGAATTGTGCCGCGGCGGGTTCACTGCATCCTGCTGTGTGATGTGGGTGACTTTTTAATTTGCTTTCGCTGCTTTGTGACGGGGGAGTGCGTGGGTGGAAGTGGGCATGTCAGAATAAAACAATCCGCCTTTGAAATTGGAGCCTAAATGCGGGTCAAGCAGTGTAGGCGGAGGAGGGGCTGGGGGGGCGTGTACATTTGGCAGACAGCGTACATACGTTCTGGATGCGTCGAAGCTCCGAAAAGATGTTGTGCATGCTAAAAATTTTCAACATGTTAGACGTGTGGCTCGTACGTTGAACATATGCTGCATGTATGTTCGGGATACGTTGGGAGTACGTTAGGGATACGTTGGTATACTTTGCTGCGTGTTAGCCCTACGTTCAGCCGGTGGGAACACGCAGCCCGCATACTGCCAACGGATGCATTACGTACTCATAACGTACTTCGAACAAACGCCTGCTGTATATCCTGTGTATTTAACGTATATGCCATTCTTCTAGCGATGGAGTAACATATCTAACGCTGGTCAGCGTTCTGTGAGCTCATTTTGCGAACATTTTGTGAGGCACATGAACGCTCTCATATGCTAGCAATACGTCAGAGATACGCTAGCAATACGTTATGTGTACGTTGTGTATACGCCCATTTTTACGCCCCCCAATGCTGAAAAGTTCGACGAAGGGCAACATACTGGCAAATTTTGTAGCGTTGAGCACGCGCTGATACCGTACGTCGTAGTGTGACAGGGCATTAACCAAGTTCAGATAGTAGCAGAGTGTAGTCATGGATACTTACTTGACTGACCTGGTCTGTAGAACTAGAAGGGATATTTACTTGTCGTAACTATATCTGCTCTCCTTCAAGGTAGCATCAGTCTTTTTCTGAGGTGACATCAAAGTAGTTCAGGTGTTCGCCTACGAAAAGGACTAAGATGGCCACTAGTGTAGTTGTCTATGGGAGGGTATTGGACATGATCTGAAGTAGATGAAAGTAGTAAGTTTTTCATTCACTTTTAATGGAATTATGGAACTGATTGAAATCTAGGTGAAGTGAGTGTTTGAATGTATTGCAAAGCAAGGATATCTACTATAGGATTTTGTTGAAGTTTTGTTACTATTGGGGATTGGAATTTATTTGAAGTGTGTGTTTAATTATAATACAAAGTAAGCTTATCAGCAACAGGGTTTTGTTGAAGTTAGTTTGTTACTATTGTGGATTGTAATATGTGTGAAGTGTGTGTTTAAATATAATACAAAGTACCCTTATCAGCTACAGGCTTTTGTTGAAGTTAGTTTGTTACTATTGTGGATTGTAATATGTGTGAAGTGGGTGTTTAAACATAATACAAAGTACCCTTATCAGCTACAGGCTTTTGTTGAAGTTAGTTTGTTACGATTGTGGATTGTAATATGTGTGAAGTGGGTGTTTAAACATAATACAAAGTAACCTTATCAGCTACAGGCTTTTGTTGAAGTTAGTTTGTTACTATTGTGGATTGTAATATGTGCGAAGTGGGTGTTTAAACATAATACAAAGTACCCTTATCAGCTACAGGCTTTTGTTGAAGTTAGTTTGTTACGATTGTGGATTGTAATATGTGTGAAGTGGGTGTTTAAACATAATACAAAGTAACCTTATCAGCTACAGGCTTTTGTTGAAGTTAGTTTGTTACTATTGTGGATTGTAATATGTGTGAACAGGCTGTAGGGTTTCACGGTAATGATCGTTACCGGTAACGTGTCATTACCGTGCTGGGGAAACTACCAGACCGAAATTGCGTTTCCCATGATATTAATGAAATGCAAAGCAATTTAAAAAAGAACTTAAATTAAATGCTACAGATGGTTGTTTTCATTACATTGTAGATGATTAAAGGTATATGTACAATTTCTGCATGTACTTCTACTAAATTTAATTAATGGTTTCAAGAATGGGTACCCATCACCAATTTTACGGAACTGAAAAACAGTTACCCATGGGTTCCCATGAGTACCAGGCACGGAACCCAAAAAGTGTTTCCCATGAAATCTGAAATCCTCCAGCCTGATGAAGTGGGTGTTTAAATATAATACAAAGTAAGCTTATCAGTTACAGGGTTTTGTTGAAGGTTACTATTGGGGGTGAATCATTCATTGTGGTCCTTTTTTTTTTTTTAAGTTGATGGCAGTTGTTGGTTTTTACATTGGTTGCAATCATATTTTGGAAAGTGCAGACCAGCTTTTGCTCTTCATGTGTAATAGTAACTTCTAACGACAATTGATCAAATATTGTTAGTATGTATTTATTTTTACTTTGTCTTTGTTTGCCATTGAATGAAATGTCAATATCTGAATTGATGTATTGATATGCGTTTTTACATGTTTCCCGATTACAGACTGATAAGCCATTGTTATGTACAGACCCTTAGTATCTATGGGTTATCTATCAGAAGGTGGCATGATTGCGAATTATTCATGTTTTCAAGCTGAAAGTTTTGGAATCTCGAATGACTAAAAAACCGACTATATAAATAGAAACAAATGGGTTTATTTTTAAATCAATGTGGCTGTATTGTATAGAACTTATGCGTGCACTAGATACACCAGTGCCGGCTAAAAGAAGGCCAAATGCAGAATCGACGAGTTCTAATATCTAGAGTACCTTGCAAACGCAAATCAATTATTGCTTCCGCTTCGCAGCAAATCTAATGATTTTCTGTCACATTTTCACTGGAGAAGGGATTCAGAGGACGATTAAGTTATTCACGGACGCATATTGAATCTAAAACAATGCACATTGTGGTTGTACTACTTGTGTGTGTGTGTGAGGGGGGAGGGAGAGAGAGAGTGGGGAGAAGAAAGAGAGTGGAGAAAGACGAGAGAGAGAGAGAGTGAGGAGGAGAGATATATATTGTTTGAGAGAGAGAGGAGAAAGGCGAGAGAGGGAGAGAGAGGGGGGAAAGGCGAGAGAAAGTGAGGAGGAGAGATATATATAATGTCTGAGAGAGGAGAAAGGCGAGAGAGAAAGGGAGAGGCGAGAAAGAGACAGACAGAGAATGAGAGAAAGAGATAGGAGAAAGGTGAGAGAGGAGAAAGAAGGAGAGACAGGATGAGGAGGAGAGATATATAATGTCTGAGAGAGAGAGAGAAAAAGAGATAGGGAGAGAGAGTGAGACAAACGGAGAGAGAATTGGGATAGAATTGGAAACGCTGCCTCGTTTTGGCATCAGCACTGATAAGGGAGTGTATGAAGGAATTGCTTATCAAAGGCAAGGGGGCGTATATACGCGTGACGACTTAATCGATTCTGAAGTCGAGATAGCATAGTTGATAGTAGTGTATTGATAGCTTCACTATTTATGTGTGTATATATCTGTGTTCAGATACATTCATATGAGAGATATATTGAAAGAATCTGTTGGAAATGTCCATATTACGATTGCCATATCATTCATTATCCGATGAGAAATTAGGGAACTGAGGTGTGTGTATGTCTGTATACATATGTAATACGTATGTATGCATGTATGTATGTATGTATGTATGTATGTATGGGGCTTCACGTAGAGATGAGATTCATTGCAAGCTGTGCTAATAATATAATACTTTGAGTTAGAAAATTTGAGTTGGAAATGTCCATATTACGATTGCCATATCATTCATTATCCGATGAGAAATTAGGGAACTGAGGTGTGTGTATGTCTGTATACATATGTAATACGTATGTATGTATGTATGTATGTATGTATGGGGCTTCACGTAGAGATGAGATTCATTGCAAGCTGTGCTAATAATATAATACTTTGAGTTAGATTAGTTGATGCTGTATGGTGTGGAGCCATCAGGAAAACGCACGAAGTAATGAAAAGTGAACATACAGTGTTATGGTGAGATTCCATTGAAGGCAATTTTTCTTTGTTCATTTGTTTAAGAAGAAATAGAAAAATTGGTTGACAGCTTCCATATGCATATTTGTTATATATATATATATATATATATATATATATATATTACCTCAGTACTAAGCCTCTGGCTAGTCATAGCCCAGGGAGAAGGAAGCACATCCGGGTCAAGCAATTAGCATAACCTACTCACAACGGGAGGACATTTGTTGAGTAGCTCCGGCAGTTTTCGACCTAAAACGACTTTACTAATGAGTAAGTATTGTTTTTGAAGGCATATGTTGAAATGTATGTTAGCGCTGCTTTATTGTAAAGTTTTAAAACTTTTTATAGAGTTTTAAAGGATTTATAGGTTTTTTACGATGTGTTAAGACATCAATAGAACAATGTAGCCATTGTTCTTTGTTCCTGTTTAAGCCGTCTGTTGCTGAACGGAGAGATGTTTGGTTGGAGCCATTAACATGGTGATGATTTATTCCTGGGTTTCTTTTAAGATTCCCCAATGATTGATTTTTACTTAGGCGTACCTCCGAGTCTCATAGCATTTTCTCCAACTTGTTGGCAAATAACGCTACAGGAGGGAGAAGTGTATGGGATAGAAAGTGTGGGAGGCTACCACTACACTGGTCCCTACCCCTCGTTTGGTTTTGGTTTCGATACCGTTGACCTATGACACTAACTGATTTCTCACACGCCTGTGTTAAAACGGTTTAAATACGTTTTTAGCACCTGTAATGCATAATTTGGGCTAAAAATTGTATACCCTTTGTGACATTTGGTTGAGCATTCCCTACCTTTCGATTCGATTGTTGCAGGGTTACTATGGCCATGAAGCGCAGTCAGACCGAGGCTCCCCGTCAGATTACGGATGATGAAGACCCTTCACCGCCATTGCGGGTCCAAAGGTCGCCCGAACACCCGGTCTCTGAGGAAGCGGAGGGGTCAGAGGCAGGCCCATCTGACCTGGATGCTCGGTTGACACACTTCCTCCAAACAAAATTGGAGGAAATGCTCCCTGCCAGGTCGCGTCATAAGACGCCAAAACGGATCCAAGAATCTGAGGAGTCAGAGTGGGAGGACTACTCTGGCGAGCAAGATTCCTCGGAGGAAGACTCCTCGCAAGAGATGGTCGCTGTGAGGAAGCGTAAGCACACCAAGAAGAAAGTCTGATTCTGACACACAGCGTGTGGGAAAGTATGCGAAGATGAGTGGAAAGGTGAGGAAGAAATGTAAGCTTGAGAAGGCAAAGAAGGTCTTAACCACCACGATGATGAGAAAAACCATCCAAGGCCACTTTAACACCTTTAAGCCAGCGGAGGTTATCACTAAGCTCGGGGGAAAGTTCACGGGGATCAAAGGAATCCCAAGCTCAGTCCTCAAGGAGATGGAGAGCGATGTCAAGCTTAGTGATGACCGAAAGAAGTTTGAAGGGGTGCTCCACACAGTTCACAAGGCTGTGTTGGGAGCATTGGCAGCGATTGCACCGATTGCCAATAGGATGCAGGCAGAGAATAACTTCTCATCTCTCTGCGGACAGATGAATTGTGGAATTGCTATACTGACGGCAGCTAGCAATTTTCTTTCTTACCGACGATTTGAAAATGTTTTCAAAGCCATCTGCACTGATGCAGGGAAAGAGCTTGCCGGGTCCAAGAAAGTAGTGGACAATGATGGGAAGGAGTACACCTTGTTCCTTCCCCCCAAACCTGTGAAAGGCAAACCACTGGATAAGTCTAAAATGTTTGGCGGACAGCTCCAATACTTATTCAAGCAAGTGGAGACGGGCACCAAGTGTGGCAAGCACATGGATGCCGACAAAAAGAAAGCTGGGGACGCGAATCCTGCACGCTTTAAGAAAGCCAGGCAGGATTTTCGAAACCGTCGAACCGAACGAGGAGGCCAGTCGGGGACAGACTACAGCTACCAGGCAAGAGGAAGAGGACAGCGACAGTCCTTCAGGTGGAACGACGGGAACAGACCGTTCAAGAGAGAGTTCACACTGCAGAAGCCGTTCCCTCACCCAGGCAACAAATAGAAGTTGCCACACAGACTCCCATCAGCACACAGACTCCTGTAAGCAATTTTAAGGCAGGGAATATTAAGAATTATCTTAATGAATGGCAAGAGATTACGGATAATCAGACAAACGTTAGTATTGTGGAGGGAGTTAGGATTCCATTGATGGAACAGCCAGTGCAGAATAGATTTCCTTTTCCGTACCGGTTTGATTTAACAGAAAGAGAAGCGTTAAATGAACAAGTTCTAAAGTTTTGTGACAAAGGTATCATTGAGCCAGTCCTTCATGTAGCAGGCGAATTTATTTCCAATATCTTTGCTAGACCCAAACCAAACGGCTAGGGATTTGGTAACGCAAAGCTCCTGGCTTGCTAGCGTTGATCTCAGGGATGCTTATTATAGTCCCAATTTACAAACCAGATAGAAAGTTTCTTCGGTTTTGTTGGAATGAACAGCTCTATGAGTTTACATGTATGCCAAATGGATTAGCGTGTGCACCACGTTTATTTACGAAATTACTTTAAAAAAACAATTTGTTTGCATATGGCGAGAAAAGGACATATTATGTTCCCTTATATTGATGATTTGTTTATTGTGGCTCAAACGCAAACAGAATGTCAAAAGGCAGGTGACAATTTATGTGACACATTCACCAGATTAGGTTTTTATGTACACAACACAAAATCAGTACTGAAACCAACAAAGACTTTTAAGTGTTTGTGGTTTTTTGTTGACACAATAGACATGTCAGTCTCATTAACACAACAAAAACTAGATAAGTTTGTGACTACGGCAGACCAGTTATTAAAATTAAATAGGCCAAAGATTAGGCAGGTTGCTGTACTGATAGGGCTTATGATAGCTTATGCCCCAGCTATTCTTTATGGAAAAGCTCATATGAAGTCACTAGAGATAGATAAGAACTTAGCATTGGTCCGCTCTAAAGGTAATTTTGAACGCCAAATGACAATTTCGCCAGAAGGCTTGGAAGACATCATGTTGTGGTATTCACACAATTAGAATGGGTGAAACCAACACCATTGTCATGACTGATGCATCTTTAGAAGGATGGGGTGCTCATAGAGACCAACAAGCAACTGGGGGACGTTGGTTGGAGAATGAAATCTCTGATCACATTAAGGTGTTAGAACTGAGAGCGATTTATCTGGGTTTATGCAGCTTAGTGTGCATACCTAAATTTCATGTTCAGGTGTTAACAGATAACACTACAACTATGGCTTACATTCGTAATATGGGGGGGGGGAATAGATCCAAACCTTGTAACCAGGTAGCCAAATTAATTTGGAATTAGGGCCAAGAACATGATATATGGTTAACAGTGGTGCATATTCCAGGCAGTCAGAATGCGTTAACGGATAGGAAAAGCCGCCATTTTCATGACCATTTGGAATGGTCATTGAGTCACAGTATTTTTTAACACATTTGTCTGAAGTGGGGAAAGCCACAAGTGGATTTGTTTGCGTCACGAAACAACAAAAAGATATCAAAATATGTATCTTGGCACCCAGAGCCAGACGCCTGGCGAGTGGATGCCTTATATATATGTATACTGTGTAGATTATATATTTGTGTGTATATATACATATATATAATGGAATTTCTTCTAGTAATTAATGAGGATCGGGATGACATGATGGTGGGGTGGATGGGGGAGGGGAGGAGAGTGCCTGGACGGGTGCCTGGCAGTGTCAGAAGACTTTGAGAAGTCCTCTAAGAAGCTGAGATGTGCTCCACCTCGCCCCTATCAGGAGCCTGCCTGTATTCAGCTACCCACTGAGGGGGCTTAGGCTGCACCCACTCCGTCCACTACACACAGATAAAGGCACTGCTGTGTCAGGTGCTGCTGAGCACCCCGGAGAGCACGCTCGCTCGATTGTCCTCGGCAGGCTGATATCTCCGCCGATAACCAGCGAGCATCTTGAGAGTTTGAGTTGGGGGTTGGCGGGGGAGAGGACGCTGACCTATGCTTCTGCCTGGTTCTGGAATTTTGTTTATTTGTTAGGTGTGGCTTTTTTTTTTTTTTTTGCATTGATTTTATCTTGTGGCTATTTCTGGGATGCGAGAATAGTAGTTCTGAATTTCTGTAAGTCGATTATACTCATTCAGATAATGTGACTGTGTGGGATATCAGGTCATGGGTGTCGGGGCGCTGGTCTGCCAGTGAGGCAGCACTATAAAGTCGCCATGAGTGCGCACTGGTCACAAGTCGGTAGCCGTCCTGATATGACCTTGGATGTTGCTAGGATGTAAAACAAGAAGGAAACAAAACAAAACTCCCATTTCTGACCTCTCCACTCTCTATCCCATCTCTCTCCCATTTCTCCCTTCTCTCTTCCCTCTCTGCTGTCTCTCTTTCTCCTCTCCTCTCTCCCCTCTCCCCGTTCTCCCTTATTTCCATTTCTTCCTTATTTCAGGGAAGACAACTCCAGTCGTTTATAACTCTCCATTCTCTTTTCTTTTTCTCCCATCTCTCTCCCCTCTTCCCCTCTTCCCTCTCTCTCTCCACTCTCTCTCCGCTCTTTCTCTCTTCTCCCCTCCCTCTCCACTCTCTCTCTCGCCTCTCCTTCCTTCTTTCCTTTTCCCACCCCACCCCATCCCCCCTGTCTGAGGTGTGGCTTGTTCTTGAATTGATCTGATTTGGGGCTATTTCAGGGAAGACAATTCCGGTCATTTTCTCTCCTTCTCTCCCCTCTCTTTCTCCTCTCCCCTATTTAGACTCAGCAATTCTAATCGTTCATACTGTTCCCCCCTCTCTCTGTATGAATTGAATTTGGTATATATAATTGTATACGCACACATATGGAACAAATTACTATCTGGCGGCTATTTTGCAAGTGATTATTTTGGTTATAAAAAGAAGAAAAACAACATCATGCCAATGTTGTCAATGATATCAAAACCTGCTACATTAATCTGCTGTGGGTAACTGTGTATATATATACAGTTATGCTTCCTCAGTAGGCCTACTATTCAATCATGAGACTGAATGTGCTGTCGGACCAGACGGGATGGCCAATTGAGTTGAGTGTCCGTTTCCCGTTTTGGTAGATCGTGGGATTCGAACCAATGCATATAAATGCAAATTATACCACACTTGTCTCGTCGTCAATTATTAGAATAGGGCAAGGACTGGTTGGCTCCATGTCAAGATAATGTGAGTGAATGGGATATCAGGTCATGGTGCTGGTGGCCTGGTCTCCCAGTGGGGCATCACTATAAAGTCATCATGAGTGTGCACTGTCACAAGTCGGTATCCAACCTGATATGACCTTAGAAGGTTGCCAGGATGTAAAACTCCAACAACCAACCAATGTGCCCGTCTGAATGAAATCTGAATTGCCACAAATTCAATAAGCATTCCAATGAGCTTGGTGGTCTGTGTGTGTGTGTGGAGGGGGTGTTTTGCACACAGTGAGATGTCAAATCTGGGAGTCGATTGACACCAACGTGTCGGACCGTCATGACCTCCTTGGCTGCCACTTGGAGCCCTACAGGTGTTGAACATCAGTCACTCAATCACCCGGCGGGCACTCAACGTCACCGCACCGTGTGATAAGACGCTATCTGACTGATACCAGCACCCCCCCCCCCCCCCCCACCCATCCGCCAACCCCACATCGTGTGTCCGCGTCTTGTTGAGTGACGTCACTGCGGTGGATTGTCCATGGGTAATGATTGATCTATCGACTCGGCCAGGTTGTGACACGTCACTGTCGTTCTGCTGCTTCTGTTTGTGTCTCTTGATCGATGACCTGTTTATGTAGTGCTCACTCACGTGTCATGTCTATGGAGGGTCTGTGTACTGTTTGTGTCTCTTGATCGATGACCTGTTTATGTAGTGCTCACTCACGTGTCGTGTCTATGGGTGGTCTGTGTACTGTTTGTGTCTCTTGATCGATGACCTGTTTATGTAATGCTCACTCACGTGTCATGTCTAGGGAGGGTCTGTGTACTGTTTGTGTCTCTTGATCGATGACCTGTTTATATAGTGCTCACTCACGTGTCGTGTCTAGGGAGGGTCTGTGTACTGTTTGTGTCTCTTGATCGATGACCTGTTTATGTAGTGCTCACTCACGTGTCGTGTCTATGGATGGTCTGTGTCCTGTTTGTGTCTCTTGATCGATGACCTGTTTATATAGTTCTCACTCACATGTTATGTCTAGGGAGGGTCTGTGTACTGTTTGTGTCTCTTGATCGATGATCTGTTTATGTAGTGCTCACTCACATGTTATGTCTAAAGAGGGTCTATGCACTGTTTGTGTCTCTTGATCGATGACCTGTTTATATAGTGCTCACTCACATGTTATGTCTAGGGAGGGTATGTGTACTGTTTGTGTCTCTTGATCGATGACCTGTTTATGTAGTGCTCACTCACATGTTATGTCTAGAGAGGGTCTATGCACTGTTTGTGTCTCTTGATCGATGACCTGTTTATGTAGTGCTCACTCACGTGTCGTGTCTATGGAGGGTCTGTGTACTGTTTGTGTCTCTTGATCGATGACCTGTTTATGTAGTACTCACTCACATGTTATGTCTAAAGAGGGTCTATGTACTGTTTGTGTCTCTTGATCGATGACCTGTTTATATAGTGCTCGCTCACATGTCTAGGGAGCGTCTATATAATGTTTGTCTCTTGATTGATGACTTGTTTATGCAGTGCTCACTTACGTGTCATGTCTAGGGAGGGTTTATGTGATGTTTGTGTCTCTGGATCGATGACCTGTTTATGTAGTGCTCCCTCACGTGTCTTGCCAGGGAGGGTCTATGTACTGTTTGTGTCTCCTGATCAATGACCTGTTTATGCAGTGTTCACTCAAGTGTCTAGGGAGGGTCTATGTAATGTTTGTGTCTCTTGATCGATGACCTGTTTATGTAGTGCTCACTCAAGTGTCATGTCTAGGGAGGGCCTATGTACTGTTTGTGTCTTCTGATCGATGACCTGTTTATGTAGTGCTCACTCACGTGTCATGTCTAGGGAGGGTTTATGTACTGTTTGTGTCTCCTGATCGATGACCTCTTTGCTCAGTCACATGTCTGGGGTGAGTTTATGTACTGTTTCTGTATTCCATGTTCTATTGTAGCCTTTTCCTTAATTTAATTACTTAGAAGGGTATATGTTGCCTCTCTCTGGATAAAGGGTTTTGTTTTGTTTGTTGTGGTTTTAGGTCCTAGCAACATATCAGGTCATATTCGGAAAATATGGATGAAACTCAAAACCAACTTTAATATGATTTACTTGTTGGCTTTGTACTCTGTAACTAATGTAAGATAAATTCGTTTTTATATCATGCTGTGCATCAAATTTATTTAATTATGAAATAGTAATATTAAATAGGTGATTGCTAAGCATTGTGTAAGGAACAACAATCATCATTCTATGGCTGGTAATATTCCTGGTTCAGGAGATAGCACCAGATGATGGAAAACTGTCATGTATGTATTAAAATTTCCACAACCCCCGCCCCTACCACAACCACCATAAAAACAAAAAGTCGATTTGAGTCAGATGCATACTCTGGTTATCTCTGTATTGATGCGTGAGATAAGGAGATAGTGATGCATCATTGTTAAAAATGAAATCTTGAAGTAGGAGAGAGAGAGAACGATATATAAATATATATAGACAGAGAGTGAAAGAGAGTATGATGGTTATGTTGGTTTTTTCCGCACAGTACGCGCGAAAAGTGTCTATTAGTAGATTTATCCTGTCTTGGGCACGCTCGTCGAAATGCATGGCCCTGTGCACTTTCTGGGCCTCGGGCCCAGCTACGTGTAAAATTACACAACATTGTGCCTTTTCTGTTTTAGCGGATATGCCTGTAAGCTCTGGCGAATATGGTGTATGCATGGTACCATGCTTCCCAGTCAGTACCTAAGTCACCTTCCAGTTTCAGCTGTCCTGGAGGCTTTAGGCCAGACAACAGCATGTCACTATCGCTTTGGTCCGGATCTGACACCATGTAGAGAATCGACTGTACGCAATGACAGCTTAGTACCAAGTGGTTTATTTCTGTCTCGCGTCCGTGTGCTGGTACCGGCGCGGTGGGTAGTCACCCCGCCAGTGACCTGCAGTACCTACATATATTACACTACCAGCCCCGCAGCACTATGAGCGTCTCCCAATATAGTACTACTGGCCCGCAGCACTATCAGTGTATCCCAATATTGTACTACCAGCCCTGCAGCACTATGAGCATCTCCCAATATTGTACTACCAGCCCCGCAGCACTATCAGCATCTCCCAATATTGTACTACCAGCCCCGCAGCACTATCAGCATCTCCCTATATTGTACTACCAGCCCCACAGCACTATCAGCATCTCCCAATATTGTACTACCAGCCCCACAGCACTATCAATATCTCCCAATATTGTACTACCAGCCCCACAGCACTATCAGCATCTCCCAATATTGTACTACCAGCCCCGCAGCACTATCAGCATCTCCCAATATTGTCCTACCAGCCCCACAGCACTATCAATATCTCCCAATATTGTACTACCGGCCTGCAGCACTATCAGTAGGTACCGGCAGCGAAATTTAGAAATATGCATATGGTGCAATATTTTTATTCCATACAGTAGACATTGAAATTAGAAGCTTAAATCCAAAAACCGTTAGGCTATATATATTATTGTTCTTGATATAATAATTGTTCAAGATTAATATAAAAAGATGTATTAATTTTGAATTAAAAGTGGAAACTTGACCAAATATAATATTTTTTTAAAGTGGAAGGATGTGAGGGCAGTTCTGCTAACCAATTTCCATCCTAGATATATAAAGGAATTTAAATTGTCAATTGCTAAATCAATTATCCGAGCAGATTTTTAATAAGCCAATGTCAAAAAGTGCAATTCATTAAAAAAGAAATCTTTCTGATTTTGCCAAATATCCATTTTCAAAGCTTGGTATTTTCTTGGAAAACTCCAACAAGACTTAATAAATGCTAAATAGTTCACCTATTCATAACAGTGTTACACCCTATTTTCTTTCAAAGTTCTATCTACAGAGAATCGAAAGATATTTGCATTCTAAAATGTCAAAAAGTGTAATTGTTTGCATGTAAACAGCATCTGTAAGTGCATTATTTTCAATGTTTGAAAGCCCCGTCCTGATATGACCTTAGATGTTGCTAGGACGTAAAACAACAACAAACAAACAAACAAACATTGCAGCAAAACAATCTTTTGAATCTTCCTCATATTTGGCACAGTATTACAATAACCATTCTCTAAGACTAATAGATATTAGTTATATCAATATTATATTCCAAAATATGGAAAATATTATAACTATTATATGGATAGAAAGCTGAGGTCATTGCACTTCTTTTGGAATCCATCCATGACTTTCTCCAGTGTGGTGCAAGGGAGCGCGAGCCCATTAAAAATACTCTATTTTCAGAGTCGTTTTTATTCAGTAATGAAGGAATATTCACGAAATACACTGATCATACAAATGGACTTTACTTAAATACAACCTTACTATATATTCAATCCAACAGCAACATCGGATAGAACATATGTTGATCTTCTAGGTTCTGAAATTTCATCAGTATCAAACATATACAGAAATAGTTACAAGCATGTGAATATTGATGAAAAAAGCACCATTCCTGGACCTTTTCATGGCACTGCCTGTACCTACTATCAGCATCTCCCAATATTGTACTAACAGCCCTGCAGTTGTCAGTTGCATTCAGTTGTACTTGTAGTTTGATAATAAGTTAAGCGCATGGAGTAAGCATGTGTTATGGCCCTGTCACACTACGACGTAAGGCGTCAGCGTAGGGACAACATGAAAATAAATTAAATACGTCAAACTTCTCGGCGTAATATGCAAATTGAGGACGTCAATGCCGCGTAGTTGACGTGAGCGTAACGTCGGTAAAGCGTAGTGATAACGCCGTTCAACGAGAGAGGACAACGTAATTACGCTCACAGTACATTATATACGTTATTCGATCACCAGATCTCCGTTACATACGTTATGACACGGTGGCGAAATGCTAAACGTATGTTGGACGTACGTTAGGTGTACGTTATCCATACGGTGTCATTACGCGGACTGTACATTCCCACCGCCTTTAAAGGAGGTCAACATAGTGAGCAGCGTTTGACTAACATATGTCTAACGTCACCGACGTTCGCCTAACGCATACATAACATACGGCGAACGTAAAATCCTTACGTTGTCCAACATTTTAACGTTGTACGTCGAAAGTTTTCGACATATTGAAAACCTCGACGTAAATCGACGTCTGCCTAATGTAACCATGACGTAACGCGGCGTACCTCAACGTAATGATGAAACGTCACCTACGTCGGGTTACGTTGGCTGGTTACGCCGTAGTGTGACAGGCCTATTACATAGCGACAGACTAATTTGGGGGGGGGGGGGGGGATATGGATGTAATTACAAACAGTGCTCCGCTACTTGGTAAGTAGATCTGTCAATTAACTTGTGGAACGAACTTACAATGAAATACATTGAAGAGTAGGTTATGATGCGCACAAAGAAGGGAAAGTAAAAGCTGAATAGTGTGTATTCTGGTACAATTAATGCATATGTGAATTGTTGTGGAGAATTTATAATGGGATACAAATGAATCATTTTTAGAAACTGTGTACCACATGTGTGACATGGAAACTAAAAGTGAAAAAAAAATCCAAATAATAATAATAGCAGAATCCATGTTCATATGAAAGTGTACATATGCATGTGTCAGTGTTGAAAAACTAATTCTCTTTTTGATTTTGATCTTATACAAATTGAGAAAAACATTAAAATTACATGTGTAACATCCATCCATAACATTATTTTAACACACATCCATAACATCATTTTAACACACAAAACAAATTCAAACTAGATTTGATTGATTACACATTTCAGCAAATAAGATTATGTCTTACAAGAAAAAAGTGTGGGGGAAGGTTTGGGTAGATGCATTGCGTCAATATTCAGATTTTCACTTTAGCACGAAATCATATAATCATAAGCACTTTAAAAAAAACATTTGTGGCATGGATTAAGTACATGTATTATTGCTAACATACATATACTTATCCTCTTCTGTTTATATATTTAGGCATGTTAACCGACACTTAATACACAGAGGCAACAATAAATATTTGACTTGCTAGTAAAAAAAAAAAAGGCTTATTCATTAACAATGAAACATGGTCCCAAATACAACACACACACAAACGCACAAGTGTAACTCATTGATTATATTATAATCAGTCTGTTTTCTGGATGAACTTAACCAGGCATTCACCAAACAGCTGAAATAGAATGGAATGACTAAATATGTCGTCTGCTGCCATGTATAATTCTGCTGCTTGCCGCGGCTGGCCGCTTAGCAGAACGCCCGAGCGGAACGCCCTCTAGCGGGTAATAAATCTGCGGAGGTGTCTCGTGGCAGTGCTTCTCCACGGTCCTCAGGGCCCTCTCCAGGCGCGTGTATCAGCTCTGAGCCGCTTCTCCAGGGCCCTGTGCTGGGCTGAGCACACCTTGAGGTGACGGAGGAGCGCGCCAAGTGTCACTCAACAGCATTGTTGTGCACCTGTTATCAGGCGCCCCTTTACTAATTAATTCGCGGTTCAAAATGTGTTTGACTTTAAAGGGAATTAAAAAAAAATATATATATATATTTTTTAAAGTTATATTGTTTCATTGTTGTGTTGTTTCCAACAGCCATCTCCTGCTTATCTACACACAGCTCAGAAACTACTGTAGTCTGTGTAAATAAGGGGAATGAAAGGCATGGGATGCATAAAGGAAGACGATTTCTCCCATCAACCCGTCGCCCTCTGATGGCAGAGGGAAGAACTAATGTATTGGGTAGCAGCTCAATGTGCACCATCAGCATCAGCATCAAATGTTGTTAACCGCAAGGGTCGTTTGCGCACCACAGGTGACTTTGCAACCAGTGTTCTCCAATTTTCCCTGATCTATTTTCCCTGTTCTCCACTGCCTACTGGAATTTGCTGAAGTCCGGGCCTGTCCATTCCCTGATGTTGTCTTCTTATCTCTTCCTTTGTCCGCCTTCTTTTTTTACCCCTTTCACTGTGCCTTGTAAGATGGTTCTACTGCAAAGGTGTTATCGAGGATTTTAATCACGAACCCGCCTTCTGACGGTGGTGGCAGGAATTAATGTATTGGATAGCAGGTCTGCGCAGCATGCTCTTCAGAAAATGGCCTCATGCAGTTATGGCAATTTTCCACCCACAACCAGCCCTCTGACGACAGTGGAAGGAACTAATTGTTTCGGTTAGCAGCTCAGTGAGCAGCATGCTCTGTGCAAAAAGGCTTCTGGAGAAAATCTAGTACCAACCTACCCTCTGGCGGCAATGGAAAGAACTAATGTACTGGGTATCAGCTCAGTATGCAACATGCTCTCTCTCTCTCTCTCTCTCTCTCTCTCTCTCTCTCTCTCTCTCTCTCTCTGTCTGTCTCTCTCTCGCTCGCTCTCTCTATATATATAGATATAGATAAAGAGAGACAGACAGACACCCACGGAGATCAGTGGTGATGTTTACCTGAAGGGATTCGCTGAGTCATTCATCTGGAAATGCATTGATTTGAGGTCAACAAGTACAGTCTCAGATTTGAACCCGATGCAACGCATTTTGCCTGGATCGGTGTTGTGGGGTGATCAATAGATGGGGTTGACTGGAATATACAGGGTCCGTACACATTGGAAGATATGGAATTCAAGGCTGTTTTTGATAGGAATTCAAGACCATTTTCATTTGGATTTCAAGGGGGGAGGGGGGAACCCACAATGGCGAATGGCGATTTCGGACTAATTTAGATCAATGGGGACAGTTTAATAGAATTCAAGGCTTTTCAAGACTAATTACCCAAAATAAGTTCAATTCAAGGCTTTTCAAGGCCTTGAAACAGGACAAATGAAGTTCAAGACTTTCCAGGCCCTATACGGACCCGAATATAGTTATGTACTGTATGTATTAAGTGAGGGAGGGAGAGAGGTCCTATTGCAGTCGAATTGTTAGTAGGACGAGGCAGCGCTCAGTCAGCCCGATTATTGATCTCGAGTAGTCGGAGTTGGGAGAAGTAGCAGTCTTTGAGTTCTCATATCTAGCTGTCAGTTATCGACATAGCTGCTATAAATAGACATCAGGGGGTGTCCACTCAGCTGTCATTGGAGTAATGCAGCAATAACAAAATTGCACTTTGTTTTTGTTTTATTGTTATTATTAATATTATTATTTCTAATGTTAGTCCCGTACGCGGTGGCCTAATCGGTAGAGCCGAGGCTTCCCTGGCAGACGATCGGGAGTTCGAATGCTAGCCGAGTCAAACCAATGACACTTGTCACTACCTAGCTTGGTGCTCGGCATTAATAGGATGTGACAAGGACTGGTTGGCTCAGTGTTAGGATAATGTGACTGTGGGATATCGGGTCATGGTGCCGGTGGCCTGGTCTCCTGGTCTCCCAGTGGGGCAGCACTATTAAGTCGCCATGAATCTGCACAAGAAAATGGAGTTGTAACCTACTCTATTACGTCTTTAACCAAAGAACAACTAAGACACCATTTATTCCACAGCACCTGGCCAATCAATCAATCAATCAATCAGTCCTCAGCTGCAAAGAAAACCGTATAATTAATACAAATTGGTGAAATTGCATACTGATATTTGCGATATCGCCTTATCGTGATAACTTGACACCGTATATTTCACGTCACGAGACATTCAGCTCGTTCGAATTTTTTTTGTTCTTTTGTGGATTATTTTTGTCTTCTAATTTTCGAGTTGAATTTGTGTGAATTTTTTTTTTTTTAAGTTCAGCAATATGGTAATCCATGCCCTCCGAGGATTGGCTGGGACAGGTTACAAATGAACGCGAAGTGTTTTAATTGGACACACGTGCTCCGGGCATTATGTATCGTTGTACATTGCTCAGCGTCCGATCCACCGCGTTTAACCAGATTAGTCAGAATGGGCCCCCGCGACCATGAGTTCGCCGACCAAAATAAAATCGAATTTATTTTCTTTTTCAATTCGCACCATCTACCCTTGCAGTAGTTTGTCCCCGTCTTCTTAGCAATGAATCTTTAACCGATTATTTTAATTTGGGTAACGGGGGGGGACTGCTTTATTTGACTGTGTGTGGAACCGACGTGGTGGGCAGAAGTTCGACGAAGAATTTGTAGTTGTTATTGGTCCCACCTGTTCAGGGGGTGGGCCCACGTGGCCGATGACCTTTGGGCCATGTCCCCTACCCAAGGTCAAGCGGTGTGTCGTCTGTATTTACTTTTAAATTATTCTCCATGTCAATTTTGCGCCACGTGCGCACATATCTGATTTCAATACGTATCATGCATTGCAACAACAAAAAACACCCACCTAAACGAACAAAAAAATCCACCAATAAACAAACCAATATCAAATGACAGGATGGCCGAATGCGTTAAAGCGTCCGTCTCCCATGCTGGTAGATCGTGGGTTCGAATCCCGGTCGAGTCAAACCAATGACTATACTTGTCGCTTCCTAGCCAGACGCTCGGCATTATTAGGATAGGGCAAGGAGCAGTGGAATGAGGAAGACCAGTCGTCTGTGACTGAAATTTCCCCTGCTTAAACAACTAATGTACCCCAAAAATGTTAGGATGAACAGGAATTTTGTCTACTTAATGTTCTTATTCTCCCACATCCATAGGGTATCCACCTACACCCTGGTTTTGCTGGTAGTTTTTCTTTCCATAAATGGAAATTTATAAGCTATATGTTGGTGTATACAGAATACTCTGGAGACATGCATCTCTGTTAACCCTATCTGTATTTAACCATTCATTGCTTAAGACTTTAAAGACTTTTAAACATGACCAAAACAACTTTACTTATTCACAAGTAGTATGATCAAATATGATTAGACATAAATTGTACAGGGATGAAAGATATCCGCGATTTCGCGGATTTCCGGGATTTCTTTTCTGTAGCTATAAGTGTATACTAATACGTTGTTCAAAAGCCGCAGCAGTATAAGTGTATACTAATACGTTGTTTGACGCTGCAGCACTATCGATGTATATTACTAATAAATGCTTCAAACGCCGCAACACTATCAGCTTATACTACTAACACGTGCTTCAAACGCCGCAGCACCATCAGCGTATACCAATATGTATGAAACCCGCCTTCCGGGAATTTTCAGCAATTTCCTGACAATGTTAAGCCTATGGGGAGAATATCTGCATTTCCGCTTTTTTTCCCGCAGACCAATTTCATCCCTGATTGTATAGCCTGAAATAAGGTATTATTATCTATGAGTTGTTGTGTACGGTTCTCTGTGGTCAGGCTGTAGCTATCAGTGGCATTCAGGCCTAATGAATGTGCATGGTGATGTAGGTTATGGTATATTGCACACCTGGGAAGTATTGCAAAACTTATTATCCTTTAAAGTAAATTTTAAGGTTTTTGGAGGATGCGATACACAGGGTCTACGAGGCCTGGAAATTCTTGAAAACTTCATTTGCCCCATTTCAAGGCCTTGAAAAGCCTAAAAATGTAACCTATTTTTGGTAATTGGTCTTGAAAAGCCTTGAATTCCATTAATCTGTCCCCACTGATCTAAATCGCCATTCACTATTGTTGTGTTTTTCCTGAGATCCAAATGAAATATTGTCTTGAATTCCTATTAAAAACAGCCCTGAAATAGCCTTGAATTCCATATCTTCATATGTGTACGGACCCTCCATACAACCTATGTAAGTCCACCCTTCCCTCTGTGACGTCATATAAATAGTAATAATATCCATGGGGTATTCTGAGTGTAAAGGCCCAGTCATACCTTACCGGACTGGGGAACCGGACACTGTCCGGTGAAATACTGCAATGTCCGGTACCCATCCGGTGGTGTCCAGTGGTGTCCAGTACAAGTTTTGAACATGCACAAAACTTCTACCGGACACCGCCGGACTGACATGTCCGGTTGGTGTCTGGTTCATGTCCGTTACCCATCCGTACATGTCCGGTACCCATCCGTTGGTGTCCGGTTGGTGTCTGTTTTGTCCGGTACATGTCCGGTACCCATCCGTTACGTGTCCGGTTCTCGTCCGGTACATGTACGGTACTTGTCCGGTCGCCCGGCAGCAATTGACCCAATTACACTCCATTTCGGTACATTTCGATTCTTTGTCTGGTTCATGTCCGTTGCTCAATCCGGTATGGTGTGACAGGCGCTTAAAGGTGTTGGGCAGAGCAATCACGACCTACTGGGTTTTAGCTCAAATAGTACATGCGAACTGTAGTCTTTCGTTAAGATACATAGAATATTCATATCATGAATACACGGTAAAATCACGTGACCAGATCTTTAAAGGAGCTGGATATGGACTAAGATGGCCAGTTCTATTCTCCGACAAATGCTCTCCAGCAGATCTTTGCATGGCGCTCCTGTTTGTATGCCCAAGCATATGCTGGGAGAATGTTACAACATGTGGAACTATCATCAAGCAGTTTGTATGGTGCTTTGTGGGTTTACAAAAACAAGTTACTTACTTGAAGTGTTTTCTTTGAATTATGTTTATTTAGGGTGAAGAATAATTCACTGTTAGATTTTATTAAACCACAAATCAAGAATGACATGTTTCAACATTGTGAATGCACAAAAAGGATTTAGTATACAGAACCGAATACATATTTAATATGTATGGCATAGTCCATTGTGCCACCTAAGTGATACAAGCTATACGTACACACAATGGTGGAGTACAAATAACTGACCACCCGGCGCCTAGAAGAAGTGTATGAGTGGCACGTGACTTCTAGGAAAGTGCAACCATGATGTTTGATCTCAACAACTGCTGAAGCTGTTATTTAAAGTGAGTGACCGAGTGAGTGGTGATTTTACACTCACCTAGTCGGCAGCAAAGGCTGTATCCACAGAGAAAACACAATAGACTTTATTCTGTCATTTCGGCTTTTTGGTTTAAAAAAAAAAAAATCTATCACTTAAATACAAATAGAGAAACGGTTAAATATATATGTTAAATGATTGTACAATTTACGTCTTTCTTTTTTCTTTTCTTTTTTTTACAAGAGGTAACACAGTTTAGCTAACCTCGGAATGTATTGTGAAAATTCAGGGAGAAAACTGAATCAACTTTATTGTCATTTCGGTTTTCTTTTTAACAAGTATATATATATGTGTGTGTGTGTGTATGTGTCTGATGTCTAGCGTATTATGCGAGTATATAGATCTGGAAGGGAATGTTACTTATTATTATTATTGTTATACTCCGTAAGACGCAACACTCCCAGTGGCGCTATCTCGGCCCACCTCGCCTCCACCGAATGTTGACCAGTGTAAGTCACACCGGAGGATGTTTCTTATATGTCACTTAGATACAAATATGAAAAGGGACTTGCAATTCCAAAATAGTTAAATATATGTTAACCGATTGTACAATTTCATCTTTCTTTCTTCTTTATCACCCTTTTAAATTTTTTGTTTTTTTACGAGAGGTACCACAGTCTAGCTACCCTCAGGATTTGTTGTCAAAGTCCTACATGGGTTTGTTGCGACCATCATAGACCAGAGTCTAAGGATGTAAGCCAAAGCGAAGAAGGTCAAGTGTGAATATTAAGTGACTAAACAGTAGACATTCTGCTAATTGCCGTTCGCACACAGCGCCTAGAAGACTATTTGTTCAGATGGATTAAGATTACCTCTGCCGCCACTGTGTCTGGAGTTAGTCTTGTCTAATCGTCGACCTCATTTACTTCATTCACAATACCAGGATCTCTCATGTATAGTACACACCCGCATACCAGTCAAGTTAATATTGCGGTCGACCCGTTATGATTACTTTAATATCTCTCTTTCTTTCTTTATTTCTTTCTTTCTTTCTTTCTTTCTTTCTTTTTTTCTTTCTATCTTTCTCTCTCTCTTTTTCTTTCTCTCTTTCTCTCCCCCTCTCTCTCTCACACTCACACTCACGCTCACACACACTCTCTCATCACACACACATTGGGACCAGACGGGATGGCTGAATGAATTGAGCATATGTACCCCCTTTTGGTAGATCGTGGGGTTCGAACCAATGACTTAAAATGTATACTTCAATTACCTGTCGCTTCCTAGCTTGGCGCTCAGCATTAATATGATTGGGCAAGGACTGGTTAACTCAGTATCAGGATAATGTGACTTTGGTGGGATATCGAGTTATGGTACTGATGGCCTGATTTCTTAGTGGGGCAGCACTATATAGTCGCCATGAGTGCACACTGTCAGAAGTCCATACCCATCCGGATATGACCTTAGATGTTGCCAGGACATAAAACTCCAATAACCAACCAATCTCTCTTGAAAGAGAGAGACATATAGGTTAAAGTATTGAGCCTAAAGCTGTGTTCACATGGGCAAAGTTTATGTCGACTTAGACAAGTCGATTTATATGAATCGATTTAGTGTCATGTCCAGACACGGATCAGTGCTGCAGATGTGCAGCCTTCAGCGCACCAATGCGACTGAAAAATCCCCAAAACAACAACACACACGGAGCGGAAATCGATATCTGCGCATGGGCAAGTACCCCCACCTGTATCTGGCAAGCACTGCTATTTGTTTAGTTTTCACTGTCGATTCGACAATATGAATAACGACGCCGATGTAGCTGCTACGTTAATATCGCTTGGAATTTAGGGTTAATTTAATCAAATTTCATTATTTGAGGATGTAATTCTGTTAAATATGATCGCATTCAATAGATTTCGGCCTAATCGGGCCCTAACACTGCTGAGCACCAGCAATAGCTACACC
This sequence comes from Branchipolynoe longqiensis, assembly GCA_030323885.1. NCBI lineage: Eukaryota > Metazoa > Annelida > Polychaeta > Phyllodocida > Polynoidae > Branchipolynoe > Branchipolynoe longqiensis. Next base: position 134,440,088 of record CM059186.1, read on the forward strand.
TGAGCCTGTATCTGGCAAGCACTGCTCTTTTACACTATCACTGCCCAGGAACCAGTTAAATCGCTTCATCTATACTACCTCCCGAGGTGGTTTACTTTAAGCGAACTAGATGAATCGATTCAGCCCTAAATCGCTTGAGGGTAGCGTCCACACGGCGAATGTGAGTCGAACTAGGCAAGTCGATTTAAATTAATCGTTTTAACTCGCCAGTGTGAACGGGGCTTATGACGGTGGATATGGTTGAGGGCGGGAGGGATGATAGTCACCCCACTTCCGGTTATGTAAGCATACCATGTCCCAATTGCAGTCCTCCGTTGGGAACCAGCGGACGGTAACTAAGAAGAGGTACATCGCGTAGACCCGTATATCACCAGACAGACGTGGTTTAACTGTACGCCTGGTCGGTGTTTGACTTGGTTATTCGGCTTATCGGTTATCGGCGTGCTAATTGTTCCTTTTGGCATTGACATGGCGGCGCCCATTTAATCAAACTTCTGCCAACTCTACCAAAGGCTTTCATTGTCAACGCGGTCGATTCTTCTGGCGCCAGTTCCAATGCGAATTAGGTCAAGTGGATGGATTAAGGCCTTGTTGGAAAGTTTTATCAGAGTAGACGCATCCCTCTGGGTGTCGTAAAAAAAAAAAAACAGTATAATATATTCCAATTGCAGTTATTATGTGTATTTCACTATGTCTGCGAATTAATAACCATATTTTTCGGGGTTTTATGTAAATAAATCTGAAATGTTGTCTACATTTCGCTGAGGTTGTTCTTTGTTTATGTAAATAGACTGAATTGTTTTCCGTATTCCTTTGGGTTTTTTACCTAGGTTTTATATAAATAGTCTATGAATTGTTGTCTTCATTTCTCTGGGTTTTATATGCGTAACTTGTGAATTGTTGTCTATATTTAAGTCTACTCTTCCTGGTATGATCTTAGATGTTGCCAGGATGTAAGACCCCAACAAACAAACACATATTTGGTGTAAGCTGTGTTCAACTGGGTAACAACGTTGCCAACTGTTTGATTCTTTAAATTGAATAGTTGGAACGAAAATGGTTATTGCATAACAGAATAAAATACACTTCTTGCTTCTTTAAAAGATTGATTGATTGATTGATTGATTGATTGGTGGTTGCTTTACGCCGTGTCGGCAGCATAGGCCATATTCACGGCGAGAAATGTTTGTTTTTTGTTCAAACCATCGCTTTTACATGTAAAAGCAGACAATCAATTATGTGCCAATAGACACTAATTAAATTAGAAAGCTCACAATCATATATCTGTGGTCAAGGGAAACAAATTCCCATAGAAAAAGAAAAGTTTCATTAATAATTAATAGAATCCATTTAGTAAACTATATAAGGTGGTACAGTCCAGCTGCCCTCAAAAAGGCTAAAATGTTTTCCTGTTTTACCTTAGTAAAAAGGTCATGCATACTGCCTGCAGTGTAGAACCGTTGGCGCAGGGCCAAAAAATCAACGCAACTTAGTAAAATGTGTTTGAGTGTCAGTGGGGACTGACACCCAATACATTCAGGGGGAGGTTCCCCCTTGAGCAGAAAAGCATGTGTAAGCCACGAGTGGCCAACACGGCAGCGACTAAGGACCACTTGGTCCCGCCGACCTCCCGCATGAGTCTGTGGTGGCTTTCCCACAGATGGTTCAATTTCTTTAAGTTTATTGATGTTTTCATCCCACTCATGTTGCCATTTGGATTTTATGTGGGTGGCTATTAGTGGTTTCAGATCAGAGTGAGGGATCAGACATGGTTCAAGATCACAGTTCAGGGCCTTCTTCGCAGCCCGATCAGCTCGTTCGTTTCCTTGTATGCTTCTTTAAAAGAAGAATTAACATAAATGTGTATTTGTAGTGATGAACTGTAATATCCTTTTGCGGATGCAACCGTTAATGGGTGGGGGTGGGGGTTACTAATCTAATAGCAAGTGTAGTAGGGGGGCTTAAATTTGCATAATTCAATAAAATCATGATATTTTCAAAACCAAAGCATCTACCTGGATTTAGTCATGCATATCAAAACTTAGATCCTAGTATACTCATTCATAATTGTTTGTTGTGGTGGTGGGTGCTTTCCCCCTTAAAGCCCCGTCCACACACGGGCCTTAAGTCACCTCAACTAAGTCGCCTCACATTGGGCATGTGACCGTGCCGCTGAGGCGAATTAGGGCTGAGTCGACTCAACTAGTTTGCCTCAAGTAAACCGCCTCGCGAGGTAGATTAGATGAGGCGAACGAGCTTGAGTCGGCCTAAGTGGCATGTGTGAACGTAAGAGGTTTAGTTGAGGCGTCTGAAGCACATGGATCAAGGCTGCTTCCTAACAGGTAGTTGCTTTTGATAGTGTTTGGAGCACATGTCTGGACCGTCCTACTCTTCCCATCTCTTCTTTAGGTATGTTGTTTGTATGTATGTACATGTGGATGTATGTGTGGATGTATGTATGTGTAGATACCCATCTTGATATGACCTTAGATGTTGCTAGGATGTAAAACAACAACAAACAAATATTGATCTGAGCCGGTTTAACGCACATGTCTGAACGAGACACACTTCAAAACTCTGTATGTGTGAACTCGCCGCTAGTTCGACTCATGTAGTTCGCCTCATCTAGGTCGGCCTAACGCTGTAATGGTGAACACGGCTTAAGAATGTTAAAACTCGCCGGCTTTGAGTTGACTTGGCCATAACTATGGTGGATATCACTTATACCCCCTACTACTGCTTTCGACTGCTTGCGGCCACAAAAATAGGTTGGTCGTAAAGTAGTTGCAAGATGGTCCTTAGTAGTCGCCGACCATTTTGGTCGCAAGGAGGTTGCTGGTGTTGCCAGCATGTAAAGCCCCAGCAAACAAACAAACATCTGGTGTAAGCCGTTTTCATTTTCCTGAAGGTGAAGGTCGATCTGGCGCCTGCTGTGGAAGACAAGGATGGCGAGTCACGGTCTGGTACAGATGCAGGTGTTGGGGTGTTTGTCATGTACAACTACGCTCGGCTGACCACACTCCTCAGCAACTTCGACAAGGCAGTAGAGCAAGGTGTGTCTTAACTTATCGTAACTATGTAGATGTTTTCTTTATTTCTTTCTTTCTTCGGGCACGGTGGCCGAATCGGTAGAGCGCAGGGCTCGCGTGTGGGAGATCAGCAGTTTGGTTCCGGATCGAGTCAAGCGAATGACTTATCAATTTTATACTTGTCGCTTCCTAGCCTGGCGCTCTGCATTAATAGGATAGGGTAAGGACTGGTTGGCTCATGGTCAGGATAATTTGACTGGGATATTGGGTCATGGTGCCAGTGGCCTGATTTCCCAGTGAGTGTTCACTGTCACAAGTCGGTACCCATCCTGATATGACCTTAGATGTTGCCAGGACATAAAACCCCACCAACCAACCAAATTGTGACTGTGCATACTGATGGCGACTTTATAGTGCTGCCCTACCCGGATACCACACCACCACTACTATGACCTCCCCGATATATCACTCAGTCATATTATCCTGACATTGAGCCAACTCGTCATTGTCCCATCCTAGTGATATTGAGCACCCAGGCAAGGAAGGGACAAGTCTCAATTTTGTCATCTGGACAATCGATGGCTCCTGAGGTTCCACCCTGATAAATGTATGGTAACAACAGTCACCAAGCTGGTAGAACACAATGAGAAGACTGTATACTATGTGGAAAAGGGTAGGTATTACACTGGATATAAAACTAATTTTTTTAAACAGCACATCAAATTAAGAGGTAAACAAGGCAAATCAAAGGATAAAATTGGTGAGAAAGTCATTTATGTATATACTCGGACAACTTTAGATTGTCATTTAATGCCATTTGCGACTACAATTGGAGTGTATAAGCACAATATGAAGCTCCAGAAGGGGAAAAGACGGCCATGATAGAGAAGGTCCTGCGAAGAGCTCCTAAACTACTACCAGGATTGAAGGATCTCAATTATCCAGAGAGATTGAAATGATGCAAGCTTCCAACATTGGTGTGTCGATACTTATGTGGGGACATGATCGAGGCATACAAAGTCATAAGAGCGGTGTATGATTGAGCAGTTTCGCCAGGCATGTCCAAGCAGGACCGGACCGATAACATCCGTGAAAGCTATATACATGAGAAGAACCAGAACCGGCTGCAGACAACTCGTTTTCACTGAGAGAAGTTACCAATGTGCGGAACAGTCTTCCAAGTTATGTTGGGGAGGCCCTCAGTGTTACAGCATTTTAACGATGGATTGACAGATGTTGGAGGGATCAAGATATTGTAAATAATAATGAAGCAGCTCCGAGCTCATGTTACTCAAACCAGTCTGAAAACGACACCTCTCCAGATTCATCAGACAATGATTCAGATATACAGGTCTAATGACCTTCATCCAGTAAAGAGGTAAGGAAACCTAATTATGCCTAAGTAAATAAAATTTGCGATGATATCATAAGATTAGTTCCTTAACAATTATTTCTGGTTCACAAATGTACTCGCGTCCTGATATGACCTTAGATGTTGCTAGGACTTAAAACAACAACAAACAAACAAACAAACATATCATTGATTTTGAGGATTAGCTTAGCCGTCACTCACCACCTTGTTCCAAATGTGTCCTATGCATATTTATACTTTTATTATTAATTATGTAGAAAGATACAAACCTACTACATTCTAAAGATATAATCGACAAAATGCTGGATTCCTTGCCGAGGTGCAAACAATATAATTCTTTGTTTATTTTAGAGCCTCATCGACACCAAGCAGTTATAGATAAGCAGGTGTATTCATGGCTGGTATCTGCTGTCCCAGCTCTTGGTGGTTATCTCTTAGAAACGGGGCGGAGCCTCGTGAAGAGGGCACGCGTCTCAGCAGGTCCGCGAATATCGCGCATGCGTCACCCTCAGGTGTCGTCTGGGTATCTGGGATGTGACCCCCCACCCACCCCCCACTCCCCTCTATATCTCTTTCCCTCTCCGCTCTCCCTTTGTGCCATTCTCGTCCCACTCTCGCACTCGCTCTCTCTTTTTTCTCTCCTTCCCCCTCCTCTCTCTCCTCTCCCTTCTCTCTCTCTATATATATCTCAACCTTTCTCTATCTCTTTCCTTTCCCCCCTCTCTCTCTCTCTCTCTCTCTCTCTCTCTCTCTCTCTCTCTCTATATATATATATATATATATATATATATATATATATATATATATATACCCTCTCCTTCCTTGCCTTGGTCGAGTCAAACCAATGACTTGAAAATTGCTACTTGTCACTTCCTAGCCAGGCCATCGGCATTATTAGGATATGGCAAGGACTGGTTGGCTCAGTGTCGGGAGAATGTGTAATGTGACGTGGTGCTGGCAGCCAGGTCTTCCAGTGGGGCACCACTATGAAGTCTCCATGTGTACGCACTGTCACAAGTCGGTGGCCGTCCTGATATGACCTTAGATGTTGCCAGGACGTAAAACTCCCAACAACCAACGAACCTTCCTTGCCGTCCTGCCTCCCCTCTCTCCCTCTGTCCAACCTCGCTTTCTCTTCTTCCCTAACTGCTCTCCTCTCCTTTCCCCCCTCTTCCTTTCTCCGTCCTTCTCTGTGCCCTCCTTCCCTGCCACTCTTCTTTCCTCCCCGTCTCTTTCCCCGCACAAATTTATACAGATGCAAGAATACAGATGTATATATATATATATATATATATATATATATATATATATATATATATATAGTATAGTTATACGAGTCTTACCTTGGTACAGATGATGGATAACTGTTGTTTTACCGAGGTATAAGCCTCGGATAGATGTGGGCTAGGGAGAGGTAAGCACGTCCGGTACCAGCAATCTTAACCTACTTATTGAGGATAAAAATGACTTTCAAACAATGGAAACTATTACTTTACCGAAAAGGTACACCAACGGAATAGATGTGGCAGGGTGTGGCGGGAGGGCCCTAGCCCACATCTATCCGAGGCTTATACCTCGGTAAAACAACAGTTATCCATCATCTGTACCAAGGTAAGACTTGTATAACTATACTATTTTACCTCGGTAAACAGCCTCAGGCTAGCCTCAGGCTAGGGAGACCTTTACATAATTCATTTTTATCCTTAATATCCTTCTTTCTTATTATTATAACATTATAAATTTTTGTTCTCACCTATTCTTGTTAGTTGGCGAGAAGACGCTTTGCAACGCCGGTAGGCTTTTCTAGTCGTTTATTATAATGTTTTGCAAACGACTTAGCCGTCTTCCAGCCTGCATGCGCTAGTATTCTTTTCACAGAAATACCAAGCACCCGTGCCTTGGAGACCATGGCTCCTCTAGTTGAGTGGGAAGAGTATTTACTCGTATCCACTCCAGCCAATTTCAACACCGTAATTGTCCATCTGGCAAGTGTGTCTCGTGAAATCGCCTTATGTGGCTTTATAAAGCTCACTAATAGTTGTTGTGATGCACGTAAATCCTTTGTCTTGTATATATAAGCCCGTATGGCCGACACAACACATAATTTCCGATCATTCGGAAAACAGTCTAAGTGAACCGTTGATAAAGGGTCACCTAACGTGTTCGATTTAAGCAATTTTTCTAAATCAAACGTAGCTTGTTCCTTGTCTATTTCTAATCCAGTTAAGGATAAAGCAACAATCGTCTGTCCTCTGTGTCCGGTTACTAACAATAACAGGACCGCGACCTTAAAACCTAACTGTTTTATATCTAACCACGAGTTGTGAGGCCAAGCCTGAAACAACTTAAATACTATAGAAACATCCCAAAACCGAGTATACTTTGGTTTTGGAGGATTCCTTTGATAAATTGAACGAAGTAAATAACAAAGAACATAATGTTTTCCAACTGTTTCGCCATCAATTCTAGGTAATATAATTGATAACGCACACCTCGCCGCATTAATCGATCCAAAGGAAAGTCCTTCATCCTCTAGAGAACGAAGAAACCGAGCTACTTGTGAAATCTTTGGATTTGTTGGCTTAACTTTCATTAACAAACAATGCACACCCCATTTCTTTAAATAGGTTGTATACATTTTGACAGTTCCTGGCCTCCAGGCATCCGATACTATCCTATCCTCAGTAATTCTGTCCAATCCAAATTGCTGTAGCTGCTTCCTTAGAAAAGGAATGCCAATAGGGGCGTCGTTGACACGTCGCCGTGAACCACTAGCGGTCCGTGGTGCGTCAGATTCCCGAGTTTTCTTGGGAATCGTATATGATCTTTTGCCAGTTGTGAAACTGCTGGCAGCCAAGGTTGCGTGTCCCAATCGGGCACCACCAGTATCGCATGTGTCCCTTCCAAGCTGATTTTTCTCACTACTCGGCTGATAATGCTAAATGGTGGGAAAATATAAAAATAATTATTTTCCCAGGTAATAGCAAACGCATCTACTTTCCAAGCATCCGGTTCAGGATGCCAAGAAACATAACAGGGTAACTTGTTATTATTTCGTGATGCAAACAAGTCAACTTCAGGTGTACCCCATTTTTCACAAACGAAGTTAAACAAAGGTGTAGAGAGAGACCACTCTAAATGGTCATGGAAATTTCTACTTTTATAATCTGCAAGTGTATTTTGTGACCCTGGAATATGCGCTACAGTCAGCCAGACTTGTTGAGCCTGTGCCCAGTTCCAAATCAGTTTAGATAACTGATTGCAAGACTTTGATTTGGTTCCACCCATGTTACGAATATATGCCATGGCAGTAGTATTATCAGTTAGTATTCTAACCTGTGATTTATTTATCTTTACTAAACTACGTAAGCCCAGATAAATAGCACGCAATTCTAGTGCATTAATATAGTCTGATTTTTCATCATCAAGCCATCTACCTCCTGTTGTGACCCCATCTCGATGAGCTCCCCAACCTTCTAACGAAGCATCAGTAGTAATTACTGTATTAGGTTCCGCCATGCGGATTGGATTTGGTGAACTTGCTATATGTTGCATCCACCATCCAATATCCTGTAACCCTTCTTGCGAAATAAACATCTTTCGCTCAAAATTGCCTTTAGTTCGTGCTAACGCTAAATTTTTATCTATTTCTAGCGACTTAATATGGGCCTTCCCATATAACACAGCAGGTGCATATGATGTCATTATGCCAATAAGAACAGCAACCTGTCTAATTTTAGGCTTTGATAACTTAATAAGCTGAGTCGCTGTAGTCATAAACTTAATTAGTTTTTGTTCTGTTATCGACACTGTAAGGGACTGTGTATCCAGAATAAACCCTAAACATTTGAGTTGTTTTGTTGGTTTAAACACTGACTTTTGTCGATGTACATAAAACCCCAATTTAGTGAGTAATGCACATAAATCCAAAACTGCATTCACACAACCAATTTGTGTTGATGCTATAATAAAAGAATCATCTATGTATGGAAACATTATGTGACCCTTCCTCGCCATTACCGAGAAAACAGGTTTAAGCAATTTAGTAAATAAACGAGGCACACAAGCTAAGCCATTCGGCATGCAGGTAAACTCATAGAGTTGGTTATCCCAAATAAATCGAAGAAATTTTCGGTATTGTTCCATTATGGGAAGCGTATAATATGCATCTTGTAAATCAACACTAGCCATCCACGCATCTGGTGTAATCAGATCTCGTGCCGTATCTAGAGAGAACATTTTAAAATGTCGATATTCCACCCTTTTATTAAGGATTGTTAAATCCAGGATCATTCGAACATCACCATTAGGCTTCGGTCTCGAGAAAATGTTTGAAATAAACTGTCCTGAACAGTGTGTCACTTTTTGTATAATTCCTTTCTCAAAGAATTTATGTACCTGTTTAGTTAGTGCCTCTCGTTCAACTGGTTGAATGTTATATGGAAAAGGTATTATACTTTGTACAGGAATTTGTGTAAAGGGAATGTGAACACCCCTAACTATTTTTAAAATTTCTTGGTCACTAGTAATTTTGTGCCACTCAGAAATATGATTACTAATATTACCAGCCACAAAGTTGCTTACAGTTTGTGTGTTTTTAGAGGCTGCAGGGACTTGTAAAGTTTGTGTTTGGACCTCTACTTGGACCCACCCCTGGGGAAAGGTCTCGACGAGTTGAACCCTCGGCCTATTGGCCGTGCGGTGTTGTCGGTCCAGCCTGGGCGAGCGCCCCGGCCCCGAAACCCTTGACCGGAGCTTGAACTCGGTCTGGTTCCTCTGGTGAACCGTCGTGGACGAAAATCCCCTCGTGACTTTTTGAAACGAGGAGCTTCCTGTTTCTTCTTGCCATCCATGTTTTTGCCACTCTTGGCTGCAGTCTCTACCTCTTTATAGAGGTATTGTAGTTGACCGCCAAACATCTTGGTGTTATCTAAGGGTTTCCCTTTAATCGGCTCTGGAGCAAGATAAAGCGTAAACTCCTTCCCCTCATTATCGGTAACCTTCTTAGAGCGAGCCACTTCCTTGCCAGCATCTGTGCAAACTGACTTGAAGACATTTTCATATCTTCGATACGACAGGTAATTACCTGCCGCCGCTAACACTGCAATGCCTTTGTCCATTGTCTTAGCCAAAGACGAGAACTTATTTTCACTCTGCATCCTATTAGCCACAGGAACAATAGCTGTTAGGGTAGCCAACACTGCCTTATGCACTGTGTGCAACACATCCTCAAACTTCTTACGGTCATCCGTCATATTGACATCCCGATCCATTTCTTTAATGATGGAGTTGGGAACACCCTTTATGCCTGTTAACTCATCTCCTAACTTGGAGATAACCTCCGCCGGTTTAAACGTGCGGAAATGACCATTCACGGTCTCGCGCATAAGCGTAGTGGTTTTAACCCGCTTAGCCTTTGGCTTCTCCACCTTCTTAGCCACTTTAGTGCCAATGTCCGCATAGACACCTTCATATATGGTGTCTGAGTCTGATTCCGTAGAAGTAGACTCAGTGGACAAATCAGAAGAAGAATATTTCCTCTTCCTCTTCTTCTTTTTGGACTTAGTCTTCCGCTTTTTGCGAAAACCAGTCTCTGCCCGCTCCTTGGTGAATTCATCACCCGAAGAAATCACCTGTTTCTTCTTCTTCCTCCGTTTAGGAGAAGGAGGAGGAGGAGCCTTAAGCTCCACCGCTGAGTCTGTGTCCAAGAAATCCTCATACGAATCCTCTTGGACACTCGGCCTACGCCGCTTCCGAGACACGGGCGATTTGGAAGTCAAGATGTGGCTTTCCAACCGTGCAAAGCGAGCCTCCCAATCTGGAGGCGCAGGCACATCAGGCACTGCGTCCTCGTCCGGGTCGGAGAGGATATGCGCCCGGGGCTGTGTCGACGGCCCTGCCGACAACACAGGTGAGGAGTCGTACTCCTCGTCCACTCCACTCGGAACACGCCCCTCGGCTGCTGCTGCACCGCGCTTACTCCGCTTCGTGGCCATCGGGAGCTGAAACAAAGATTTTTGGTCAGTCCCGGTATATATATATGTCACAATATGGTTGTTTCAAACTCATTTGGACATCTATTGGTGTTAGAGAACGTGTTTATACCGTTATAACACAGGCGTAATAAGCTAAATTTGTGCGTGGGTTGTGGGTCAAGCCCAAACCTTACGCGGGGTCGGGACCAGTGTATCGGCCCGCCCATCCCTCTGTTCCGCACACTTCTCCCACCTGTGACTACTACGTCAACAAGTTGGAGAAAATGCTACGAAACTCGGAGAAATGCCTGAAAAAGTTTTGTCTAGGGGAGTCTATAAAAGAAACCCAGGAGCATCTCCAACATTACTCTCTATTAGAGTACGAGAGAATTTCCACATGAGATAGGGCGAAACCCACATCTCTACCCATAGTCACACGGTGACCCGGGTGTTGACAGAACCGCTAATGACCGGTTTGGTTCCTTCGAGAAACCCACTCGAGTGTTCTATCCTTGGTTGTTTATAACCAAATAACTCGTCCAAATTGGACCAACGAAAGTCTAAACTTTCCATATTGATGCTCTAATGCATCATAATTAAGCTAACCACAGTTTTTATTATACTTACTGTGTATTTGCTTGTATGTAGACTAATTTTGCCGGAGCAACCCAACGACACGTTATCCAGTCGTGAGTTGTATATGCTAATTGCTGGTACCGGACGTGCTTACCTCTCCCTAGCCTGAAGCTAGCCTGAGGCTGTTTACCGAGGTAAAATATATATATATATGGCAATATAGATGTATACTGCAATACAGATTCATGCAGGGATCCAGGAATGCAGCTTTGTGTATAAATACAGATTTATACAGATGCAAGAATACAGATGTATATATATATATATATAGCAATATAGATGTATACTGCAATACAGATTAATGCAGGGATCCAGGAATGCAGCTTTGTGTATAGATACAGATTTATACAGATGCAAGAATACAGATATATATATATATATATGACAATATAGATGTAGATTTATATTGCAATTCAGATTCATGAAGGGAATACTTTGTGTATGGATATAGACTTATACAAAGGTACAAGAATACGGATTTATACTGCAATGCAGATTTACAGTGGAATATGATCCTAATACCCCTGTCACACTACGACGTGACTACGTCAGCGTAACCACAACGTGAAAATAATGATATCACGTCGAAGTTATCGCAGATTGTGGACGTGAATGCCGCGTAGTTGACATGAGTGTAACGTGAAAGTAACGTCGGTGTACGTCGTGACGTTAGCTGTAACGTGACAACGTTAGAGGGGAGGGGTAATTGGCAACGTGACAGGGCGTTAGTGTAACGTGAGCGTAACGTCGCCGTAACGGGTGCGACGTGGACGTAACGTGACCGTAACGTGACCGTAACGTGACCGTAACATGACCATAACGTGACCGTAACGTGACCGTAACGTGACCATAATGTGACCGTAACGTGACCGTAACGTGACCGTAACGTGCAAAACGCTGCCCACATGTTGCTCCCACCCGGGCCGTCGGTCTGACGTGACATAACGTGACTCTAACGTCATTTACGCTGCTATAACGATCGCGGAACGTCTACCTAACGTCATTGTCACGTCATCCCGACGTAACGGCTTCACGTCGAGATACGTCGAAAGTTTTGAACAGGTTCAAAACCTTGACGCGCGCCGACGTAACATGACGTAACATGACGTAGCTCGACGTCACTCTAACGTCATTATGACGTCATCATAACGTAATCCAACGTACATCAACGTAATGACGAAATATCACCACGTTAGGCTCACGTTGGCTCATTACGTTGTAGTGTGACAGGGGTATTACTGTAATGCAGGTGTATACTATAATACAAATTTATACTGTAATACAGATTTATACTGAAATAAGGATTCATGCATATTATTCATATGATAGAGACTTATACATGGGTATATACTTATGCAATGATACAAGGATGCCGATTTATACTGCAATTCAGATGTATCCTGCAATCCAGATTTATGCTGCAATGCCGATTTATAGACAGATGTTGGACCACAGATTTGTGAAAGAATACATTAATACATACAGATATGTTAGAAGACGTGTGTGTAAGATTTGCCTAACTGTAGTTCCTAAGTCGTATCAGGCTGGTCAACCAATTGTTTTCTGAATTTTTAGATTTTTTTTGTGATGGCTTATTTACCCTGCCCATAACGAGTAAGTCGCATTCCAGCTTGTTTTCATTGTTGAACAGAAATAGTCTCAATTTGGTAGTTGCCTTGTCATCTTAGCTGTTAGTAATTATGTTGTTTTTTGTGCGACATTTTGGTATATACCTACCCCATGTGCTAGTGTTAGTAGGGATACTCAATTTATGCTGTGACTTTGTGAGGTCGGGGTATGAGGTCATTTGAAGAATTGTTAGGAGTTAGGCTTTGAATGACGGTTGTGAGTGCACACAGACTACATCAGACAACCTCGCAGCCTTTGTTATTAGAAAATTACCTCTGGCCCATTTATTGTAATTTGTAGGTTGGTGAAATTCGTAGTCAGTGTAGTTTGACCTCAAATTTTAGGGAATCGTGTTCTTTTGCAACCGATTCTTCTCCCACAGAAATATGACAGAAAATCAAAAACCATCGGATTCTGCAACTGTAAATGATACTGGTGAATCTGATAGTACCGGTGTAATTCGCACACTAGGACAAAAGGTGGAAGAAAGGCAGAACATGGTTAAACCATATTTATTCAAACATAAAATAAATCATAACCGACATCGGTTGAGCATAAGAGTTCAGGAGGTCCAGGGACCGAGCAGTAGAGAGCAGTTCATGATGAGTGTATTGTTCATGGCATTCGAGCAAGGAAGAGCAGATCAGTTGGAGGTTAGACAACCCACACAGCACTCAAACCTCTAAGCCGTGGGTGGGTGGGTGGGTAATCGAAGCGTCCAGTGCAGAGGCCCGCGGTGGAGTGACGGAGCAGTGGTAGTGAGATTCAGCAGCTAGACTAAAAATAGACAGTGCTTCGTGTGCAAATTACTCATGTTAGCCTGCAGCCAACATGTACAATTCGACGAGAGAGCAAAGCACAGATTGGGGCATGCGCAAAGGCGCCGTGCAGATTGGCCAGCGCGTCCAACTACGCAGATCTGGTTACTTTTCAGGACTTACAGATTGTTCAGATGTAGATCAATCGAACCATTATCGTATCGAATCAATGAAGCAGACGACAGTGATACGCTTGGAGTGTCAGACCACAATGGCTCTCTGTGCGTGCGTCCGTGTGTGTGTGTGTGTGTGTGTGTGTTGGATATATGTATGTTGGTGTGTTAGTGCATGTATGTGAGTTTTTAGTACACATGTTACAGTGTGAGTGTGTTAATGCGTCTGTGTTATTGTTAGTGCGATTGTGTGAGTGTTACTGCTGGTGAATGCGTGAATACATATGCATACAGATATGTTACAAGACGTGTGTGCAAGATTTGCCCAACTGTAGTTCCTTTTATGAGTGTGTAAGTGTGTAGCTGCTCGCGTGTTTGTGTCAGTGTATTTGTGTGTATGAATATGTGTCCTACTGTATCTGTGTGTTAGTGCGCATCTGTGGGTGTACCAGTACGCATAATATGTGTCATTGTGAGTGTAAACCTTAATATATACACCTTGACAAGTACTACACATATAATTTATAAGCCTTAACCAGAACTAACCGTCTCAGCTTTGCACAATACTGAGCCTATAGGCATTAGCCAGTACTAAGCATATTGTCCTTGACCAGTACTAAAAATGTAGACATTGACCAGTACTAAAATTGTAGACATTGACCAGTACTAAAGTGTAGGCATTAAGCGGTACTAAAAATGTAGACATTGACCAGTACTAAAGTGTACACATTGACCAGTACTAAAGTGTAGGCATTAACCAGTACTAAACATGTAAGCCTTGACCAGTACTAAAAATGTAGGCATTAACCAGCTTTGACAAGTACTAAGCATAAAAGCTTTGACATAAACATAAAGGCTTTGACAAGTACTAAACATAAAGGCTTTGACAAGTACTAAACATAAAGGCTTTGACAAGTACTAAACATATCAACATTGACCAGTACTAAACATATTATCCTTGACCAGTACTAAACATAGGTCTTGACAAGTACTAAACATAGAGGCCATGACAAGTACTAAACATGTACGCTTTGACCAGTACTAAACATATAGGCATTAATTAGTACAAAACATTTGCCTTGTGCCATACTAAGCAAAGGCATTGGCCAGTACTAACCATATAGGCCTTGACTAGTACTAAACATATATAGGACTTGAACCGAAATAGCATAACTATCACGCCTGCATGACGTAAAATTGACACTTGTCGCTTCCTAGCCAGCCGCTCGGCATTATTAGGATAGGGCAAGGAGCAGTGGAATGAGGAAGACCAATCATCCGCGATTGAAATTTCCCCTGTTAAAACAATTAATGTACCCCAAAAAAGATTGCAGCATATAATAATGATATCAGATCACCCTTGTATTTATATTTATATAATAAATTATATATTACATAATCCTGGACAAGTACTAAACATACCAACCATAATAAACCTGCAGTACTAAATCACTCTTCCCCCACTTTACGGTACCAAACCTGTTGATTGATGGTGAGGTGCCGCAGAGACAGCGGCGTCTACGTGGGGGGTGGAGAGGGGGGACTCTGCGACATGCCGCCAGATGGCGCATCGAGGCATCAGGCACCGTCAGGACGCATCAGGCACCGGGCACTGAAAGCACCGGACAGCCCGGGTCCGTCTGTCACATTCCGCCATCCGGACGTAACCAGCGTCTACAGACGATAGGTTGAGCCCCAGTCACACTATTACTTGTCACTGCTTTGCGACCACTAAGTTGAGCCCCAGTCACACTACAGCTTGCGACTGACCGCTTTGCGACCACTTTGGACCAAAGAACTGCAGGCACTGGCGACCTCCTTGCAACGAAAGCAATGGTTGCTAAAATGGTCACAAGGAGGTTTTTAGTGCAGTAGCTGCAACCTCCTTGCGACCACAATGGTCACAATGAAGTCGGCAACCACTGAGGACCATTTTGTTACCACTTGCAACCTCTTTGTGACCAACCTTTATTTGTGGTCGCAAAGTGGTGTGAGTGGGGTATTCCCGACACCCTTTAGGTCAACTAAAGACCACAGCATTCAAGTGGTCCAAGGCCTCGTAGAGAGTAGACCTACTCCTTCAGTTTACTGTTGTCATCGTTGACTGGTCTCGAAGGAGCGACTGACACTGGTCTACATCCGGTGGAGGCGAGGAGGCCGCAGGTGGCAACACCGGAACAGTGTTGGGTCTTACGGAATATAGCAATAATAATAATAATTCCCTTACGTATCTTTAAACTTGCATAATGCGTTATACATCACATATATTCGTTTGTTGTTGGAGGTTTACGTCCTGGCAACATCTAAGGTCATATCAGAATGGGTACCGACTTGTGATAGTGCGCACTCATGGCGACTTTATAGTGCTGCCCCACTGGGAGACCAGGCCGCCAGCACACTGACCTGATATCCCACTCGGTCACATTATCCTAACACTGAGCTAACCAGTCCTTGTCCTATCCTAATGATTCCGAGCGCCTAGCTAGGAAGTGACAAGTATCCATTTTTAAGTTATTGGTTTGACTCGCCCAGGGTTTGAACCCATGGGTTCAAATCCCACAATCTACCAACATGGGAGACGGACGCTCAACATATTCAGCCATATATATAATATAATATATATGATATGTAATATATAATTATATTTATATATACATATGGCACTTTTCTCCGAAGCAATGTTAGTCGCATGACTTTGTATTCAGTTAAATTGTCGTAATGTTCTTGGTAACTGGGGACCAGTTCGACGAAATGAACAGGATGACGCGTGAGACGAATGACTTTGATACGAAAATGCATGCAGTCGATTCCCTTTCTTTCGTTTGCTTTTAAAAGACCCCCCCCCCCCACACACACACACACGAAGCATCGATCAGCGGAACAAAATTTAAGCATCATGTATCGTTGGCTCCAATTTTTATTGTTGTGAATGAAAAACTGCATAGTCCGATGAAAACACCGAATTTTCTAATTGATTAAATCTAGTGAATAGAAAAGATTGAATTTATATTGTTTTGTGATAACTACGAGATAGTATCTTACGTATCTTATAGCATCGTAGGTATATTGACACGTGTCTGAGTTCTGAATGCTAATGATATTTTTTTTGTACTCACATGATTAAAATCCTGAGTGCTGATTAAATGTGCTGTATTGTCAATTGATCTGAAATAAGAACTTCAAATGGCCTTGGTTAAAATTATCTAGACCGATTATTTTTTATGTTTCTGCCATTTCTTTTTTAGATAAATGTATTAGGTTGACTGTTATAATCTATCTTACTTTCGTTTGAAGTAATTTTGTTATTATAAAACTCAAATGCTAGTACCTAAGTTAAATTCATATTTCAAAGTTAGGTAATGGTTTTGGTTTTGAAAATTTGATGCCGTCATCAAATTATGTAGCTTTAATATGAATATACTTTTGTTGTTGTCATGTGATCAAAAATATGGTGTGTTGATATACATATTACACTACAGTGAAATAGACGAATTATGTGCTTTGGCGTGGGTTATTACACCTTTGGAAAATATTGTATTCCTCGGAATAATTCCTTCTCTTTTTTAGCAATAAAGGCTCAGTCACACCTTACCAGATTGGGGTACTGAATAAAAAACGGACACTGTCCGGTGAAATAGGTCAATGTCCGTTTTATATACGGTACGCATCCGACATGTCCGTTCTGTGTCCGGTGTGTATGGTGGCAAGTTTTGAACATGCACAAAACTTGTACCGGACACCGCCGGACTGATGTATACGGTTAGTGTCCGTTTTAAGTCCGTTTTGTCCAGTTCATGTCTGTTACCCATCCATTATGACTCCAGTTTGCTTCCTGCATAGTCCATAGACGGTATTGCGGGAACTCGGTCAGTATATGTTTTCGTTTGACATTCGGTTGTCGTCCGGTTATCGTCTGGTGGCTATCCGTTCATGTCCATTTCATGTCCGTTCGTCCAGCGTCCATTGATCTGACAGCACGACATTTCGACACATTTCGATACATTTTGATACAGAACACCACCTGACTAGAAAATTCTTTGTCCGGTTATGTCCGTTGCTCAATCCGGTAAGGTGTGACAGGCACTTAAGAAGTGTGACTGGTTACACTTTGACAAATATTTATTTGTTTATGAATAATTACAATAATGAAGGAGGAATGAAATAGGAGACCATAGACAATCAGAAGGTATTTGATGAGTTTATATATATATATATATATATATATATATATATATATATATATATATATACAGCTTAGTTTCAATCGTATTTGACATGATCATGAGAACAATGCCTCCATTGTTTGATTATTAATTAAGCCGCTCATTGCTGAATGGAGAGATGTTTGGCAGGAGCCAGTTACAGCGCTAGGGATTCATTCCCTGGGTTTCTCTAAGATTCCCCAATTATTATTCTCGTTAAGTCGTACCTCCGAGTGCTATAGTATTTTTCTCAACTTGTTGGTGAAGAAAGCCACAGGTGGGAGAAGTTTATAGGTACTAGAGTGTGGGAGGGTACCGCTACACTGGTCCTTACCCCTCGTTTGAATCAGTTGGTTAACCATACCGCCATCCTTCGACTGTCTCTTAGCCATACGCCTGCATTAAAAACCCTTTTTAACGCCATAAATACACACCTAGTATAATTATATTCTAATTATCAGTGTGATTTTCAGCTTAAGACAATGCCTAATTATGGTTCGCTGTTTTTACTCACAGCTCGGAGCCATGGCTACGAAGCGGAGTAAGGCAGAGGCATGTCATGCGCTCAGTGCTGATGAAGACGGCTCTCCGCCGGCACAGGTACAAGTGTCGCCTTCGCCAGAAAAACGGGATTCTGAGGAGGTGTCGGGGGTACGATCCAGCTGATCTGGATGAACAAGTCACTAGACTGATTCAACAGAAAATGGAGGAAATGCTACCTTCAAAAGCGGCTGCCTCCAAGAAAAAGTGGACTACGGTCCCACTGGATTCTGACGAGTCTGAATGGGAGGATCTATCAGAAGATCATGCCTCGTCTGACGATGAGTCAGAGGAGGTGTTTGCGTCGGCATGTAAACGCAAGCATAGGAAAAGAGACCACTCCTCCAAAGGGGATGAGTACACGAGGGCCCGCAAAAATAAGGCCCTCGTGAAGAAGAGCAAGAAGAATAAGAAGAGGAGGAAACACCAATCTTCCTCCTCTGACTCTTCATCAGATCCTTCACCGACGAGCTCTGACACCAAACACACAGGAAAATACGCTAAATCCTGTGGAAAGGAAAGTGCAAGGTGCAGAGGTGCAAAAAGAAACACATCACAACGCTTATGAGGAAGACCATTCAGGGGCACTTCAACACATTTAAGCCGGCCGAAGTGATCATCAAGATGCCCGAAAAATTCACGGGGATCAAAGGGATCCCCGAATCTGCCAACAAACAAATCCGGAGGTGAAGCTCAGCGAGAAGCGCAAAATGTTTGAGGCGGCGCTCCATACAGTACACAAAGGGGTACTCTCGGCGCTGACAGCCATCGCACCCATAGCGAACAGAATGATGGCGGAGAACAAGTTTGCATCACTCGTGGCTAGGTCCAAGAAAATCACAGACAACGATGGGAAGGAATATGCACTATTCCTTGCTCCAAAGCGCATCAAAGGAAAGCCACTATACAAACCAAGATGTTTGGCGGTCAGCTCCAGTACTTGTTTAAACAAGTGGAGACCAATTCCAAGTGCGGCAAACACATGGAAATGGACAAAAAGAAGTCCTCGGATGCCAATCCCAACTGCTTCAAGAAGATGAGGCAGGATTTTCTAAACCCGCGAACCGGCCAACGAGGAGGCCGGTTCGGGACAAACTTCAGCTTCCAGGCCAGGGAAGGCCCAGAGGCAGCCATTTGGCTGGAACGACGGGAAGAGGGAGTTCAATGCCCAGAAGCCATTCCCCCGTCCAGGGAACAAATAGAAGTGGCAACTCAAACTTTCCCTTACCGATTTCACGGTTCGGAATGCGAAGCATTAGACAATCAAGTCCTTAAGTTTTGCAGAAAAGCCATTATAGAACCGGCACTACACATTGCTGGGGAATTCATCTCCAATATTTTCTTAAGACCGAAACCAAATGGGGATGCTAGACTAATTTTAGATCTAACATTATTTAAGAAATTCGTAGAATACAAAAGAAAATGTATGTTTCCGTTAGACACAGCAAGAGACTTAGTCACACAAGGCACCTGGCTAGCCAGCGTTGATCTTAAAGATGCATACTACACAGTACCCATTTATAAACTTGATTGAAAGTATCTAAGATTCTGTTGGAAAGGTGAACTTTATGAGTTCACTTGTATGCCGAATGGACTGGCTTGCTATTCACGCATTTTCACAAGGTTACTTAAACCAATTTTTTCCCTGATGGCTAGGGAAGGACATATTATGTTTCCATACATTGATGATTCATTTATTGTCGCGCAAACACAACAACAATGCCAGACAGCAGTAGACAAATTGTGTGAAACATTTACAAAATTAGGTTTCTACATACATGAAACTAAATCAGTACTAACGCCAACAAACAAATTAAAATTTCTGGGTTTCTTTATTGACACCACAGAAATGACCATTTCATTAACAGAACAAAAAGTTGGTAAATTCACAACAACAGCAAATCAATTACTACAATTGAACAAACCAAAAATACGACAAGTCGCAGTATTGATGGGAATAATGATAGCCTCATATCAAATCTCTAGAGATAGATAAAAACTTGGCACTGGCACACGCGAAAGAAAACTTCGAGTGGCCCATGACAATTTCGCCAGAAGGCCAAAATGATATAATCTGGTGGCTTTCAGTTTCACACATTAACAACTCAGCCTACCCTATTAGGATGAGAGAGCCTAACACTATGGTTACAACAGACGCTTCATTGGAAGGCTGGGTGTCCCATAGAGACCAATAGGCAACAGGTGGCCGTTGGATGGAAGATGAAATCTCCGACCCCATCAATGTGTTAGAGGTTAGAGCCATTTATCTAGGACTCCGTAGTTTGATTCACGTCCCTAAAAATCATCTAGGAGTTCTAACAGATAACACGACAGCTATGGCTTACATTCGTAATATGGGAGGGACTCGTTCGAAACCATGTATCTATCTGGCTAAACTCATTTGGGATTGGGCAGAGAAACACGAAATATGGCTAACAGTAGCACATATTCCAGGCAGCCAAAATACTTTGGCTGACAGGAAAAGCCGACACTTCCACGACCATTTAGAATGGTCTTTGAATCAGAATATTTTTGACAATATTTGTATTGATCTCTTCACATCATGCAATAACAAAAAGTTAACAAAATTTGTGTCTTGGCATCCAGAGCCAGAAGCCTGGAGAGTAGATGCATTCTCATTAATTTGGAATAGTAAGTTCTATTACATATTCCCCCAATCCAGCATTATCAGCAGAGTGGCCAGGAAGATCAAGATGGATCACACTCACGCAGTACTCATAGTACCAGCATGGGAAACACAACCATAGCTAGCGGCAATAACATCAGCAGCAAAAGACGTGATCAGATTCCTAGGGAAAAGGAACAACCTTCACATCAAGGACCTCTAACAGTCCACGGAGACGTGTCGACAACACCCCTTTTGGCATTCCTTTTCTAAGAAAGCATTTAGAATAATTTGGTTTAGACAAAATAACAAAAGAAAGGCTTATTTCACATGCCTGACGGAAAGGAACGGTGAAATTATACACAAGTTATTTAAAAGAAATGGGGACTTCATTTCCTTCTCAAAGGACTCAAACCATTAAAACCTACAATAGCCCAAGTGTTAAGATTTCTAAGAATTTTAGAAGATGAAGGATCAGAATTTGTGCAATTAACGCAGCGAGATGTGCATTATCGATTATTCTACCAAGAACGGACAAACGATTGGAAAACATCAGTTGGTACACTGCTTCATTAGATCGGTGTATGAAAGAAACCCACCCAAACCGAAATATAATAGGTTTTGGGATGTGTCAATAGTATTCAAGTTATTCACGTCATGGCCTAGCAATAGACATTTATCAATGAAGGAACTAGGATTTAAATGAGCAGTTCTTCTACTGCTAGTTACAGGACACAGAGGCCAAATGATTGTGGCACTCTCACAATATATATGCTGTATAAGAATTATACAAGTATAATAACACGGAACTATCCTAGCACCCACACACCAGTGATCGGGTGCTGGAACCTCACCTACTCATCTACTGCTCATTCCTCAGCTCCGACGGTGGCGCCACCGCTCGCCTGCTCACTGTCCTACTCACTTGCCGCTGAGAATTATATATATATATATATATATATATATATATATATATATATATATATATATATATATATATATATATGCTTTAGAGTCTACCAATTGAATTGGATTTTTGTATCTGTGCAATAAAAGAAAATCCAGTCACACTCTTCACTTTTACTTATCTGCTCCTAATCGATTTGTCTGGTGCTAATTGATTGTGCACAGCTCGAGCAAATGGTTGATTGCTTGGTTGTTGGAATTTTACGTCCTGGCAACATCTACCGTTATATCAGGACGGGTTCTGACTTGTGACAGTGTGCGCTCATGGTAACTTTATAGTACTGCCCCACTGGGAAATCAGGCCATTGGCACAATGAGCTGATATCCCACTCAGTCAAATTATCCTGACAGCGAGCTAACTACTCCTTGGCCTATCCTATTAATGCCGAGTGCCAGGCTAGGAAGCGACAAGTATCAATTTTATGTCATTGGTTTGACTCGACCAGGACCCAAACTCCCAATATCCCACACACGAGACTCGGTCTCGAGCAAATGAGCCTTTGTTATACGAAATCAATGGGCAATTGAGTCATGAGATCCTATAATTTTTTTGGTTAACTTATAAACTTCTTTTGGTTTATTTTAGGTGTGTACCCACCCATGCCAGACGTACAAGATGTGGATTTTCACGCTCTACGAGAGGAGGTAAATTTTATATTAAAACATTATGTTAGATTGCTTATAAAAGCAATTTTTAAGCCCATCAATAGTGTTCTATTATTAAAGCTGCATAGCCCAATGGTTTTGAGTTTCTGTTATTTTGTTATAGATAAATATATTAGATTGATCACTATAACCTACCTCACTTTAGTCGGAAGTAACTTTTATTTTAAATGGCTTTTGAGATATTTGAAATGCAAACATGCCAAATTAATGTTGGGAAGCATGCCAAAGCTCTGACAGCATAGGCTTCTGATGTAACAGGTTCTACTAAATTGCCTCACTGTTCCCTTCAAAGTGGGGACAAATAAGTCAGTACACCATTGCCTAAGTTAGATATGTAGAATCAAATCTAGATAATGGCTTTGGTTTTCAAAATTTGATATTTTCATCGAACTATGCAGCTTTAAATATTTTCTGAGTTGGATGTGATATATTTAGTGGCCGGGTACGGCGGGTGATAATTGATGGATTGATGGTGAGTTTAGGCCGTGTAGGCAACCATGCAAGGGGGATAAGGGGTAGGGGGGGGGGGGGGTGAGCTACCTTCGTGACGGTGCAAACTACAGTTCCAAAAGTCGCCACCAGGGGCTAGGAATGAGGAGGTGTTGGTGGCAGTGTGTTCTGGGGACGCCGTCGCTTTGAATGATTTCTATCATTTCCACTAGGTGTCGCCTATCGTGTAGACTACTCCGTCTGTTCCTCATTGTTGCACACATTTAAAGATCATAGATATGTGTAGCTTTGGGTAGACAATTCTAGATGTTGATACTATTCGAGGTCCAAGTATTTCTATGAGTGGTTTTACCTGAATGGTCTCGAAATTGCAACGACTTTTAAATATTTTCTACATAGGGACAGTCCGTAAATATCGCAGTTTTTTACATTATGAACAACGTTTGGAAGGAGGAAGAAGGTAAACGCCATATCCTGATTACATTTCAGGCTATGGCATTGGTTACATTTTATATTCGGATTATGTGAGGGTGTCAAGCGTAATCCTAACATTATTAGGATTATGTCAACCATTGGCATTTATGGACCATCCCTTACATACTCTGCCTATCTATGGCTAGGCACAGGAGAGTAAAACGAGGAAATTGGTTGTTGAACTGAATAATGAAGAGAGAAATAGGATAAGACATGCAGGGAAATGGTTAGATCATCTAAAGTTGATTTAGCTTCCCCTAATGTACATGCATTCCCCACATCTTGTTTTCACTCTGAAGTGCAGCTTGTTTGTCCCGCCCAGTCGTATCCCTCATTGTAAGCATAATATTTCAAGAACACTTTAAATCCACAGACACATGCATCCTTATGACTAAACTGGTATAACATTAGTTTCTTGTGTGGATTGCAGTGAAACTGTACAAACAAGCGGTTTACATTTGGACAGAGAAAAAAAAACACCTATTAAAACACCGATGTGTAGTGCTGTAGTGCTGCAGTGTGGAGTGCTGCAGCATGAAATGATGCAGTGTGGAGTGCTGCAGTGTATTGTGCTGTAGTATGTAGTGCTGCCATGTGCAGTGATGGCATGTGTCGTGCTATAGTGTGTAGTGCTGCAGTGTGGAGTGCTGCAGTGTGGAGTGATGCAGTGTGGAGTGTTGCAGTGTGGAGTGCTGCAGTGTGGAGTGCTAAAGTGTATTTTGCTGTAGTATGTAGTGCTACCATGTGTAGTGTTGTGGTGTGTAGTACTGTAGTGTGTAGTGATGCAGTGTGGAGTGCTGCAGTGTAGAGTGCTGTAGTGTGGAGTGCTGCAGTGTGGAGTGCTACAGTGTATTGTGCTGTAGTATGTAGTGCTGCCATGTGCAGTGATGGCATGTGTAGTGCTGTAGTGTGGAGTGCTGCAGTGTGGAGTGCTGCAGTGTGGAGTGATGCAGTGTGGAGTGCTGCAGTGTGGAGTGCTACAGTGTATTGTGTTGTAGTATGTAGTGCTGCCATGTGTAGTGATGTGGTGTGTAGTACTGTAGTGTGTAGTGATGCAGTGTGGAGTGTTGCAATGTGGAGTGCTGCAGTGGGGAGTGCTACAGTGTATTGTGCTGTAGTATGTAGTGCTGCCATGTGTAGTGATGTGGTGTGTAGTACTGTAGTGTGTAGTGCTGCAGTGTCGAGTGCTGCAGTGTCGAGTGATACAGTGTATTGTGCTGTAGTATGTAGTGCTGTCATGTGCAGTGCTGCCATGTGTAGTGCTGTGGTGTGTAGTGCTGCAGTGTGACATGCCACAGTGTGAAGTGCCACAGTGTGAAGTGCTGTAATGTGTAGTCATGCAGTGTGCTTCACCCCATCCCCACCCACACCGTCCTCTATCATGACCAAAGGCCTCACTACTGGCTGGGTGAACACCATTCTATGTAATCTAATTGACACTCACACTGCGCTGTCTGTGCCTACAGGAGGAGTGGGGGCTGGTGGTGAACTACCTGGTGCCTCACCGCGGCATGATGCTCGACACGGTCAAGGACATCTACATATCGTCCTCACTCAGACCAACGATCCACACCCACAAGGTAAGTTACTCCCGCAGCCATGTGACAGGGCTGCCAAATAACCCGATAGAAAAAGTGTTGCGAGGCTGGGTTATGGACATAGCCACAGGAATTTGAAATTGAATATGCTAAATATAGTGTTCAAATACTTATGTATCATACTATAGTCCGCTGCGTTTGGAGTGATGAATTTATGAAATCGTATCGATTCAGACTTTAAAACTGGAATCGAAAGCACCCAGTGGCCACCATCTTGGGAGGTTTTTTGTGAGGTTTTTTTTTTTCATTCTCCCAATTCATCAACTCTACGCCAATATATACAATGTGTGTTGGAAATTTTGGAGCGAGTGGTACAGGCATGAGGCAGAGCCAGGTGAACAGGAAGAAATCAGGTGGCAGCACCAAGCGAGGCAGAAGGCCTGACCAATTGCTTGAGTAGATGAGTGTCATTAGTTGGTGTTGTGTCAGTTGATATGAACTGAAGACACAGTTCATAGATAATCGGTTTCTGGATAATTATATTTGTATAATTGCTTATACAGCACATATATATAGATATATATGTACATTTTACCTCGAGCTGTTGCCACCAAGGCAGTCACAGCCCAGGGAGATGAAGCAGTTCCGGTCTCAAGTCAATTAGCATATTCACCACACTCAGACAGCACGCTGAGTTGTTTCCAGATACTTTTTTTTCTGATTTAGGGAGTTTAAGGTTTGCTTAAACCCCAAAAAAACTGTAAATGTCGTGTTAAAGGGTTATAGATCAACTAGGTGTTGACTCAGATAATTTAGTACTGATCCGGATGTGTAAAGTAGAGAGTTGTAACATCACAGCGCGGAGGATATTGCGCTTTCTGCACCCCGTTAAACGTTAGCGGCATGACCTAGTAAACAGGTTACCATATTTGGGTGTCCGGTTTGGGTGACGGCGTGTTCTCGCTGTCGAATATGGATCAATATGGCCACTGCTTAAGTATGTTCACCTTGTAAGCGTATGGCTTAATTTACGGTTGGCTTTAAAGTTCTATATGAACTTAGCCTTGGTTAAATTTATATTCCCAAAGTTTGACTGTGATTATTCATTTTCGGCTAATGGAAAAGAGGTTAAGCGACTCACTGGTCGCTACCAGGCTTCGGTATCGAGTTGGCTCGACACTCCTTGTCAACATGGACTAGGTAGCTTGGGTGGCATTTAGGAATATTTGCCAAAAAACTTCAAAGCTCACACATTAATGTGTTGGAATTAAGAGCCGTATGGCTAGGGTTGCAAAGTTTAATAACAGAAAAGGAAGTACACAGTCAGTTCTATACAGACAATATGACTACATTGGCGTATATAAACAGAATGGGAGGCACTAGGTCGCCAGAATGTAATGCAATAGCCCAACAAATTTGGCAATGGGCTGAGGTGAAACTGAATTGGCTCATTGTGGCTTACATCCCAGGTTCACTAAATGTATTAGCAAATAAGCACAGTAGAGAGTTTAAGGACCATCTTGAATGGACACTGTCTACAAAAATTGTAAAGAAAATTTGTGGGTTCTGGGGAAAACCGGAGGTAGATTTGTTTGCTTCGCTAAAGAATTTCAAAATTCCAAAATATGTGTTGTGGAAACCAGAACCTGATTCTTGGAGGGTAGATGCATTTACCTTTGAATGGTCGCACCATTTCTTCTATGTGTTCCCACCGTTCAGCATGATTGCAAGGGTCGCCCGGAAACTGTGGATAGAGGAAGCCAATGCTATCCTAGTGACGGCGCATTGGCCAAGCCAACCGTGGTTTGCTGCACTCAACAGGTGGAGTCGAGAACAGCGATTTCTAGCAGGAGCACAAGACAATCTGGTTCCACAGGGACCATTGGGGAAAAGGGAGACTTATCAACAACCCCCTTGGCGGTATTCCGTTTTTAAGGAAATATCTTCAACCATTTGGGTTAGACCCAACGACGATGGAGTTCATTGTGTCATCAGCTTGGCATGAAGGGACAGAAGCTTAATGCAAATGCTTAAAAAAAGTGGAGACTTTTGCATTACGAAAGGTGTTAAACCATTAGCACCTTCAGTGGCACAAGTTTGCAGCTTCCTAAGGACCCTAGCAGAGGAAGGGCTGAGGTTTGGTGCGATAAACACAGCAAGGTGTACTTTGTTGGTGGTGTTACCCAGGGTGGATCGACAAACAATTGTCAAACATCAGCTGGTGCATTGGCTTATGTGGTCAGTTTATGCAAAAAAAACACCAAAACCAAAGTACTCCAGGTTTTGGGATGTGAATAAAGTGTTTGATTTACTACGAGACTGGCCGGGAAACAGGAACTTGAATCTCAGGGAACTTACATTAAAATTAGTCATTTTGTTACTTTTAGTAACGGGACACAGAGGACAAACCATTGTGGCTCTCTCCATTGAGGGGATGGAGGAACAGGAGAAGGAAGTGACTTTTCATCTGAAAAAATTACTTAAGTCAAATAGACTCGGAGATCCATTTTCGTCAATATCTTTGTATGCATACGATGAGTGTCCACGTATATGTGTTGTTAGAGCTCTTAAAGTGTATTTAGGGCACACAAAAGACATTAGGATAGGGAAGCAACTTTTAGTTAGCTACATAAAACCTCATGCGCCAATATCAAGGGACACTTTGGCACGTTGGAATTTTCAACTACTTGACAGGACAGGTGTAAATAGAAAGGAATTTGGGCCACACTCAACTCGAGGTGCGGCAGCTTCAAAGGCTAGACCATTATGAATTTCAGTCAAAACTATCCTAAAACATGCAGGCTGGGAGACAGCCAGGTCTTTTTTCTCCACTATAGCAACACGGTGGAAAAACATAACAAAGTAGCCAAAAGGTTGTTGGACAACGCTAAAAACAGGCTAGTTTACACTGTATGAAGTAATAAAATGACAGATATTACCTCTAATGTCTAACAGTTTATTTGGAAACTTGTAAACATCGTTCAGAGTGATTCTGGTTATAAACAAAATAAAGAAAAGGCTAAGCGTAAGCTATTACAGTGTCATGGTTCTTTTATGAGAAAGGAAATTAAAGTAGTAGTCGGGTGAAATACTCAGTACGTAAAAATCTCCCTGGGCTGTGAATACCTTGGTGGCAACAGCCCGAGGTAAAATAGGATAAGTTAGGTGAGACTTACCTGGGTATAGTTGAAGGATAACTTCTGTTTTCATGAGGACTGTGCCCCTTGGTAGTCGCAGTACAGGGCCCACCCAACCCGCTCCTTGCGATACAGAAGAAATTATTTGTTAAATAAGTATACAATGGGAAAAAAGGTTTTTTCAAGTAAGACAGCTAAATAGACAATTGGCTCATATTTTAACCCTCCTAATTAGGTACAAATTTACTTGAGACCGGAACTGCTTCATCTCCCTGTACTGCGACTACCAAGGGGCACAGCCCTCTGTAAAACAGAAGTTATCCTTCAACTATACCCAGGTAAGTCTCGTCTAACTTATCCTATAGACATACACGTATGTCACAGTGGAATAAAGATATCTCCCTCCTCAATTAAATGTTCATCCTTTTGAACCTTCTTGAACTGAAATATGCCATTTTCCACAGGTGTGTCAATACGTGCACGACCTGACACGGTATCTCAGCTCCTACTACAGCCGTGTCCATGTGCTAGTGGTAAGTCCAGCTCAAGGTTCAGCAAAAAGTTATCACTAGAAAGGAAATATAGCTTTAATGGGAACAACATCTGCAATTTAAATGGGGAACATGGAGTATAGATAGAAGGCGGGAAGGAGAGAATGTATGTTAGCCATCTATTCAATTTTGTTTAATTGTTTGTTTAACGACCCCCGGAATAGAAATGATGATTGCTTTCCTCCAATCAATAGATTCAAGACAGATTTCCCCTATTTGATACTTCCTGTGTTTGTGGGGTTTTTATAAGCTGCATCCAAGCACTTTTTTAAACTTTATTTAATAAGTAGAAATAAATTATTCTTTTTGTTAATCAGCCATTGTACTAGGACAGCTCCCTGCCCCCCCCCCCCCGCCCCCCCAACTTTGCAATTTTCTAATAGGCCGCACTGGGATAACTTCGCTGCATAATTTGGGGTTTGTGAACGTGCTTTTACAGCATAGATGAGAATCTTCCGGTTTTAACTGGAATTCTGGATTTTGTATATGAATGATTTTTTCCCCCGGATATGGTCAAAATTTGGGACCGTTCCGCCTTCTACCATCACTTTTGAAGTCCCGAAAATTCATCAAATATTTTCTTGACTTGTTCTTTTGTCAGGCCATTCTCATCTATGCACAGTATGTTCTTTTGAGGCTGCTATGCCTCTCCAAATGCCGTTCCTTTATTGATACTAACTGCCCGCCTTGCAGGAAAGCCGGAAAAAGTGGTCCACAACTGGTTCATCAAAGGCTGTGGTATGTGCTGTGCTGTTTGTGGGAAAGTGTATATAAAAGACCCATTGCTGCTTATCGGAATGAGTAGCCTATGTGGCGGCAGCGGGTTTCCTCCAAAGAAATATGTCAGAATGACCATATGTTTGATGTCCAATAGCCGATGATAAAAATCAATGTGCTCTCGAGGGGTCGTTAAATAAAACAAGTTTTCCTTTTTTTTTGCAGGAGGGCCGGCGCCACCTGGTGGGCGTGGTGCACGCGCGCGTCTGCCTGCTACGGGGCGTGCACGGGGTCCTACGGCACGCCCTGCAAACACTCGGCATCACCCCACTCTCACAACTGTGACCACGCCCAGTGTACACTCGGCGGTGTACAACCACTGGCGCAGCCTGCTGCTACCTGCCAACTGAAACTGGAGTTTTAGAAGCACGTGTTCGAACCGCAGTTAGGCAACGCTGATGCCGGCTTCCTGGGTCGCGTTCAACTCTACGCCTCGGAGGCGTCTCGGAGAAATTCCAAATGTTGCGCTACTCTGAATGGTGTTTTAGCTGTCGGATGTCTATAAAATGGCGTCCTCCATAATGTACACCTCCTGCTGTTTTGTGCGCATGCGCAACCAGATATTTTGAGCGCACAACTTTCCACTTTTTTAAAAATAAACTAAACACATGCATAGGCCTACCTTTACACTAATTCGTGGCAAATCAAAACAACAACAAAACTAGGAAAAGGAAGGTATTTTGAAGAAAAAGTAGGAAAAATTCAACCTGGCAACCGCGGCCATTTTGGAGGCGGAATTGTTTGTATTTGCCTCCTACTCGAAAAGCACGCCGCCTTAGAGTCGTCTCCGAGGCACACGTTGAACGCAAATTGGCACACAAAAAAAGACGTCGCGGAGATGTCTCGGAATTGACTCTGAGGCATACCCTGAACGCAGCCCTGTTTGATGATGGCTATTCTTACTTGTCACGTGATGTGTGGCCATGCCTATGGCCGTAATCGATTAACACGAGCCGAGCGACTCGGATTACCCGAGTCGTCAGAATCTCAAATCGAACACCGCGAGTGAAGTTGAGAAATACACGTGCCGTGTGGAAAACGACCCGACCCGAATAACCCACCTCTTGGCTGGGGTTTACTAGGACCGATGACATCACATCTGTGCTGGTACCTGTAAGATAGCAGCTACCCCTACAGGTCCGACGTGTTGTTTTAATACTTTTTTCTTAATAACCCAGATTGTCAGCTTCTACAATCATAAAATACTTTAAATCCTATTTTGCAGTACATATATCAGTTAGTGAACAAAAATATTAAGGTTTAGATTAAGCCACCATTTTATCCACCCCAAGCCTATTCGTTTATTCAACCCGAGTCTGTAGGATGTGCGCATGCGCCAAAAAGTGGCTCAGGTCACCCGAGTTGATTAATCGATTACGCCCTATGTGTTTATAAACGAATATCCTAAAGTAAGACATTGTCACTTGTGGCTAGCTCGCCAGGCACTGTAGATAATTGGAAGGACAGGGCAGGGACTGGTTGGTTCAGTTTCGTATGACTGGATTGAATGCTATATCAGGATACGCTATATTAGCAAAGGGGTTAGCTTCCATATACGCAGGTACGCTGCTGCATACCGCTTGAGATTACAATTTATTTTCTTTATATATATATAGATATAATGTTTTATAGCATTTTATTTCATCACATTTTATTCCAATAGCGTTTTATTCCATATGGGCACCACCTGAAAATCCCAAGCTATATGGATATACATAGATATGTATTAGTTTGGGATCTCAATGATTTTTATTTTAACGCGAGATGTTATGTTAAATTAGATTTGTATCTGTTATATATGTAATGACAGCCAGTTCATATATGCTTATTTATTCAAATAACCAAATTGTGTAATGTACAGATTTATATGACAATGGAAGTAATAAAACATCTATAACTGAATATCATTTACATGTCTTATATTTCCCTGAAAATTAAGTTTATTGTATAAAATACTATTATGCCGTAATAATTCTATAATATATACACGGTAAGGTCGTGATGAAAATAGGAAATATTGCGCCTAGAACGGGACTCGAACCCACATCTCTTTTCATTCTGGGCTAGTGTGCTAACCATTGACACCACCTAGGCTCCCTGATATCACCATACTACCCACACCTACCTGTCTATGTGGTTACTTGTGTGAGAGGTCAGTGTGGACTACTACACTCGTCCCCCTGGAATTGTAAGTCTTTTAATGCTTACAACTACATACAGGCAATGAATGCACTTACACATACATTTACAGGGCAGGTTCAACAACCATACAGCGCATAGCATGTATAGGATCATGGTCACGGCAACCAGTGTCGTGGGGATGATGAAAATGGGAAATATTGCGCCTAGAGCGGGACTCGAACCCACATCTCTTTGCATTCTGGGCCAGTGTGCTAACCATTACACCACCTAGGCTCCCTGATATCACCATACTACCCACTACTGTCTATGTGGTTACTTGCCTGAGAGGTCAGTGCAGACAACTACAGTAAGCACACACAGGCGTATAGTATATTCCGTAAATTACAATGTAAAAGTAAATATAAATTGCAATGTATACATTAATTATAACTACACACTCCTTGAAGCTAAAAAGTTGTTCTTTAAAAGAAAAAAGTTGGAGGGTTATATATAGTATAGTTATACGAATCTTACCTGGGTATAGATGATGGATAACTGTTGTTTTCCCGAGGTATAAGCCTCGGGTAGACATGGGCTAGGGAGAAGGAAGCACGTGACGGTACCAGCAATCTTTAACCTACTTATTCAGGATAAAAATGATCTTTCAATACAATGGATACTATGATTTTCCCGTAATGGTACACCAACGGGATAGACGTGGTAGGGTGTGGTGGGCGTGGGCCCTAGCCCACGTCTACCCGAGGCTTATACCTCGGGAAAACAACAGTTATCCATCATCTATACCCAGGTAAGACTCGTATAACTATACTATTTTACCTCGGTATACAGCCTCAGGCTAGCCTCAGGCTAGGGAGACTTTTACATAATTCATTTTTATCCTTAATATCATTATTCATCTTATTTCTTTATTATAATCATTCAAAGTTTTTGTTCTCACCTATTCTTGTTAGTTGGCGAGCAGGCGCTTTGCAATGCCGGTAGGCTTTTCTAGTCGTTTGTTGTAATGTTTTGCAAACGACTTAGCCGTCTTCCAGCCTGCGTGCGCTAGTATTCTTTTCACAGAAAATACCGAGCAACCGTGCCTTGGAGACCATGGCATCCTCTAGTTGAGTGGGAAGAGTATTTGCCCGTATCCACTCCAGCCAATTTCAACACCGTAATTGTCCATCTGGCAAGGGTGTCTCGTGAAATTGCCTTATGTGGCTTTATAAAGCTCACTAATAGTTGTTGTGATGCACGTAAATCCTTTGTCTTGGATATATAAGCCCGTATGGCTGACACAACACATAATTTACGATCATTCGGAAAGCAGTCTAAGTGAACCGTAGATAAAGGGTCACCTAACGTGTTCGATTTGAGCAATTGTGCTAAATCAAACGTAGCTTGTTTCTTGTCTATTTCTAATCCAGTTAAGGATAAAGCAACAATCGTCTGTCCTCTGTGTCCCGTTACTAATAATAACAGGACCGCGACCTTAAAACCTAATTGTTTTATATCTAACCACGAGTTGTGAGGCCAAGCCTGAAACAACTTAAATACTATAGAAACATCCCAAAACCGACTATACTTTGGTTTTGGAGGATTCCTTTGATAAATTGACCGAAGTAAATAACAAAGGACATAATGTTTTCCAACTGTTTCGCCATCAATTCTAGGTAATATAATTGATAACGCACATCTTGCCGCATTGATCGACCCAAAGGATAGTCCTTCATCCTCTAGAGAACGAAGAAAAACGAGCTACTTGTGAAATTGTTGGATTTGTTGGCTTAACTTTCATTAACAAACAATGTACACCCCATTTCTTTAAATAGGTTGTGTACATTTTGACAGTTCCTGGCCTCCAGGCATCAG
This sequence comes from Branchipolynoe longqiensis, assembly GCA_030323885.1. Lineage (NCBI taxonomy): Eukaryota > Metazoa > Annelida > Polychaeta > Phyllodocida > Polynoidae > Branchipolynoe > Branchipolynoe longqiensis. The sequence continues at coordinate 134,473,583 of CM059186.1, forward strand.
ATACTATCCTATCTCTCAGTAATTTTGTCCAATCCAAATTGCTGCAGCTGTTTCCTTAGAAAAGGAATGCCAATAGGGGCGTCGTTGACACGTCGCCGTGAACCACTAGCGGTCCGTGGTGCGTCAGATTCCCGAGGTTTTCTTGGGAATTGTATATGTTCTTTTGCCAGTTGTGAAACTGCTGGCAGCCAAGGTTGCGTGTCCCAATCGGGCACCACCAGTATCGCATGTGTCCCTTCCAAGCCGATTTTTCTCACTACTCGGCTGATAATGCTAAACGGTGGGAAAATATAAAAATAATTATTTTCCCAGGTAATAGCAAATGCATCTACTTTCCAAGCATCCGGTTCAGGATGCCAAGAAACATAACAGGGTAACTTGTTATTATTTCGTGATGCAAACAAGTCAACTTTAGGTGTACCCCATTTTTCACAAATGAAGTTAAACAAAGTGTGTAGAGAGAGACCACTCTAAATGGTCATGGAAATTTTCTACTTTTATGGTCTGCAAGTGTATTTTGTGACCCTGGAATATGCGCTACAGTCAGCCAGACTTGTTGAGCCTGTGCCCAGTTCCAAATCAGTTTAGATAACTGATTGCAAGGCTTTGATTTGGTTCCACCCATGTTACGAATATATGCCATGGCAGTAGTGATTATCAGTTAGTATTCTAACTTGTGATTTAGTTATCTTTACTAAACTACGTAAGCCCAGATAAATAGCACGCAATTCTAGTGCATTAATATGGTCTGATTTTTCATCATCAAGCCATCTACCTCCTGTTGTGACCCCATCTCGATGAGCTCCCCAACCTTCTAACGAAGCATCAGTGGTAATTACTGTATTAGGTTCCGCCATGCGGATTGGATTTGGTGAACTTGCTATATGTTGCATCCACCATCCAATATCCTGTAACCCTTCTTGCGAAATAAACATCTTTCGCTCAAAATTACCTTTAGTTCGTGTTAACGCTAAATTTTTATCTATTTCTAGAGATTTAATATGGGCCTTCCCATATAGAATAGCGGGTGCATATGATATCATTATCCCAATAAGAACTGCGACCTGTCTAATTTTAGGTTTTCGGTAACTTAATAATCTGGGTCGCTGTAGTCATAAACTTAATTAGTTTTTGTTCTGTTATCGACACTGTAAGGGACTGTGTATCCAGAATAAACCCTAAACATTTGAGTTGTTTTGTTGGTTTAAGCACTGACTTTTGTGGATGTACATAAAACCCCAATTTAGTGAGTAATGCACATAAATCCAAAACTGCATTCACACAACCAATTTGTGTTGATGCTATAATAAAGGAATCATCTATGTATGTGAAGTGGGTGACAAAACAGGTTTAAGCAGTTTAGTGAATAAACGAGGGGCACAAGCTAAGCCATTCGGCATGCAGGTAAACTCATAGAGTTGGTTATCCCAAAGAAACCGAAGAAATTTCCGGTGTTGTTCCGCTATGGGAAGCGTATAATATGCATCTTGTAAATCAACACTAGCCATCCACGCATCTGGTGTAATCAGATCTCGTGCCGTATCTAGCGAAAACATTTTAAAATGTCGATATTCAACCATTTTATTAAGGATTGTTAAATCCAGGATCATTCGAACCTCGCCATTAGGCTTTGGTCTCGAGAAGATGTTTGAAATAAACTCTCCTGAACAGTGTGTCACTTTTTGTATAATTCCTTTCTCAAAGAATTTTTGTACCTGTTTAGTTAGTGCCTCTCGTTCAACTGGTTCAATGTTATTAGGAAAAGGTATTCTGCCTTTGTACAGGAATTTGTGTGAAGGGAATGTGAACACCCTTAACTATTTGTAAAATTTCTTGGTCACTAGTAATTTTGTGCCACTCAGAAATATGATTATTAATATTGCCAGCCACAAAGTTGCTTACAGTTTGTGTGGTTTTAGAGGCTGCAGGGACTTGTAAAGTCTGTGTTTGGACCTCTACTTGGACCCGCCCCTGGGGAAGGGTCTCGGCGAGTTGACGCCTCGGCCTAGTGGCCGTGCGGTGTTGTCGGTCCAGCCTGGGCGAGCGCCCCGGCCCCGAAAGACTTGACCGAAGTTTGAGCCCGGTCTGGTTCCTCTGGTGAACCGTCGTGGACGAAAATCCCCTCGTGACCTTTTGAAACGTGGGGTCTTCCTGTTTCTTCTTGCCATCCATGTTTTTGCCACTCTTGGCTGCAGTTTCTACCTCTTTATAGAGGTATTGTAGTTGACCGCCAAACATTTTCGTGTTATCTAAAGGTTTCCCTTTAATCGGCTCTGGAGCGAGGAAAGAGCGTAAACTCTTTCCCATCATTATCCGTAACCTTCTTTGAGCGAGCCACTTCTTTGCCAGCATCTGTGCAAACCGACTTGAAGACATTCTCATATCTTCGGTACGACAGAGTAATTACCTGCCGCCGCTAACAATGCAATGCCTTTGTCCATAGTTTTAGCCAAAGACGAGAACTTATTTTCTCTTTGCATTCTATTTGCCACAGGAGCAATAGCTGTTAGGGTACCAAGCACCGCCTTATGCACTGTGTGCAACACACCCTCAAATCTCTTACGGTCATCCGTCATATTGACATCTCGATCCATATCCTTAATGATGGAGTTGGGAACACCTTTAATGCCTGTTAATTCATCTCCTAACTTGGAGATAATTTCCGCCGGTTTGAACGTGCGGAAATGACCATTAATGGTCTCGCGCATAAGCGTAGTGGTTTTAACCCGCTTAGCCTTTGGCTTCTCCACCTTCTTAGCCACTTTGCCACCAATGGCATCATAGACACCTTCATATTGTGTGTCTGAGTCTGATTCCGTGGAAGTGGAATCTGTGGAAGAATCAGAAGAAGAAGAATCTTTCCTCTTCTTCTTCTTCTTGGACTTGGTCTTCCGCTTTTTGCGAAGTCCGGTCTTCCCCCGTTCTTTGGTGAAATCATCACCAGAAGAAATGATATGTTTCTTCTTTTTCCTCCGTTTTAGGAGAAGGAGGAGGAGGAGCCTTAAGCTCCATCGCTGAGTCTGTCTCCGAGAAATCCTCAAATGATGATTCCTCTTGGACACTCGGCCTATGCCGTTTACGAGACAGCGGTGGTTTGAGAGACAGAATATGACTCTCCATCGCCGTCAAACCGAGTCTCCCAATCTGGAGGCGCAGGCGCCATCAGGCACTATGTCCTCGTCCGGCTCGGAGAGATATGCGCCCCGGGCTGTGTCGAGGGCACTGCCGACAACACTGGTGAGGAGTCGTACTCCTCGTCCGATCCACTCGGAACACGCCCCTCGGCTGCTGCTGCACCGCGCTTACTCCGCTTCGTGGCCATCGGGAACTGGAAACAAAACATGTTGGTCAGTCCCGGTATATATATAATGTCACAATATGGTTGTTTCAAACTCAATTGGACATCTAGTGGTGTTAGAGAACGTGTTTATACCGTTATAACACAGGCGTAATAAGCTAAATTTGTGCGTGGATTGTGGGTCAAGCCCAAACCTTACGCGGGGTCGGGACCAGTGTATCGGCCCGCCCATCCCTCTGTTCCGCACACTTCTCCCACCTGTGACTACTACGTCAACAAGTTGGAGAAAATGCTACGAAACTCGGAGAAAACGCCTGAAAAGATTTGTGTGGGGAGTCTATAAAAGAAACCAGGAGCATCTCCAACATTACTCTCTATTAGAGTACGAGAGAATTTCCACAGGAGATGAGGCCGAAGCCCACATCTCTACCCATAGTCACACGGTGACCCGGGTGTTGACAGAACCGCTAATGACGGTTTCGTTCCTTCGAGAAGCCCACTCGAGTGTTCTATCCTTGGTTTTTTATAACCAAATAACTCGTCCAAAATGGACCAACGAAAGTCTAAACTTTCCATAATGATGCTCTAATGCATCATAATTAAGCTAACCACAGTTTTTATTATACTTACTGCGTATTTGCTTGTATGTAGACTAATTTTGCCGGAGCAACCCAACGACACGTTATCCAGTCGTGAGTTGTATATGCTAATTGCTGGTACCGGACGTGCTTACCTCTCCCTAGCCTGAGGCTAGCCTGAGGCTGTTTACCGAGGTAAAATATATATATATCATATGCTTAACAAGCATACGTAAATACACCCAGAAGCAGAATTACTAATACTACAAAACCAATCTTAGAAGAAAATCAGTTAGTAAACGTGTACGCTGTTTGTACTACTAAAACAGGATGTGAAAGCAAACACCAGGACTCCCCCCCCCCCCCACACACACAGACACACGAACGCGCCTATCCCAGTAATCATGGTAACTGATAGTAGAAAATAAATAGTATTTTTAACTGAAATTAGGAAGCGAATCATCACCGTCCACTAAATAAGTAATATGTCAAATCAAGATACACATTCCGCATATCATTATCTTAAACTGAAATAGGATCCGCATGCGCCACAATTATGGAGCCTTCTCAAACCGCTCTCATTTTTGCTAAAATAGTTTGTGAACTTTTCGTAATCCTTGTCCCTGACCCATCGCATCCTGAACCAATGGGTTTATTATTGGAACGAAGACGTACCATTTATCATCAGCAACTTGGATGATTACTCCTCGGTGATTGTGGAGTTTGTATATTAAATTATTGCTTTAGAATATTCAGGAAAAGTGCAAGTTGTACGAACTACTCTCAGTGGTAGTGTGCCGTGAGCAAGCTGGGAAATGGATATATAAATATGTATATATATATCCGTGTAGGCGTGTAGAACAATGGCGGGTCAATTCGGCCGGACGCCCGCAAGTATGTCCTATATCACGATGTGGAGTGAGCTGCTCAGGCGTCCAAAGAAGAGCATTGTAAGTATGTACATGTAAGAAGAAAAATAGCTAGTATAACAAGTATTTCATTTGACAATTTTATAACTGAACTAATTTATGTAGATGTCGAGGCATAGAATTTTAGCCAGTTAAGCTAGTGACATCTATCGGCAGAATCTGGAACCACTCTGTTTGGGTACTTCCCCCCCCCCCCCCGACTGCCTGTGATTTCATGTTTTATCGAATGCATGGGAAAATAATACAATGCCTGATTATATTCAGATATTCATATTGCAACAGGCATCAAGCCATTATCCTTGTAATATATCAAAGAAAAAGACAACTATATTGTATTTTTCTTCTGGAAGATCACCTCCACCCTCTTCATGTGTATTACACCCCATCAGTTAAGCTAGTGACATCTATTGGCAGAATCTGGAACCACTCTGTTCTGGTACTTTCCAGCTTGACACGAAAGTTACACTTTTGAAAGGGACAATTTTAATTTAACTATTTGGACACAGACGCTGGTATCGTGTACTTAAACACAATATATAAATGTCTCAGCTTTAAACCAAACATAATGATTTATTACATGTATCGCCAGTTGACTCCACTCAAAAGGGTAAAGGAAAGATAATATACATAAACAGTATATGTGGCAATGCAAATCCTTTTGAAAACTGGCGGGAAAGTGCATGGTGGACAATCGCCCAATACTGTTGCCGCCATCTGGTGCTATAATAGAACACCTGTGTTGGTTCGACTTTAAGCCACTAGATGGCAATGGTTGTCTCACGATGGATACAGACTTTCCGGGGTCTGGGAAAAGGGGACTGCCAAAATTAAGAGAAATATTACGGAGACCAAGGGTGGAATCGGAGGTGAATATCGCATAGTATGATACATTATCCACAAATATTGCTTGTTCTTAAGTTCACAATCATTGTAGGGGAATGCAGTAACCTCGATCTAACACACAATATGTCATTTTGAACGTTAACTTGTATTATCGCTCGTAGTTATTTCGACAGATTGGAACTATAAGAGTATAACATCTAATGATCTATGATCTAGCTATTAATTATTTAGTTGGGTGAAATGGATTCACTCAGCAATTTGAATATGTATCGTTGTGACAGCTGTTGTGCAATCTCCGAATTACTGCTGGTTCTTGGGCTTGGCTGTGACTGATCATATTCAAGTCAAGAGATTGTGTCCGAAAACATCAAATATGAGCGTTCATGATCATTTATCTACACGACATGATGATGATGATTGTCATTATTAGATCAAATATTCACCCCGTACTTACAAGTTACAGTACAGGGTCAGGGGTTAAAACCAACATAGAAAAACGGGCGAAGAATTTCGACATGGCGGGGAAATGATTTGAGCTGGTAAATTCTTAATTTAAGAAGCAAAATATATTCTTCAAATAAATGTTCATATTTACCTGCAACTTTTTATTTGAAATATATAATAAAACATGTAGTTTTAGGAATTAAAAAAATATAAAACCGATGGCGTTTTATGGCCGCCATCTTGTCTTTTTGCATTCTCTCCCATTTCACCAACTCTGTGCCGATATGGGTAGCCATTTGATCCTGGAGCCAGAGTTTCTACTTACTGTTCCACACTAAAGCTATTTTCGCCCGTACTTCGACTACGTTAGGGTTCACCCCTGTACTGGATGTATGGGGTGAATCCTTTATCTAGACAAGTAGACTGTCATGATATGATGATTAGGAAATTAGTTCATGTACAGGGATCGATCACGGATCCACATACAAACACAACACGGTGCTCTCGCAAGATTGATTCAGAAGAAATAATGGGTATGTACAGTGCTGGAAAGCAGAGAGCTAAACATGCTGGCGTTGATTTCCTCAGAGCGAAGATGAGAGACAAAAAAAATGCTGTGGTTCCATACATTGATAGCTTATTCAAAGATGGGAGAGAACAGATTGTGAACTGGGCTATCCATGTGGCAAGTCAGAACAGGAAGCGTAGTCGAAAGCAACTTATTGTTAATCAAAGGGAGCTATCTAAGCGGGCTGCTATGAAAACACAAAAGCAAGTCGAGAGAGAGAGAGAGAAAACATGTGGAGATGAAGGTGAAAGGTGTTGATGTGCAAGATATCAAAGCTACATTTGCCAATCTTGATGATTCAACTCGGGATGATTTGGCAGATATTCTGACTGGTGCTGCTGTTGGCCGAAACATCTGCCACACTTGGTACGATACAGACAATAGGGAGAGAATTGTATACTCGGGGAGTCAAGAAGGCCAAAAAGCGAAATGGTGATGTTATTTCATACATTGTTGGTTACTGGAATACTCACATCAGTGAGAGCTATGATGATGCTGTTGATTATAACACTTCAAAGTTTGAACTGGGAGCAGACCTTATCTGTGATGATTTAATGTTTTGCTAGCAATAAAATGTACTGTACTTGTTTCAAATATCGTAATTTTCTCAGAGTTTGAAGTACAAAATCTTAATTTGGGGTCACAGCTTTTCTTATATTCAAATTGGGATAACTTTGTTAATAGTTACTTTTTTAGGAATATATAATAACCCTTTCAAAGCTCTAGTCATGGGAATTAATCACTACAACTTTCATCTAAATACATACTGTATTACAAAAGATATGCGAGTTTGAAGTACAAAATCTGAATTTTGGCTCACAGCTTTTCTTATATTCAAATTGGGATAACTTTGTTAATATTTACTTTTTTAGAAATATATAATAATCCTTTCAAAGCTATAGTCAAGAGAATTGAGCAGTGCAACTTTCATCTAAATACATACTGTATTACAAAAGATATGTGAGTTTGAAGTACAAAATCATAATTTTGGGTCATAGCTTTTCTTATATTCAAAATGGCATAACTTTGTTAATATTTACCTTTTTAGAAATATATAATAATCATTTCAAAGCTCTAGTCATGAGAATTGAGCAGTACAACTTTCACCTAAATATGTCCTGTATTACAAAAGATATGAGAGTTTTAAGTACAAAATCTAGATTTGGGGTCACAACTTTTGGCTGGTTTACTATAGTCTAGAACGAAGGGCCCATATTTAGGGATATTTTTCAAGTTCAAAGCGCTGTAACTTTCTTGATATTTACATTAAAAAAATTATATGACTACCACGTTTACGGTCTCTTCAAGCTCTTTCCATTGGAATAGGTTCCATTGAGATAAAATGCTTCTTTTTTTTAAATACTCACATAGCTACAACACCAAAACAACCGTTGTGTTCCAGCCCAGAGTTTGGCTTGCTTTCCATCCGCTCAAACTTCATTCCATCCTCAGGCTCAGTCGAGTCAGTTGAATGTAAAATGTTTGACCGTAGCTTTAAGCTTACACATGACATGTTCTTGCGTTATACTAAGTGATAATCGTGTCTGATATGCCATTACCGAACCTCTGAACATTGTATTCCATATTATATTGTCTATTGTTATAGTGTGACTACTAGTCTAGACTCTAGGAACATTAAATGAAATCCGCGATGTTTTGATTCTCATTCCACGTCAATGTCACGTGATTTGTCTAGATTCACCAACACTATGTCGCAAAATGTTCGAATTTATTTATTAATCTGTAGCAATACATCCGTTACAAATATAATATAACGAATCTATTTTTTTAAAGAAGTTATTACATATTTACCTGTCAGTGACTGAGTAGATGCTGAAGCTTATCGGTGTGGTAATATCTCACTATTCAAGATGGTGTCACCCTGAGTGTATCAATGTCTTTCGATTGACTTAAACATTTGAGTCGGTTCAAACACACTAAATCTATTGCTTTCATTTCAAATAAAAACTATGAACTACATACCTGCAGATTGGGTAAGTAATTTGAGAGAAAAATAAAGTCTTACATGAATTAGAATTGGATTAAAATTGGCACACCGGAATATGTATCGATGTTATGTATCAGTGAGATATATATTGTTAGGATTGCTTACTGTCTATAAGTTGTAGCTAGTATAACCATTCCTGTGTAAGTCATGCTACAAATATTTTTAATTTCTTCTAAATAATTAGTATATATAATGTTTTTACCATTTCTTTAAATATCTTTGATTGGATAAATGTGTACAATGAATTTGTGGAAATGGCATAGCACTAGCTTTATAATTTTGATTCTTTCGCGTCTAGTTTATTAAATCCATTTTGTTGTTTTATATGCAGGTTATGTCAGATACTCCAGATTTAGATTTCGTATATGAAGACGCCGACAGTTTCCCTGTAGAAAGTTCAGGTAGGTTCAGTTACATGGACTGATGATTCATCTAATCTAATAAACAAAACACCTTTATCTAGTGTAATGGCAATGTAGTAAAAAGATAATGTGTTAGAAATAATGTTGGGCACCGACAGGTTGTAGGAACTTCACACAATATATACAGTTCATAACAACAGAAAATGGGTCAACATTTAGAAGTCATGCATATAGTACAATTTCTATTACTTTAGTTGTAAATGAATCTGTTACACACAAGTTAGATATTAATATTTTTTAATAAAGCTGTCCTTTCCATTTGTAGAGCTTTACAGTTACACGGAGGAGCCAGAATTCGGACAAAACCAAAGATGTTACGAAGAAAGTGTTTCGGGACACCGTGAGTGTTTACTATTCCATTTAATCCAGTTATATTATTTTGTGTAGTTAATATAATCAAAATTGATTTCTGCACATGCAATTAAAAACCACACAAAGTAAACGCCCTCTAACTTAGAATCACGATATTAGCAGGTGGAGCCATAAAAAGCCTTCACTAGAAATGCGAATATGTCAATTCAAAGATATCAGCGTTGGTGCATATTCAGCTATGAATCAGTCGTCAAGTCAGACAAAGGTTGGGATGAAGTGCAGTTACAGTATTTGCTCTAATGGTGAATGGTTGCTAGTATAATTTCACAGCTATCCACGCCAGAATAAAATGTAGGGCAATAATTTTAAATGGTTTTGTCATCAGTAACCATGTGTATCTGAGTTCACTGTTAGCTTAAAATATTAGACTGGGAAGGACTACTGACGTACTTCCAGTGCATAACCATGTCAGGTCACAGCTTCAGTATTGGGTTAGGAATAATCACCATGCTTCCTGTGTGTAACATGTCAGGTCACAGCTTCAGTATTGGGTTAGGAATAATCACCATGCTTCCTGTGTTTAAACATGTCAGGTCACAGCTTCAGTATTGGGTTTGGAATAATCACCATGCTTCCTGTGTGTAAACATGTCTGGTCACAGCTTCAGTATTGAACTATTATAACCATCACCATACTTCCAGTGCCTAGCCATGCCAAGTCATGGCATCAGTATTGCCACTATTGGGTTGTTAGGAATCATCACCATACTTCCAGCATGAAAAAATGCCAGGGAACAGCTTCAGTATTGCACTGTTATAATCATCACCATACTTCCAGTGCGTAGCCATGCCAAGTCACGGCATCAGTATTGCCACTATTGGGCTCTTAGGATTCATCACCATACTTCCGGTGCGTAAACATGTCAGGTCACAGCTTCAGTATTGGGTTCTCAGGAATCATTACCATACTTCCGGTGTGTAGCCATGCCAGGTCACAGTGTCAGTATTGGGCTGTTGGAAATCATCACTACACTTCCAGCATGAAAACATGCTAGGTCACAGTTTCAGTATTGAGCTATCAGGAATCATACTTCCAGTGTGTAAACATACCAGGTCACAGCTTCAGTATTGGGCTGTTAGGAATCATCACCATACTTCTGGGCCATGTTCAAGGTATGCCTCGGAGCCACATTGGAGATATTCCGGATGTTGCGTTAGTCTGAACTACTTTAGCTGTTGGGTGCCTCAAAAATGGCGGCTTCTATATGGTGCAGCCATTTGCAATTGAAACCACTGAATCCGGCAGCCATTTGGGAGGTGCTTTTTGCCTCCTACCTGAAAAGTGAGAAGTCTCGGAGTTGAATCTGAGGCACACCCTGAACGCAAATAGGTCAAAAAGACGTCACAGAGTCGACTCTGAGGCGAACCCTGAACGCGGCCCAGGTGTGTAAAACATGCCATGTCACAGCTTTAGTATTGTGCTGAGAGGGACCAACACCCTACTTCCAGTGTTTACACATGCCAGATCATAGGTTCAGCTTTTCAGCGGATAGGAATTCAGAGGGGACATTGAGTGTATAAGCTGTTTGTTGGTGCACAGTTGGGAAATGGACGGAGGCTGATGATGCTGGAAGGCGCCTGCACATCATGCGGCTGCTGAATGCAACGGATGTGTCGAGCCACGACAGGCGGATGGATGCCGTAAGGGCCCTGCTGTACATATCACAGGGTGAGTGAGCAACGCGTAAATAATAATTAAGATGTATCAATGTACGGTCAGTGTCACATTGGAAACACCGGTTCTCATCTGATCACCAACATTGAAAGTCATCAGTACTTGGATGGCTAACCGCCTCGGGATACAAGGTGCGATAGACATCCTGATACAAGTTTATAATATATTAATAATGGTGGATAAGTAACGCACACAAAGTGAATGATGCACATAATGATTTTTCCTAACTGGTTAGCTTTAACCTTCACGATGGCACTAGTTTTCCCATTGTTTCCTCGAAGGCATCGCCGTTAATCCACTGCCAGATAAATATAATATGATTTCTTGCGGAGATTATAAGTAAAGGAGAGAAAGAAAAAGGGTTAACAACAGGTTTTTTAGAGACCAAAAAAGAGCCCATTATTTCTTTGTTTTGCAATGTAAATGTGCACAAGATGAGACCCATATAATACTCCATTATGGTTCAGAATGTTTCCTTTTTATTACAGCTCTATGCATACTATTTATGTATATTATTAAATATCTAATATCTTTTTGATGACATTTTTAAGCCATTTTTCTAATTACAAACTTTTTATATATTAAAGCTGCATAGTCCGATGGTTTTGAGTTTCTGTCATTTTTCTGAGATAACATGTCAAACCTGCCACATATTTTGGATGGGGATCTGTATTTTTCACCTAAAATCCTGTGTGAATCTGTAACACATAATAATTCATATACTTATGTCCCACATACCATAATAAATACACATGTGAATGCAATTGCATAATTTTATTACTCAAACATTATATACTACAATTTACGAAAATGCCATCTATTGCATGAAACAACAAATTAATTGGGTGATTTAGTTAGTTTTTTATATAATCGATTGAGTTATGCAATAACAATAAACAATTGTTCCAGTACACTGTGCTGTTGTGGAATGCATAGAAGGGAATAATGTGGTTACACATTCTGATTTCCATAAATTTAACTTAAAATCCTTATCAAAATGGAATATCACTAAAAAATAACCCCAACATTCGTATCGGATACTTTAACCAAACCCGTATCATGTGGCAGATCTGACATGTAAACCTTCATATGGATATGGGTTCTGCTATTATTTGGAATGTTTTCACTGTCGGCTTCCATGTCATAAAAGTGGTATCCAGTTTGAGAGAACGACCCATATATATATATTCCTCCAGTGTGTGTGGCGCGAGGGGGGGTGCTGCCCACCAATTACCCCACCAGCTGGGGGGGGGGGGGGGGGGGAGCACCACCAATGTGCCTGGGAGGAATAGATATATACAGTATGTTTCCCTTATACTTGTATAATGCTTTATACATCACATATATGCACATTGAAAATCTCATGTCTGTATCAATAGCTTTTGCTGCTCTCCTTCTGTAGGTAACTTCAGGGAGTGTGAGCTGGAGGAAGACCAGCAGCGGTGGGCGCGCCACAATGTGTTCCTCCTGTACGACTCTGGGGCATTCACGACCTTCGTGGAGCTGCTGAACATGGAGATAGAGTAAGTGTGGCCTCAACACTTTACACCCGCACTTGCCTGTGTCACACAATGGCCGCTGGGCTCAATGTCAGGGTAATAATGTTACTGAGTGGGGTATTCTGTATGGCAGTAAAATAAGGCTGCCTGGAGAGAATGTAAGTTAGCGCCTGGAACTCCCTCAATCTATCACTCATTCTAAATAATGGGTCAACATTTAGAAATCATGCCTGTAGTAGCCTACAACTCCTATTACTTTAGTTGTGAATGAATTTGTCACTCATGTAATCACTCACTCATTCAATCACACTCATTCAATCACACTCACTCATTCAATCACACTCACTCATCCAATCACTCATGCAACTACTGACTCAGAAAGAAGTTTGGCCATGTTTGAGAGTGGGGTGAAATAGGTCCATTCATTAGCAGCAATTGTAATGGTAATAGGGTGTTGTATTACTTTTTTTTTTTTTTTTTAAATATTAAGAATGGATCAAGTGATCCCATTCGTTTCATCGCCAACGTATTAATTCACAATACTCACTCACTCACTCACTCTTTCAGTGACAGGCTCACCCCTCAGTTACTAACTCATTCACTCACTGACCTACTCACTCTTTCATTTACCTACTCACTCACCTACTCATCCAGCCACTCACTCAACCATCCACAACCACTCATTCAACCACTCACTCACCCCGCCCACTAACTCACTCCTTCGCCCCTTCGCTCATTGTAAACCTGTATGCTGTAAGTGCGCCTCACCGACATTTAATGCGCCTCTCTCATGCTGCCTGCCTCAGGAACGGCCTGACTGCGTCTGCGGCTCTGCGAAAGCCGGCCGTGTCGCTGGCGGACAGCACAGATCTGCGTGTCATCCTGAACCTCATGTACACCATGGTGGAGACGCTGCGATGGGAGGCGGACGGCGACAACGAGGAGTGCCACCGCCTCAGAAACAACTTCGCACTCGAACTCAGTGAGTGCAGCCAGCCGCTGTGAATCAGTGATTTGCGCATTCAATAAATTTATTTTAAATTTGATATGATGGATTTCAATTCACGGTTATTGTTAACAATAAAAGTTTTTTTTAAGTTGCCTAGTCCGATGGTTTTGAGTTTCTGTCATTTTTTCTGGGCTAAATTAGGTTGATTGTTATAATGTACCTTACTTTAGTTTGAAGCAACTTTTATTTTAAATGGCAAACTTTTGATATATTTAAAGTGCAAACATGAAACATTATTTTGGCAAACATGCCAAAGCTGTGAAACCATAGGCTTTTAGCAGTAACAGGTTCCATTCCCATCTGTATGGGAACAGATGTTTAATAAGTGCACCAGTATCTAAGTTAGATATATACAATCAAACCTAGATAATTGTTTTTGGTTTCGAAAAATTGATGGTTTCATTGGACTATGCAGCTTTAAAGCAACTTAGAAACCATAGTGACTTGTTTACCTGTAATAAGTTATATATATATAAGTTTAATTCGTTTTTTATTTTTTTTTATTTAAAGAACATTTCTTTTATCCTACATGTTTCTTAACTTTGTTGTTGTTGATGATATATTGTTTTACATATATTTGTGCTCTTGTTTATCTAGGTTATCCAATAGTTGGCGAGGAAAGCTTAGGACTCACATTATTCGGAATGGTCACAAAATTCTGCAGTGGAACGGCTCCGCATTTTCCTATGAAAAAGGTTCTTCTGTTACTGTGGAAAGTGGTCTTGGTAAGTAGAACCTGCTTTAGTATTGGGTTAACACAGCCTGGAGAGACGACATGTGAAGGAAATAGTCAAACATGATCCTTTTACTCATGTCAAACAAGAAGGAATTTGAGCTTTCTTGAGGGCAGCAAGCAGGACTGTACCACCTCATATAGTGTATTAAAGCAATTTTTACCGGTTTATTAAGACTCAAGATTGTTGCTGTTCAGCGATTAAAACAAGCCGCGATGTGACTTACTTGCTATGGACAGGGTAAATAAACCATCACAATTATTTTTTTTAATAACTTACCTAGAATTAAATTTTCCTTCGCCACAACTTTTATAATTGTGAGCTCTTGAACTTCATAAATGTCTTTTTGCACATTTTTGATTCTATGCTTTTATTGATGGTTAAATGAAAAATGGACAGAATACAAGTTAAACATTTCTCGTCGTGAATATGGCCTTTGCTGCTGACATGGTGTAGAACAACCGCCAACCAATCAATCAAGCAAAATGTCTCTAATCTACAGCATGGTGTAATGTTTTCTGTTAGGATATGAGAACTCATGAGCTAAATTTTAAATTAATTTATTGGCTATTTATGCCAATTTCTACACCATCAATATATAATGTTTTCTATTAGGATATATGGGAACTCATGAGCTAAATTTTAAATTAAATTAAGTTGATTATTTTTGACAATATCCAGTTGAAATCATACATTTTATGTTAACCGGACGTGGTGGCCGAATCGGTAGAGCGCAGGCTTCCCGTGCGTAAGGTCGGGAAATCGAATCCCAGCCGAGTCAAACCAATGACTTATATCATTGATACTTGTCGCTACCTAGCCCCTGACTCGACATTAATAGGATAGGACACAGACTGGTTAGAACAGTATCAGGATAATGTGATTGTGGGGGATATCGGGTCATGGTGTAAGCGGCCTTGTCTCCCAGTGGGTTGGTTGGTTGGCTGTTGGAGTTTTACATCCTGGCAACATCTAATATCATATCAGGACGAGTACCGACTTGTGACAGTGAAAAAATTGTGACTTTATAGTGCTGCCCCACTGGGAGACCAGACTGTCAGCACCATGACCTGATATCCCACTCACATTATCCTGACACTGAGCTAACCAGTCCATGTCCTATCCTATTAATGCCGAGTAGCAGGCTAGCAAGTGACAAGTATCAATTTTATAAGTCGACTGGGAACCGAACTCACGATCTCCCGCACGCGAGATCCGCGCTATACCGATTCGGCCACTGCGCCCGGTAGCAGCTGACAGCACTATTAAGTCGCCATGAGTGCGCACTGTCACAAATCGGTACCCAACCTGATATGATCTTAGATGTTGCGAGGCATTAAAATAACAAACAAACAAACCTTTTTTTTGTTTAAATCCCCCTGTCCCCCAAATTTCTCTTCTTGAAGATTTATACTGTCTATCATGGATAAGTCTGAATAGACTTGTTTTCACCATTAGACAGTTGGACGATAGAAAGCCAGAGCTTACACTTTTACCGACCCAAGGGATTTTTAACGTCCCCCAACCACATAAACATGGTGTAAAGGCTACTGCTCGAATCTGGGTTGTGTAGGCAGGCTATAGTGAAATCAATACAGGCAAAGATAAAGGAAGAGTATAAAGTGTGAAAGAAGAGAGAGAGTCAAGCCCTCTGGTTTATTATTTATATGGTACATGGATTCTGTATAGAGTATCACCCCACCCCATTCTCCCTATGAGAAACAAGCATTTCTAGCTCTACCAATAGGGATCCAGCATTCCTGGTCCCCATGGTTACCAGTGATCTGCCCACCACCACCAAGCTGTGTGGCTCCCCTGGCCACCACCTGCCTTGAACTTGCGTGTGGTGATCCTGACTAGCAGAGGGGGGAGGGGGTAGTGTGTAGGGTTCTGAATGCCCCTTACACACAGTCCTGCCAGCACTACTATGTCTATTTACCTATCAATCAAGCACCACCAGCAACTACATAAACACATTTATGCACCTGGCCATGTATACCTGTTTCACAATAGAACATTTGCATTCCCCCACCAATGCTTATTATCGGAATATTTTACAATGGTATGACAGCAACTAGCCTTTGATAACGCCGTAAGTTATACACAGTGGTAGAAATTCAAATTGGCAGAGATGCTGGTGAGCATGACATTGAGTGAATTGCTTGCGTGTGCAGGTGTCACTGGGCAGCCTGAACCAGTTCTACGACCGGAAGAACGAGGCACGGGAGGACGCGGCGCTGCCCCGCCTGACAGAGGACACCCACGAGGTGTGCAAGCACATGCGGGCCGCCTCACCGCCAGCCTCTGCTGCAGATCTCATCGAGGCGCACCAGCAGCCACGCCGCGGTGGGCACGGCTCCCGCAAGGTGCGCGCGGTGCACCCGCACTCACACTCACTCATTCACTCACTCACTCACTCTCTCACTCACACTCACATACACACTCACTCTCACACTCACTCACTCATGCACACACTCATTCACTTACACACACTCTTTCACACTCTCACTCAATCACTCACATATACTCGCTCATTCAGTCACACACACACTCACTCACTCATTATCAGACTCGCACACTCACTCACTCTCATTCTCAGACTCGCACACTCACTCACTCTCATTCACACTCACACATATTCACTAACTCACTCATTCTCCGGCTCGCACACTCACTCACTTTCATTCTCACTCACACACTCAATGACACTCAGTGACACTCACTGACACACACACACTCTCTCTCTCTCTTTCTCTCTCTCTCTCTCTCTCTCTCTCTCTCTCTCTGTCTGTCTGTCTGTCTGTCTGTCTGTCTGTCTGTCTCACACTCACAGAGCGACCAATAATTGTTTCTGTGTTACATATATTGATTAAAAGTGCTGTAGTAACATGAGAAAAACAACGTTACTTATTCATAATTATTATGGTAAAATATGATTGGTCATAATTTGCATAGATTGAAACAACCTATTCGCCATGAGTTATTTCAGGTCCACCCATGGTCTGAGGGTCTCTGTGGTCAAGCTGTGGCTATTATTGTCATTCAGTGACTGTTCTCACTGACGTAGGCTGGGGCATATTACAGACTTGGAAAGTAGTGAAAACTTTACTATCATTTGAAGTAAATTTGAAGGTTTTGGAGCATGCCTTGTAACCTACGTAAGTCCACCCTTCCCTTCCCTGTGTGACGTCAAAAGAACTACTAATAATAGCTATTGGGTACTCGAATGGTGCTGGCCAGACCAATACCAACCATAAAGGGTTCTAAGTACTAAGGAATTCGAAATGACTATCACCATAGGGCGCAGTCCGTCTGTGTATGTGTATTGGCACAAACCAAAGCAGAACCAGGCAGGCCATGGTCATGCACCCGAATCACCCTGAAATACAAAATGGCTAACCATACAACACAGCCATCCCACCTAGTCGCAGTCCTGAAGGGTCCAGGGGAGTTCTGGCACACTGGTGTACTATCTAAGGACAGGGCATGGGTGAAAGGATGCTGTAACAAACCACAATGGGATGGGATCCTCTCCCACAGGCCTGTATGTCATCTGCGTAGATGTACATAGTAGGCTAAGTTATCATATACAGGTTAGGAAAAAACTTGAAAATTTAAAAAAAACTAATATAGAAACTACTAACACCCAAAACCGCAAAGGTTGGCCCGAGAAAGATCAGGTAAAGACTCCTGAGTGCGGGACCAGGCCAATCTAGTACCACAGCTGTCCAGCGTTGAAAACAAGCACCCTCACGGGAGCTTATACGTTATGGGCAGAATAAAAAACTTGTCACAAAAAAAAAAAAAAAAAAGTACAAATAACCCATTCTAAGTGTGATCTTCCTTTAACACGGCGTTCAGCGCTTTGTGCTAACCTTCAGACTGTGTTCCAGCAGCAAGGGGTTATGCGGCAGAGTGGCTTGGAGGATCCCTTTGAGAACGGCAACGATGACGACATCACGCATGAGTTGGAGAATCTCGGAGGCAGTGATGATGATCTTCCACCCACTCCGCCCCGCCCCTCAACGCCTGCCCCGGCTAGGGGCCTGCCCTGGACGCCCAAAGTCAGGTGGGTCCCCCGCCCTCGCCCCCCTGCCGTCACCGTCGCCAAAGAAGGTCCCTCCCTCCGTGAAGTGACACTTCCACTGGATCCCCCGCGCGTACTGAATCGCGCTGTGTCTCGACCAGTGGCGCTACTTTCTCCCCTACTGGAAATATTACTAAACACCAGGTTTTTTTGTGTGTTTTTTTGTACATTTTTTTATTCATCTGAATACATATTTTGTCAGCGCCGTGGCACTGGTCTTCCAGCCGTTGGAGTGATCGCATTTGATCTGTACATAGTGGAAGTGGAATGTGTTGCATTGTGTGCATTCATTGCTTATCTTTCCTATTACTGATATTGAATAAGCTATTGTGGAAACAAGCTCTTATACTTATTGAAAAGCTTTCTTGTATGATTTTTAAAAGATTTTTGTTGACAAAAAGTACATGTTCGTACAACATTTTTTTTAATGTACAGTCTACTCTGTCTATAACGGACACCCATGGGACTAGAACAAGATCCCGTTATAGAGAGAGATCCGTTATAGGCAGAGACTGACTGACGGAATGGGTTGAAACCAATGTTTTTCTTTGATACTTTTATACTTAGACTTGAGGTGCCGACCAGAGGTGGCGATATAGGCTTGCCACCTCCAGAGGTCGCACCTACAGCACGTCTTTATTGACAGAGAATATTGATCAAATAGGTGAAAAAACAGCTTGTTGTCCGCATAACACAGTTGTCCGTTATACACAGAGGCAATGCTATTAAATTAAAGGGGTGCCATGACGGGACCAGCACTTTTGGCAGTTATTGACAGAGTAGACTGTATTGTTCTCAATGATGAAAAATCTCTGCGTTTTCGCTGATTTCCGCGCGATTTCCCACCAAAATGCGGAGAGGCCCTCACAAGACTGATCGAATCACAGAATAATTTCCTGGAAGTCGAATTTATCCCTATTTAATTTATTTTTTTCCCCCATTATTTTGTTATCAGAGGTGACTTAAAAAAATTAAAATTATATATATATTTTTGCGAACCCAGGCATGCTAGGTACTTTGGGGATGGGGATTGGACGCTGTTTTTGTTTGTTGTAGCGCCTTAATTTATAGAAGGCTCATTTCGCATGTAACCGATTATTTCAGACAAAAGGATCTCGAAAACTTCCTGGACAACACACGTGGGAAGTTTGTGGGGTTCAGCGTCCCCAACGATGACGGGTCCCTGGCCGGGCTGCCACTGCCGATTCACGAAGGTGTCAAGGTGCTAAAACAGGTAAGAGGGCCATGTTAGAGGTAGCGAGTAAAGAGCGCTCAATTGTCGTCTGCTGTGGCTAAATGTCGTCTGGTGTGGGTAGTATTCACGTCCATGTAATGTTTTTCAGTGAATGTCTTCTGTAATTAGTAAATGGATGGTAATCGGTGTCGTCTGCTGTCATATTAGTGCTTGCCGTCTAACAAAAAACACGCCTCCCACCCCTCCAAAAAAAGAAGGGGGGGAAGTGGAATAAAACAATGCTTCTTTTATAACCTTTTTTACCCCCTGAGTAATTCTAAGGAGCTGAATATGGACTGGCATAGTCAGATTGATTCTCTAACAAATGCTCTCCAGCATATCTTTATTTCAGCAAATAAATGTTTGGAGAATGATAGCCAGTACAAAGCTATCCCCATGTAGGTTCTGTTTTACTGTTTTATTTTAATTGTATTTAACTTGATGCTGTTAACCTGGTATTCATATGCAAATTAACTGTGATAGGTCTAAACAATATGAATATACAAAAATAGTTCAATAAAACCTGAACACAATATGTATTTGTCTTTTTGTAGGTGCTACCTAAATGATATTAGCTATTCACAATGAGGGAATTTGGCAGAGCATCGAAGTCTATATCCAATTCATTTAACCTTTTTTTTTTAAAGTCTAATTATAAATTACTCACACTTTCTATGATTGTCTGCTTGCTGATTTGTTGTGATTTTTTAAATATTTCAGCACCTCTACATTTCATTATCTGAAATCCAAATAAAGAAAGAAGAAGAATTCTCCAAAAACCCTCTATCAAAGGTGGGTTCTACACCTAGCTTGGCCCAATAAAGGAAATGCGATATATTAATACATCCAACAACAAGGTCACTTAATTTAGTCTAGATTTAGATACTGTATATTATATTATATTATATATCGATCGGTTCAAATATGTTTTCATTATTAGTTAATGTATATGGCATTACATGTTATGCGTATATTATTAAAAATGGAGCCTTTTGTCTGTGTGCTTTTGTTATGTATTTATAATTGGGTTGTGGTGGCTTGAGTAACATGGGGAGCGGGCATCTTCACTAGAGTAGGACCAGACGTGGTGGCCGAATCAATAGAGCGCACACCTCCCATCTGGGAGATCATGAGTTCAATTCCTGGTCGAGTCAAACTAACGACGTACAAAATTGATACTTGTTGCTTCCTAGCCTGGTGCTCTGCATTATTAGGCTAGGGCAACGACTGGTTAGCTCAGTGTCAGGATAATGTGACTGAGTGGGATATCGGCTCATGGTGCTGGTGGGGCCTGCGCTCTACCGATTAGGCCACCGCGTCCGGTGTATGTGTGTGTGGCTGTGTATGTGTGAGTGTGGTAAAAACACTGAAGTCAGTTTCTTTCGCTAGTTGGAGGCGGATGTAGTGGAGAATGCCGCCGAACTTCTGTATCAAGGAATGCTACCGAACCTTCCTCAGTATATGGTAAGTCCTGTACATCAGTTACTCCCACAGCCTGATGCTCCACCAACCTTATGCGGACAGGCCTGCTAATATAACACCCTGTAGAAAACGTGGCGGGTTGCTGTGTTATGGACATATTCACACCGATCCCCAAACTAAGCAGTTTGATACATTTGTATTCTTTCTTCTTTTTTTTCATGACGGCTTATTTACCCTGTTCATCACGGCTTCTTTTCATCGCTGAACAGCAGTAGTCTCAATTTGGTAGTTGCCGTGTCATTTTAGCTGTTAGTGGCTAGCCGTAATTATGTTCGTTTTTTTGTGTGTCACATTTGCAACATTTTGGTATATACCTACCCCATGAACTAGTTCTTCACATACTCTTCTGTTCATAGTCTGCTACTTTTGGAAGTTGAATGCAGAGAATCCACATATCCATTGTGGCCAGCTCCCAGTTCAGCAATGCTACACCACTATAGATTGACACTGCTCCCTGCTTCAGAGGTTGTTTACAGTGTACTACTAACAAAGCAGTTTTTTCATGGATTTAAATAAGGCCATCATTCAACCCTACTTTACTTTAAACTCATTTTGAATCCATAAACACATGGTTCCTGATGATTCAACTTTGTATCTAGTTCTTGTCAGACATTTGTTTTTGAATTGGGTTGCAGTGAAGTTATTTTCGGCCAAGCAACTATTCTGCAGTAAATATAATACCACTTATGTATGTGTAGCAGTGTGAGGTGTTGCAGTGTGCTTCACACCACACCACACCCTATATGGCTAGATGCCTGATTACGAGCTGAGGTGACGTAGAGTGCAATGTTGTGCTTGTGTTCGTACAGATTGCGCTACTGAAGATCTTGTTAGTCGCTGCGCCCACATCGAAGGCAAAGACTGACTCCATCAACATTCTGGCCGACGTCCTTCCCGAAGAAATGCCGTGAGTCTGACCTACATAACTCTGGTCTCAAGAAAGAGATGTCGGGGGAGGGGGGGGGGCTTCTCAGCCATGCCTCGAATGTTGGAAAAACAGTACTGGAGATATGACCTTAGATGTTGCCAGGACGTAAAACTCCAACAACCAACCAACAAAATGTCATGTTACCCACCACACACTAGTGGCGCCACTGTGTTACGTTATGCATGTTTGATGTATGATGCCGCCCTGATTGTATATGTAGCTGGTTGGTGAGTTGGCACCAACTCGTGTTATCTGTGTGTAGTTTATTGGTGTATGCATACACGGCTCTGTTTGTACATGTAACTGGTTGGTAAGTTGGTGATTTATACCCCAGTCACACTACGCTTGCGACCACTTTGCAACCATCAAAAAAGGGCGATCGCAAAGTGGTCGCTGACCAGTTGGCAACCTCTGAGTGACCATTTTGGTCGCATGGAGGTTGCAGATGCTGCACCAAAAACCTTGTGACCAAAACAGTCGCACGGTCATGACCATTTAAGCACTTGCGACCAGTCGCTGACTTGTCGCCGATCGTTGTTTTCCGCACCTTTTTTTGCTTTGGTTGCAAGGAGGTTGCTGGCTTTTGGTTGCAAAATGGTCGCAAGCCATAGTGTGACTGAGGCCTTATGCTCCATGTTCCACCCACAGGACGACGGTGCTGCAGTCCATGAAGCTGGGCATTGATGTTAATCGTCACAAGGAGATTATTGTTAAGGCAATATCTGGCCTTCTCCTGTTGCTGCTGAAACACTTTAAACTGAATCATATTTACCAGGTCAGTTACACTTCAGTTCTTTAACCTAGACTATAATAACTTTAATAACTTTAATACAGTAGTACCCGTCTTCAGCGAACCGTGTCATCAACGAACCCCTACCGTATGCGTACAATTTTTCAATGTACACACTGTCTTTGTTTCATTTGATTGTTCTTCCAAAGACAGGACAGCTGCTAGGTCAAGACAACTTTGGTCTGGATACAGAGTTGTCCATTGACGATGGGTTACTTATATGTGTTTGTATTATGTAAAATTAATGTTTAAACTCAAATCACACAGTATCAGGATAATATGACTGAGTGGGATATCGGATCATGGTGCCGGCAACCTGATCTCCAGTGAGGCAGCACTATAAAGTCGCCATGAGTGTGTATTATCACAAGTCGGTGCCCATCATGATATGACCTTAGCTGTTACTAGGATGTAAAACAACAAGAAAACATGCACACACAGTTTACGTAATGATAAATACAATACACACTCAACATGCTCAGTACACCCCGCATACATCATACATGCCCTTAAACATACCATACACACCCTCATAAACATACCCTACTATAACGTTATACACACAGTATGCACAACAATACATACAATACACACTCAACATACTCAGTACACCCCGCATACATCATACATGCCCTTAAACATACCATACACACCCTCAAAAACATACCCTACTATAACGTTATACACACAGCATGAACAACGACACACACCATATACACCCAACACACTCAATAAACCCCACATACATCATACACACCCTCATAAACATACCCTACTATAATGTTACACACACAGCATGAACAATGATACGTCCCATACACACCCAACACACTCAATAAACCCCACATACATCATACATGCCCTCATAAACATACCCTACTATAATGTTACACACACAGCATGAACAACGATATGTACCATACACACTCAACACACTCAATAAACCCCACATACATCATACATGCCCTCATAAACATACCCTACTATAATGTTACACACACAGTATGTACAACGATACATACAATACACACCAAACACACTCAATAAGATGTGCATACATCATACACACCCTCATAAACATACCCTACTATAACGTTATACACACAGCATGAACAACGATACATACCACATACACTCAATACAATGTGCATACATCATACACACCCTCATAAACATACCCTACACATGCCACACAACCAAACACACCCTACACCACCACGCACCTTGTACACACATTCCACACAACCACACATACCCTGCACATCCACACACCTTGTACACACAACCACACATATCCTACACAACCACATACCTTGTGCACACAACCACACCCACACACCTTGTACACACATTCCACACACCATGTGCATCGTGGATGCAGTCAACAGACCCTGAACACCCCACCCCGTACATTAAGACGCTCTAGATATGTTACCCCACCACCACCACCACCACCACCACCACCACCACCACCACCACACACACACGGCGTGCTGTTTCTGTTCACTGACAAAACCTGCTCCCTCTCCTGTTGCAGTTTGAGTATATGTCGCAGCATCTGGTGTTCGCCAACTGTATTCCACTTGTGCTGAAGTTTTTCAACCAGAACATTAGCTCCTATGTGACGGCTAAGAACAGGTAGGCACAAGTTGCGCAGCGAACTCGTCATGAGTTGCAGGGTCCGTACAGAGCCTGGAAAGTCTTTAAAAGTCTCAAACATCCCCCATTTCAAGGCCTTGAAAAGCCTTGAATTTAACCTATTTTTTCGGAATTAGTCTCGAAAAGTATTGAATTTTATTCAACTGTTCCCACTGATCTAAATTAGTTCAAAATCGCCATTCACCTTTTTTCTTTTCTCTGAAATCCAAATGAAAATAGTCTTGAATTCCTATTTAAAAAACAGCCTTGAAATAGCGTTGAATTCCATAACTTCACATATGTGTGGACCATGGAGTTGTAAGGTAGCACAACTGTTCTTATTATCTAACTATAGCTGTAAGCAGCTCACCATTATTTGTAACCGAAAAGTCTCTTTAATGTAACAAACTGTGCTTATTTTACGACCAAAACCCAAATGCTCCTTCACTGTTGAAAGGAAATATTCAATCAATAAAATTACATTTCCTTTAAAGTTTAAAGCTGCACAGTCCGATGAAATCAGACAGGCTTATATGCTATGGACAGTATAAATACAGCCTAAAAAAATATTTAAAATATTAAAAAATCATCCAATATTTTAAACCAAAAGACTTATCTAGATTTATTCCTGCATATTGAACTTAGATATTGGTGTGTTTATTAAGCATTTGTTGCTGCATAGAAGGGGACAGTAAGCTCATTTAATAAAACCTTTCACTGATTAATCCTATGGAGTCTGAATTTTTACATGCTTTTCAAATTAAATTTGGTATATTTTATTCGCACTTCAATTTTCTCCAAAGTGAACCATTTAAAATAAAATAAATAAAAGTTACTTCAAGCTAAAGTAAAATAAACTGTAACAATCTCAAGTATTCATCTCAGAAAATGGCAGAAACTCAAAAACATCGAATTATGCAAATTTTAATTAAATAAAACACTAAAAGAAACTGAGGTATTTTTCATGGACTTAGGGATGATGTGTAGCAGTAGTAGTTTGTGTTTGCAGAGTTTGTGTTATATAATCGTGACCTAATTGTGCTTGTCTGCAGTATCTCCCTTATCGACTTCCCAACGTGTGTGATCGGCGACCAGCTTGAGCTAACGGCTGAGAGTTTGGTAAGACCGCCCCCACATTTACATGATTCCATTGGGCACAGTTCCTGCATTAGGCTCGGCCTCACTAACAATTCGCCACGCATAGTGCTTAAATAAGAACTTGTTTTAAAAGAAATTTTACAATTTTATTTTTGTATTGGAAATCTAATAATACTACCTGTTTAAAAAAAAATTGAATTGCAGATATATTAATAGTACCTGTGTTTGATTTTTAATTTTGTATTGGAAATTATTAATACTACCTGTATTTATTTTGTTTTTGTATTGGAAATCTAATATTATTGCCTGTGTTTATTTTATTATTGGAAGTCTATTAATACTACCTGTATTTATTATTTTATTGTTATATTGTAAATTAATTAATAATAAGAAAAATGTCCCGCACATCTCCGAAAATGATAACTCTAAATAAAATGTCTGCAGGTGCTTTGACTTCATTACGGATTAATATTGTTGTATTAGAGGTTCGATAGTGTGTGCTGCTAGAGTTGTATGTACAGTGAACATTTTCTTCGGTTTCACGTTGGTGAATCTCACTATTGCCGCCCTATAGTAAAATCACTGACCATATTTTAACGTTGGTATAATAGGTCAATTGCTAATCAATTTCCAAAAAGAGTAATTACTAACCAAATTGATTAACAATTATTACTAATATAGATGTGCCGAGGCCAAGTGCAGGGTCCGTACGAGTCCTGGAAAGTGTTGAAAAGTCTTGAACCTCATTTGCCCCATTTCAAGGACTTGAAATGCCTTGAATTTAACCTATTTTGGGTAATTAGTCTTGAAAGCCTTGAATTCAATTAAACTGTCCCCACTGATCTAAATTAGTGCAAAATCGCCATTTGCCATTGTTTTGTTTTTTCCTGAAATCCAAATGAAAAGAGTCTTGAATTCCCATCAAAAACTGTCTTGAAAAGCCTTGAAATAACCTTGCATTCCATATCTTCACATGTGTACGGACCCTGCAAGTGTTGCTTGGTGTATGTATAATGTGTAAGCGTGTAGAGCTGGAGTAGTCGCAGCAGCCTGTTGTGTGGTACTCCTCTCTAGTGAAAGCGTACAACTGTGTCGGCCTTCTACTTTACAGGAAACCTCGATGATGGTGAGAGGGCTTTGTGTTGTTAGATCTGTTTGAACACGTCACCTTCCTTCTCTGCTCGTCAACTTCCTCCCCACGTTGCTTTTCTACGAGATAATGTACAAAGTGAAGGCTCCTCCTTTCCCTCACCCATGTCTCACCCTCACCCGCCCCGTCTCACCCTCGCCCGCCCCCGCCCACCCTCCTCCTCTCAGTGCTTACCTCAACCGCATATACTCACATACATACATATACATGCATATATACACACACACATACATATACACATGTATAAATACATACACATACATACATTCACACATACATACATACACACATACATACATTCACGCATACATAGATGCATACATACACACACATACTTATACACATACATACACACATGCATACATACACACATACATACATGGATACATATACATACGTATGCACTCACATACACACATACATGCATGGATACATATGCATATGTATGCACTCACATACACACATACATACATGCATACATACACACATGCATACATACACACATATATACATACACACATGCATACATACACACATAGATACATACACACATACATACATGGATACATATACATATGTATGCACTCACATACATACATACATACATGCATGCGTACATACATACATACATACATACATACATACATACATACATACATACATACATACATACATGCATACACACTCATACACACAAACCAGATGGGGTGGCCGAATACGTTGAATGTCCGTCCCTTGTTTTGGGAGATCGGGGAATCTGAACCCATGAGATGGTGGGTTCGAACCCTGGTCGAGTCAAACCAATGACTTTAAAATTGAATTGTTTAAGTTATTAATAAGATCACCCCCTCCACCACCCCCACCCCCAACCCACACGCCCTTTGTAGGGATAAGGGCGTTACAACTTACATTGATAGTGCGCTAGTCGTGGCGATGTATACCTTAGTGATAAGTGTCTGCAGACAGCGCAATCAATACTTCTGTTGAACCAGCAATACTTTTATTAGGCAAGTGAATACATACATACATACATACAACATACATACATACATACATACATACATACATACATACATACATACATACATACATACATACATACATACATACATACATACATGACCAAACGGGATGGCCGAATGAGTTGACCGTCCCTCTCCCGTTTTGCTAGATCGTGGGATTCGAACCCATGGGTTCAAACACTGTCGAGTCAGGTGCTCGGCATTATTAGGATATGGCAAGGACTGGTTGGCTCAGTGTCCTGATAATGACACTGAGTGGGATATCAGGTCATGGTGCTGATGGCTTGGTCTCCCAATAAGGCAGCACTATAAAGTCGCCATGAGTTCGGACTCTCACAAGTCGGTAACCGTCTTGCTATGACCTTAGATGTTGCCAGGATGTAAAACTCCAACAACCAACCAACCCGCTTGTCAGCCTCGCTACAGGACACAGATACTTATCTCCATACCTACCTCCCCCCCCCCCCCCACACACACACACATGTAGAGCTGTGGTCCCCCTTAAAGCGACACTGGTCCAGTTTGAGCTGAACCTGTTCGACAGCTAGTGCAGAACCATCTATTTTGTAATGCAGAGGCAGATTAGTCCATCCCCCAACCCCCTCACTGACCGCTCTCCTTCACCCCCTGTCCTGTCTAACATGGTTTGTGCTAACCACCGTCTACGATTCCAACTACTTCTAACCCCGTGTATGGTGTGTGTACTACCCAGGGTTTTAACCAAGGGCACACGGGCCAACCCAGCTCAACTCTGCTGATCATGCAGTGCTCAGTCGGCACCCGAGTAGCTGTCTGTGTTGGTTCCGGTCGTCGTCTGTTGCTGATTCGCTGTCAGCAGTGCACAATGTAGGTCATCGTATCACCATTTGGGATGCGTTGTCGGCTTGGTTAAAACCAGGCATTGTGCATAGGAGTCTCTGCACAATGTAGGTCAGTGCATCACCTTTTGGTGCGCGTTGTCGGCTTGGCTAAGACCCGGTATTGTGTATAGGAGTCTCTGCACCATGTAGGTCAGTGCATCACCTTTCGAGGTGCATTGTTGGCTTGGCTAAGACCCGATATTGTGCATAGGAGTCTATGCACAATGTAGGTCAGCACATCACCTATTGGTGTGCTTTGTTGGTTTGGCTAAGACCCGGCATTGTGCGTAAGAGTCTCTGCACAATGTAGGTCAGCGTATCACGATTTGGGATGCGTTGTCGGCTTGGTTAATACCAGGCATTGTGCATAGGAGTCTCTGCACATTGTAGGTCAGCGCATTACCTATTGGTGCACATTGTTGGCTTGGCTAAGACCCGGCATTGTGTGTAAGAGTCTCTGCACATTGTAGGTCAGCGCATCACCTTTTGGTGTGCGTTATCGGCTTGGCTAAGACCCGGTATTGTGCGTAGGAGTGTGCACAATGTAGGTCAGCGCATCACATATTGGTGTGCGTTATCGGCTTGGCTAAGACCCGGTATTGTGCGTAGGAGTCTCTGCACAATGTAGGTCAGCGCATCACATATTGGTGTGCGTTATCGGCTTGGCTAAGACCCGGTATTGTGCGTAGGAGTGTCTGCACAATGTAGGTCAGCGCATCACCTTTCAGGGCCTGTTGTCGGCTTGGTTAAGACTACGCATTGTGTGTTGGAGTCGGCACCTTTCATCCCGTGCGTTCACACCTCCTCACTTCTGGTTTGTGATTTTTGTTTAAACAAAAAAAACACTACTGCACGCGCATGCTTCAACCAGAACCTGCCGTACTGAACCCACGCCATTTCTCCGTGCGGGCATCCGTCTTGTTATGACCTTAGATGTTGCCAGGACGTAAAACTCCAAAACCCAACCAACCAACCGTGTGGACCCGCCTCCCACTAACCTACCGTGCAAACTGTGACCAGTCCTCGAAATCACCCCCCACCCCATCCACACCACCCCATCCCCACCACCTCCACCCATTCCCACTAAATTTGAATGTGAGAAGTGATTAGCGTCACGTGGTGCGTATTCATTGATTGAGAGGGAGGAGCTCTGTTGTGTGTTGAGTTCTGTCTTCTAAGCTTTTAGATCTTTTCTCATTTCCACACACACACACGCCTACATTTAAAAAAAACTTAAATTTACTTTTGAATTGTGTGGATTGCAGATTACATCCATTGCCTTTTCCTTCCTCTTTGAAAAAAAAAACACCAACTAAATCGTTTAGTGGGAGATTGTCGACTGAGTAATATTGTTTTTTAATAACCGATAAGAAAGTGGGGCTGATTTATTCTTTTTTTTTTTTTTTTTTCCGATATGTTTTCTGATGTTAACTGCAACTTGAAGAACAATACCCAAGACAACACGAGTGCTGGCAAGTATCGGGTGCCCGAATTGATACTTGTCGTTCCCTAGCCTGACACTCCGCATTACTAGGATAGGACAAGGAACAGTGGAATGTGGAAGATGACACCAATTGTCTCCACTGAAATGTCCCTTGCTTAATCAATGAATGTAGCCCCTACCCCTGGCTCAAACAAAAGAAGTCACTTCTCGCAGCTTAGAAATTGGACCCTGCAATATTATAGGCTACTAACCTATTTATATTTACAGGCACAAAGATCTAGTTATATTAATAATAATAATCATCATCATCAAAATTGGAGTTCCTTCCTAGCGAGGCGATCAGTATTATTAGGATAGGGCAAGGACTGGTTGGCTCAGTGTCAGGATAATGTGACTGAGTGGGGAACCAAGTCATGTTTCTGGCGGCCTGGTCTACCAGTGGGGCCGCACTATAAAAGTCACCATGAGTGTGCACGGTCGGACCTTAGATGTTGCCAGCTCCAACAACCAACTAACCATTGCAGTTTTATTATAGAGAGGGAATATAGTGCATGGCTCCGGTTTGCTGTACATGCCGAGTGTTGTAGGTATAATGATGCAGTGACAGAAATAAGCTAAATTTGTCACTTGTTCACCGGACAAGTCTGGTGTGAGTTTCACTTGTCCATCTGAATTTTCAC
Organism: Branchipolynoe longqiensis; assembly: GCA_030323885.1. Classification (NCBI taxonomy): domain Eukaryota; kingdom Metazoa; phylum Annelida; class Polychaeta; order Phyllodocida; family Polynoidae; genus Branchipolynoe; species Branchipolynoe longqiensis. Next base: position 134,504,374 of record CM059186.1, read on the forward strand.
TTGTCCGCAGTACTAAGTACTGAAAATTCAGACGGACAAGTGAAACCAAAGACCCTATAACACTAAGACGGCTAACTCAGGCTGTACTGTGTAAGCAAGAGAACAGCCAGCGCACGAGGTGGTGGGTTTGATCATTTTAATAGCATTGGAGTGTCAGAAGAAACCCTGCTGTCGCTTGGTAGGTGTGTGGTGGGGGGTTTGGGGATATGGTGGGGGTTTAGGGATGTGGAGGGGGTGTAGGTATGTGTGTGTTGGTGGCAAAATTTACATTACCATGGGAGAGATAGTGAGTGAGCCGTCTTAGTGTTATAGGGTCTTTGGTGAAACTCAATAATAATATGTATATTATAAATAACGGAAAGCAAACAAAATCGTGAAATACATGTTTTTCAGCTCAATCTTTCCACTTGTCCAACGGCTCAAGCCACATTTTGGTTGTCCGTGCCTATTCTCACTTGTCCCAGACAAGCGGACAAGCTCTTATTTCGAACGCTGTGATGTTGTGTAAATGACAGCAAAGTGCCAGCCCAAATATTGAGCGTCTCTTGTACACAAGACCCATTTAAACCATGCAGCCCACGCTTCAAAGAATATAATTCAGCCATCTTGCATAAAGTATTTTCTCTGCTTAGCTCACAGTTATAATCAAACACATGCAACATTTGTAGCTTCCCCCCCCCCCCCCGTCTTAAAACCTGTGAGTTATGTATTCTTTTCCAACACTAAGCACCTCAAATAACAAGCACAGCATTTTCATAGTGGCCCTCCATCAATTTATGCTGTGAGGTTAAGTTTGACCCTGGGATGTTTCATGAAATGTGCTTCTTTTACAAGGTTCTGCAAATTTAGGAAATTCCAAAGAAGTTTTCATGGCCATTTGAAAGTACTTTAAAATTTAACTGATTTAAACAAGTAAATTCATGGAAAGTTATGGAAAAGCATGGATGGCAATAGGGTGAAGAGGTTTGTTCATTTCATATATATATATATCATATTACATAGATATTATTTTTAGTCCAAAGTAAGTGACAACAGTTTATGTATATTTACAAAACTAAGAATATTTGTTAAATACTGGAAAATTGTGGCTCATGAACAAGGACACGTTTTGGAAAATGGTGGCTTACTGTATAGGAGCAGTTATGGAATTATCTTCAGCCAAAAGTGAAATAACCTTGTAATAAACCTATGACTGGGCCAGTACCGAGTAGCTGGGTCCTTCTCCGGTAGATGGCGCTGGCTGAACGGTGTTGGCGGGTTTCAACTTGTGTTTCTCTTTTATTCCCGCCAGGAGGCCGGTGACAGTCAACTCTACTGCTGGAGAAACCTGTTCTCGTGCATCAACTTGCTGCGGATTTTGAACAAGCTCACCAAGTGGAAGCACTCACGCACCATGGTGAGTGGCACTCAGTTGTAGCCTTGTCTTTACACAGTGGAAGCACTCACACTCATTATTATTATTATGATTGAGTAAAATACTGATTTCTGTAGTGTCAGCATAATGTGACTGAGTGGAACCTTGTTGCCAGTGGAAAGATGTCACCATGAGTGCGCGCTGTCACAAGTCGGTGCCCGGTACCCAATGTGACCGTAGACGTTATTAGGATGTAATACCCCCAATAAACCCACCCTAAAGCCCATGTGCAATTGCCACTGCAGGGTAGGACAGTAACATTTCCCCCCGCTTTCCCAATCGGATTTTCTGCTTGCCCAAATGGCAAAACTACTTGCCCAAACCCAAGTCAGACAATTGAAACTGAAATCTGCTACTGCAGATCAGAAAAATATTGACTTGGCCATTCAAGCTGGTCACCGAGAACTTCACCTCCCTGACAAAGTAAACTAGGTGCCCCGGGCAACCAGGCAGTCCTTATTGTCCTACCCTGACTGAGTGTGCCGAGTCATGGCGGGGTTGTTAATGTGCGGCTGTGCGTGTTGGTGTGTAGATGCTGTTAATGCGCGTGTCGGTGTGCAGATGCTGTTAATGCGCATGTTGGTGTGCAGATGCTGTTAACGTGTGTGTTGGAGTGAAGATGCTGTTAATGTGCGTGTTGGTGTGCAGATGCTGTTAATGCGCGTGTTGGTGTGCAGAAGCTGTTAATGTGCGGGTTGGTGTGCAGATGCGGTTAATACATGTGTTGGTGTGCAGAAGTTGTTAATGTGTGTGTTGGTGTGCAGATGCTGTTAATGTGTGTGTTGGTGTGCAGAAGCTGTTAATGCACATGTTGTTGTGCAGATGCTGTTAATGTGTGTGTTGGTGTACAGATGCTGTTAACGTGTGTGTTGGTGTTCAGATGCTGTTAATGCACTTGTTGGTGTGCAGATGCTGTTAATGCGCTTGTTGGTGTGCAGATGCTGTTAATGCACGTGTTGGTGTGCAGATGCTGTTAATGCGCGTGTTGGTGTACATATGCTGTTAATGCGCTTGTTGGTGTACAGATGCTGTTAATGCACGTGTTGGTGTTCAGATGCTGTTAATGTTTGTGTGCAGATGCTGGTGGTGTTCAAGTCAGCCCCGATCCTGAAGCGCGCCCTGAAGGTGAAGCATGCCATGATGCAGGTGTACGTGCTGAAGCTACTCAAGATGCAGACCAAGTACCTGGGACGCCAGTGGCGCAAGTCCAACATGAAGACGATGAGCGCCATCTACCAGAAGGTCCGCCACCGACTCAACGACGACTGGGCCTACGGCAACGGTAGGCGGCCTCGGGTCAGACCCGCTTCATGCGCACATTTACTGGCTCTTTATCCCCTTTCTTTCTTTCGTTCTTTCTTTCTTTCTTTCTCCTTCTTCCCCCACTTTTCTTCTCTTGCTGTTCTTATTCTTTCCAATTTCCTCTTCTTCGTCCTCTTCTCTCTCTTCTTCCTCTTCCTCTTAAGGTGAAGAGGAGCAAGAGAAAGTAGAGGATTCTTTTTCTTTCTCCTCTTATTACTCCTCTGCTTCTTGCTCCCCTTCTTCCTCTTCCTCCTCTTCTTCCTCCTCTTCTTGAAATCGGCCTATGGTAGCAGTATTTGGTCTCCTTCTCCCCTCCCCATGCGCTTACAGACCTGTCTTCTTATTTTCATATTTTCTATTTTTTCCCCTTCATATTGCCACAGAACAAACTCGTTATTACATAATATTTACAGATACATCTTTATACAACGGTCGTCTCCTAATGCACTTGTTAATCTCTAAATTATTGTTTTTTCTATCTGTGTTTTTAGCACTCACGTGGGTGGGTGACATTTTGCTTATTTATTATTAATTCAGACATGATTGCAATCACCTATGCAGCATGTGTAATCGTTATGTTTCTACTATGTGCTTAGGAATGGCAAATGTAATTCAGTTGCTGCTGGGTAAGTGTTGATGGTTGAATGTCCAAACACGTCAGCGTTCAGGGTTCATTCGGTTTTTCTTGTTTAAGTTGTTTCAGGTTATTCCCCATGGAATGTGAGCCAAATAGTTCTACCCCCCCCCCCCCCGCCCCACTGGATACAAAGTAGTTCTGTATATGAAAGACATGACCATTCACACATACACACAAACATATCAAATTGATATTTGTCGTTACGTAGCCTGCAGTAACAGGTTTTATTCAATTGCTTCTGTGTGGCAACAAATGTTTAATAAGTGCACCAATATCTAAGTTAAATATACACAGTGTATAATTAAATTCGTCTGTGTCCCGTCCTTTGTTTACATAGCCCTACTTTATACAGTGTGTAATCAAATTTCGATAATTGTTTTGGTTTTAACAATTTTATGTTTTCATCGGAGTGCAGCTTTTAAGCATTGTAGAATCTTCTCAACAGATTTCCACTCTTTTAAAAAAGAAATTGTATATATTTAAATAACTTGTTAAATTATTATTTTTTAAACATGGCCCCCCCCAACAGACATGGACGCGCGGCCGTGGGACTTCCAGGCGGAGGAGTGCGCCCTGCGCGCATGCGTTGACCGCTTCAACAACCGGCGCTACGGGACGCCGGGCGACGAGTCCGACTACCTGCCCGTTGACAACTGCATCCTCAGCGTGCTGGGGCAGCGTGTCGAGCTGGGCGAGGACTTCAAGGAGAACTACGAGAGCTGGCTCGACATGGAAGTCTTCTCCACGCGTGTAGACTGGGACCAGATCCTGCTGCACTGAGGCGGAACGCGCTATGTGTATATAACGTGTTATATAACTATAACTATAACACCAGGTGGTGCCACTAGTCTGCGAGGCGCATTCATATCGTCCCATGTTGTAGGCTTGCGGCTGGTCAATCAATCGCTGGTGGATCGTGCTGCACTGAGGGGATTTGCACTACATATAACACATTATATAACATGTAACTATAACACCAGGTGGCACCACTAATCTGCGAGGTGCATTCACATTCTCCCATGTTGTAGGCTTGCCGCTGGTCAATCGCTGGTGGATCCTGCTGCACTGAAGGTATTCATGCTATATACAACATGTTATATAACATGTTATAAAACTATAACACCAGGTGAGGCCACTAATCTGTGAGGTGCATTCGCATTCTCCCATGTTGTAGGCTTTGCTGGTCAATCGCTGGTGGATCCTGCTGCACTGAGGGGATGCACGCTATATATAACATGTTATATAACTATAACACCGGGCGGTGCCTTCACATTCTCTTTGTAGGCTTGCCGCTGGTCAATCGCTGGTGAATCCTGCGGCACTGAGGGGATTCACGCTATGTATAACATGTTATATAACTATAACACTAGGTGGCACCTCTAATTTGTGAGGTGCATTCGCATTCTCCCATGTTGAAGGCTTTCCGCTGGTCAATCGCTGGTGGATCCTGCTGCACTGAGGGGATTCACGCTATATATAACATGTTATATAACTATAACACCGGGTGGTGCATTCACATTCTCCCATGTAGGCTTGCGTCTGGTCAATCGCTGTTGGATCCTGCTGCACTGACGGAGAACCCACTATATATATAACATGTTATATAACTATAACACCAGGTGGCACCACTAGTCTGTGAGGTGCATTCATATTGTCCCCTGTTGTATGCTTGCCGCTGGTCAATCAATCGATGGTGCTGGTGTCGCGGTTTAAATTCTCAGTGGGTTTAGAGTCTACGCTCAGGGTTCTGCGCATGCGTCAAAATCTAACAGAATTTCAGCGTATTCGATTAATCAACTCGGGTGACCCGAGCAACTTTTTGACGCAGAAATGTGGTGAAGGCATTAACTCTTCAATTCGCTAAATATATATTATTTAACTAAAATACTTTTAGCACACAGCACGTGTTTTTGTCAACTCCACTTGCGGTGTTCTATTTAAATTTCTAGCAACTCGGGTGACCCGAGTCGCCCGGGTCATATTAATCGAATACGCGCATGCGCAGAACCCCAAATGTAGACTCTAAACCCACTGAGAATCTAAACCGCGACACCGGTTAAGAACAACACAGTGGTGTTATTTGTGAGTTACAAGGAGAACCGCTACTGTGTATGAGTGTTCTCAAACTATATCCATGAATATTCATAAGGCCTTGATCTTCTTATTTTATTAAAAAAAGATGATTTATTTTATCGTTGCCATGGCTCACTGATTTCATCCACAAAATAAAATGCTGCCGGACAGTTAGTTACCCTAAAGGAGCAGGAGGGGGGTGGGGAAGTTTGAGCTACTAAAGCTAAGATTCCAGATGCGCAGAAGCAGAATACAACATGCGGTATATGGGTACGGGGAAGGAAATGGAAATAACTAGACGCATTAGCATGATTCGATATGTCCGGAAGCGGCTGCAGTTTTTCATACTTAAGCGTGTGCATTAAATTGAATCCGAACACAAAGTTGCATACCTCAGTGCATATGGAATGTTGTGGGTGGGTGGTTTGTGAAGACGTGCCTATCCACACCTTGACCACCTGAGGCCCTTCTTGCCTAAGCGGCTTAATTAAGATTGCATAATCCGATAACGGCATAAGATTTTCATAACCAAAGCACTTGCTAATATTCTATCTCACTTTGATAATGATGCACTCATTAAGCACCAAAAGAAATGTTTACGTCGATTTAATGGAAGATGCGGCAAGTCATCAAGTTTGCTATATCCAGCATTTCGATGTGCACACCAAAATTATTTTGCATGTTCACTTCAATTATCTTCAAAGTGAGCCTCTTTATAAAGAAAGTTCCGCCAAACTAAATTAAAGTACATTATAACAATAAATCTAATGTATTGATTCTTTTTGTTAATAGGGCAGGAACTCATAACCATCGAATTATGCTACTTAGGCATGCTATTGGTGACGCTTTTTCTTATAGTGCCGTCACCTAGGAAGAGAAGTGCGATATGATTCAGTGCATTGCGCCCCTCCCCTGCCCCCCACCCCCCACCTCCATCTCCAGAACTATGGTCGCCAGCAGGTTAAGCCTCCAGAACCAATCAGTCAGAATCAGACCGCTTGAAGAAACGAGTCTATTCCCACACAAATCAGTGTGGCAGAATCAGTGCATACATTCTCCACTAGGTGGAAGCACCCTGTAAAATGTCACTTTCCTTCCCCCCTCCCCCCATTCACGACACACCATCGTTGAATAACACAAATTATATCTGCCGGCAGCGTGATGACAGGTGGTCAAACTTATATATTTTGTTGTTATTCTTTATTCAAAATTCTTTTTTGCAGGGTACAGTGAGTGAGGTAGTTATGGTCTTATTATTTTATTTATTTGTATGTTAATCTGTTGGCAATTCAACCAGCATAAAACTGTCAAACCTATTATTATTATTCAAGTGATGAGGTTGGTTCTTCTTCGATCTCGAACAGAAGGAAAGAAAGGCCTAAACACCAGAGTGTCGGTACTGACTTTTTATTCCCCCAATAGGTCAGTCACTGGTCATGGACGAGCCCCGCCACATATGTCGCGGGCAGTGTACGCTGCCCTTCAACGGAGGGCAGGTCACGTGACCATCGTTTGGCTGTGGTCCGGTATAAATAGGTACCCGGTGCCCTAACACACACACACACACACACACACACACACACCCTCACACCCTCACACACTTGCTATCCGGACCGCACTTCGTTGACACCTCTCTCTATCTCCTCTCTGCTGGCCTTACTCTTCCTTGATAATGTCTGAAAATAGTTCCAGGAGGGGGAGCCTGCCAGCATTTCACTTTCTACTCTTACTCTGTCCGTGTCTTTGGCTCGCCGGCTGGTCACCATAGAGCAAAGAGACACGGTCCTTTGATTCAACTCTCCTCATTTCTCTTTCCTATACTGTACCCTTTTTTTTTTTCCCGGGCTTACTTCTCCCCCCTGATCAAGAAGTTGTTTGCTTGGGTGGGGCCCTGGACCTTATCGTTTCTCTCGCTTTCTTCTTGTTGCTGGAACCTTCTGGACCCACCTTTACCCGTCCCTTCCTGCTGTTACTGGATACGAGTGCTCTGCTACCGCCGGACCGGAGTGATTCGGGGCCGCCCCAACTATTCGTCGTTTTGAATGTTGTAAAGACATCCCCCAGCTTCTACAACCCTCCCACCTGAAGATTAATCTTCAACCAAAGATTGGACCGATTTATCCGGGCCTTTCTATATTGCTGCAGTTTTGCAGCCGGTAACGGTTGTAAGGTTACGAACCCCCCAAAAGCTAAGCTAAGCTAACACCCTGGTGGTAGCGGGAGGAGCCTGTTAGGAGAGTGGTGCAGTGTACAGGCATATCTGGCCATAGTAGTGTAATAATCAGAATTACAATCATTAATAATCACTCAATTATTAATAGAAGTCGAATCCCGGCGAGTCAAAACAGTGACTTAGGAAATTGGTACTTGTCGCTCGCTACCTAGCCTGGCACTCGGCATTAATAAGTCATTTGGAACTATGACTTTTTATGTATATATAGTTGGCTAGACCTGCGTTAATTGGGAAAGAGGACATTTGCCTGGAACTAGACAGTTGGTCACATACAAACTTCTATACTAACCACGTGCAGTTTACTCTGAATTCAGGCCCGGCGGGGACGCGGGGTGTATGTTAAATTCTGTACGTAAGGATTCCCATACACACATTGTAACTTTGGCAGTCTGTTAATTGTAATGGGCGTTGAGACAAGTTGACAATTTCGAAATTATTCCATAAAAGTGAGAGAAAAAATAACTTTTTTGTAGGCTTATAAATTTAAGTGACCAGCTGAATTAGTTAATTATGGTACTTATGCGATGGACCGATTGTGGTGTTTCTTTTTGCGTGTGAGTATTTACTATTTAGTGACAGGTTTATCCAGATCTGCTAATTTAGCAATTATGATAACGATGTGCTGGACAGATTGTATGGGGGTGATGGGGGGGGGGGCGGAAACGCTAAATGGAGATGATGCTGGAGTTGTTCATTTGATTTAATGTAGTGCAGATTATCTGTTTTGTTTGTTTGAGGTAAATATAGCCAAAGGTGAACTGAAGCAAAAGTGAATATAACCTAAGTTTTTACCATGTTAATTTGCTTTTAGATATATATATTTATATATATAGATATCTATGCATCTATATATATTTATGCATATATAGCTGTATATGTATAGGTATACATATCTAAATATAATGACCTTAGATGTTGTTAGGTCGTAAAACAACAAACAAACAAATAAATATCTAAATATATATACATATTTATATAATTTGAAAGTGAGACGTGAGTGACTGTTGGGGTCAGTTGCCCAAGGGTCAGAGTCGGCAGGATGCAGAGAATGACATCGAGAATGTGATGATCGGTGTCAGAATTACATCGACCAGAAACATTAGGAGGCATTCTTAATTTATATAACATAATGAATTATATACATACATGCGTACATACATACATACATCAGGGATGAAAGATCTCCGCGATTTCGCGGATTTCCGTGATTTTTCCTGTAGCTATAAGTGTATACTAATACGTTGCACCCTTCCTGATATGACCTTAGATGTTGCCAGGACGTAAAACTCCAACAACCAACCAACCAATACGTTATTTCACACTGCAGCACAATCAGCGTATACTAATATGTGGTGCAAATGCCGCAGCACTAGCAGCGTATACTACTAATGCCTTCAACCGCCGCACCAGGGTCAGCGTATACCGATATGTGGGGCAAACGCCGCAGCACTAGCAGCGTATACCGATATGTGGTGCAAACGCTGCAGCACTAGCAGCGAATACTACTAATACATGCTTCAAACGGTGCAGCACTATCAGCGTATACCAATATGTATGAAATCCGACTTCCGGGAATTTTCAGGGATTCCCTGACAATGCTAAGCCTATGGGAGAATATCAGCATTTCCGCTTTTTTTCCCGGAGACCACTTTCATCCCTGATACATACATACATACATACATACATACATACATACATACATACATACATACAGGAAACCACAATGCAATGCTTCATACTATTCTGAGGTGGGATACTTGATCAATCCTCAACATGACTCACTCACCCGTGTGGTTTTAACCTCACATACTTTGTTCTCTTTCTACATTAATTATTATTTTTCACAGCAGCGTTCACCGGATAAAACAGCAGTATTTTCAGGTTTCTGGTGAAAAAATGAATTTGTTTTCTCTCTCGTGAAAACCTAGATAAAAGGTTCACCTCTGACTCAGTGTACGCAGGCGTGAATCTTGTATATAGTGTAAACCATCTTATATTCCGTATAGACCTGACCCCTCGCCAGTGAATAGTGGCCTTGAACGGACAACTCCACATCCAGACCAATGTTGTCCATAGAAAGGTCCCCTGTCACTGGAGGGATAATCAAATGAAACTAAGACAGTTTGTACACCGAAGAAATTGTCTGCTCATGGCAGGTATTCGCAGCTCACAAGGGTACAATGTAATTTGTTTATTTTGATATTTCCGCAATTTATGTCTATTTTGCACATCCACCTACAAACACATGTCATATAATTCATTGATTAATCATTTTTTCCATGTGCAAAATCATAATAGTTTGTGACCAACGACAACAATTTAATGTAAGAAAAAAAAATCGGTGTGCATTGCAATTTTTTTTTATTGGAATTTTGGTTGAATTAGATCTTGCCGATGTTGTTATGAATAATTTATAAGAGCGGGCAGGTTTTTTGTTGATCCACTGATGCCGATAGTTGAAGGGACCACCCACACCCTCCCACCACATACAGTGGTAACTGACATCTCCAACCAGGGTGAGGAAGTATCAGTGTTGAAGTGTGTGTTCAACCCGGGCTTAGAAGGTGCAGGGATGGGCGGTATGATTATGTAATGAGGTTCTCACCTCCCCAGCTGAAATGTCACATACACAGGTAGGTGCTGGTAGGTGGATTGCATCAGGGAACCTAGATAGAATAATGGTTAAGACATTCATCCTGGAATGGCAGAAATGCGGGGTTCAAGTCTCGCGCTAGGCAGGATATTCTCGTTTATACTATTATAGCAACACAATTCATGACAAGTAAAATCTTGGAACAAAATGAAAAGGACTTTAGTAAATTGACACTTATTCAAATTTTATTGATTGTGTGTGTGTATTGATTCATTATGTTTTAAGTTATTGAGTGTTCATGATTAATAACTAATGATTTGAGTTATGATGGGAAGGAAAGTAAGTATCCTTTATGCTCGTTTTAAATGTCACGTGACATGCTTAATTGTTTGTCCCCCAACGTTAGAGGGCTCATCAGTACCGTGACGATAAGAAGCTCCGCATATCTTAATTATTTTCTGAAACAGAGATGCTTTAATAAATAAACTCAAACTATTTCGTTTCCACGGTGTCCTTCGTTTCTTAGTCTTCCAAGAATCTGCTAAAGTTTTTAATGTTTTTGATGGAAATTGATTCAAATCTGCATAGTCCGATGAAGCATAACATTGTCAAAACCAAAGCAATTATCTAGATTTGATGCTACATATCTAACTTAGATACTGATGCACTTATACTAAGTATGGGTTGCCATATAGAAGGGAATACTGAACCAATTTAATAGAACCTGTTTGTGCCTATGCCAAAATTATATTTGCACTTCAAATATCTCGAAAGTTAGCCATTTAAAATAAAAGTTACTTCAAAGAAAAGTAAGATAGATTTATATAACATCTGAGAGAATTGACTAAAACTCAAAACCATCGGACTATGTAACTTTAAAATATCTACTGTGCATCCTAATGGTCCATTCTCGGTGGCGCCACTTTGGGCGTAATCGATTAATCGACTCTGGTCACCTGAGCCACTTTTTGGCGCATGTGCACATCCTGCAGACTCGGGTCGAATAATCGAATAAGCTTCTCTGTGCTTGGGTGACAAAAATGGTCGCCGTTTTATTAGCAAAATATGATTTAACTATTTTTATGATGGCATAGTTTAGTGATATTTCCATTTCATTAATCTATGTTATTACCCACAAAAAAAATATATGACTGGTACCGGTGGCTGTTATCCTGCAGGACGGTACCAGCGCAAATGTGACGTCATCGCTCCTTGCAAACCCCAGCCAAGAGGTGGGTTACTGGGGTCGGGTTGTTTTGCACACGTCACGTGTATTTGTCGACTCCACTCGCGGTGTTCTATTTGAAATTCTGACAACTCGGGTGACCAGAGTCGCCCGGGTCGTGTTAATCGATTACGGCCCTAGTGTATGATGTTATCAACTGCAACTGTTACACGAAAGTACACCTCATTTACAAGAGCTGGGGATATGATGTTTGCGCAGCTTTCGTGCATTTGTTTGTGAACCATTAGCATTGAAATGAATTAATACATATAATTACCCCCTAATGAGCTTTAAATTTTAATTCATTGAGTTTCTATAATTTTCTGAGGTAAATATATTGTTGCTCGTTGTAATCCCTTAATCTAGTTTGAAGTAATTTTATTTTAAGATATTTGAAGTGCAAACATGCTAAATTAACATGCCAAAAGGCTTGTGCAGTAACAGGTTCTATTTAATTGCCTCGGTATTCCCTTCTGTGAGGCAACAACATGTTTAATAAGTGCACCAGTATCTGAGTTATATATGTAGAATAAAATCTAGATAATTGCTTTGGTTTTGACAATTTTATATTTTCATCAGACTATGCAGCTTTAACTAAGTAATCACATTCTAGAACACTCATATGTCCCAAAGACACCTGTCAACTCGGTCAATAAGCTACTTGTGAACAAATGTGGTTAAGTCTCTTAAGGCCTCGTTCAAATTACCATAGGACCCTGAACTGTAAACATAAAGACACAAATAAATGCCACATTGGATATGTTGCACGGTAGCATGTTTAATTATAACGAAGAAACGGGTAACACACATCGGCCTGCCATAGGTTGCTGATCAACCCTGCGGCATCCCATTACCTTGACTACTCATGGATCATATCGAATGCATGTAATTGTAACTGTCACTTGCTCATCTTCATCCAGAGAAAGAGGATCCGTTAATTTCTTACCATCCCTCCCTCCCTTGGCTGAGTACTGAATTCCAAGTATCGGTTCTGCTGTGGATCGGACTGTACCGCTGAGCGGACTCTGTTTGAAATGTTATGTGTTCTCTTAAAATCTGCTACGTAACTGTTAAATATCAAGATTATCCTCACAGTATATATAATTATTCATCGGGATGTAAGAATTTTTATTCTTTAATAAAAATGTATTGGCCCATAAATGAGGTCCCGTCTTCTGGTTCTTTAATTATATTACTTATTGGTCTTGTGTTGTTCAATTATATAATTATGTACCTAGAACTGGTTTGATCTTTTGCGAATGGTCATTACGGCTGGATGATGCTAACACTAGTCACAGGTGGACCGGAGATGTTATCGTTTAATTAGGCTCCCAGAGGAAACGTTGGCTGAAGATATACAAACCATGGTTGGTTGTTGGAGTTTTAGGTCCTGGCAACATCTAAGGTCATATCTGGACGGATACAAGCTATGAGAATTGTTAGTAAATAAAGTTGTGTTGGTCATGTTACTACCCCCTTAGCGCAACTTGATCATACACAAACCAGTGATTCCTTAAGACCCCTATCACACCAAACTTCTTCTCAAAACGTCCGACCCCGTTCTAAGAACGGGGTCGAACGTGGCCGCCAACAATTTTGAACATGCTCAAAGTTCTAGAGCACCCTTCCGTCCTTGCCCGTCCATGCAGTTCATAAAAAGTTAGTAAAATGTTGCTACTATGTTACGTACATTTACACAGTTTGAACCCGTTCGGAAACATTTTCAAGAACATAGTAAGAACTACTTTGGTGTGATAGGAGTATAAAGCAGAGACCCGACAGGATGGCAGAATGAGTTGAGCGTCCGTCTCCCGGTTTAGTAGAAAGTGGGAGTTGGCATGCCTTCACTTGAAATATCTCCAAAGTTGAGTCATTTGTAAATAATAAAGGGTAATTCAAACTAAAGTATGGTAAATAATAACATAAGTCAACCTAATAACATAAGTCAGCCTAATATATTTATGTTTAAAAAATTGCAGAATCTCAAAAACATTGGACTATGCAACTTTAATCTATAGTGGCGCCACCAATGAAACTATTGTAGTCAATTATTATTTCCATGCTGTAAATTATTTGCATCAATTCAGACTATATTTGGACTCAGTTTTCGGTTTCCTCCAGGAATGTTCTTTCCAAGTAGCTTACACGAATACAAATATATTAGTTGCGTTTGAACAGAATAGAAGTAGGTGTGACGGCATGGCCGAATGAGTTGAGCGCTCATTTACCGTGCGGCAGATCATGGGATTGAATTTATGGTTCAAACCCCCGTCAAATCAAGGACTTATAAATAGTGTAATAGTCTGAAGTGACCTCTCAGCCAAGTAACCGCATAGACAGGTAGACCTGGGTAGTGTGGTGATATCAGGGAGCCTAGGTGGTGTAATGGTTAGATGGTCTGATGAAAATATCATGGTCCGATGAAAATATCAAATTTTCAAAACAAAAACAATTATCTAAATTTGATTCTACATATCTAACTTAGATACTGGCGCACTTATTAAACATCTGTAGCCACATAGAAGGGACTACTGAGGCAATTGAATAGAACCTGTTACTGCAGAAGTCTATGGGGTCAGAGTTTTGACAAGCTTGCCAAAATTAATTGTGCATGGTTCCACTTCAAATATCTCAAAAGTTAGCCACTTCAAATAAAAGTTACGGCAAGCTAAAGTAAGGTACATAATAACGATCAACCTAATGTATTTATCTCAGAAAATTTCAGAAACTCAAAACCATCAGACTATGCAACTTTAACATTGGTCATTCTTAAGATAGGGCAGTATTGGAATGAGATAGATCAATTTTCCGCGAATGAAATTAACTCTGCTTAATCAATGAACCTAACAGCAAATAGTAATATTGTTTATAATAACATCATGGATTGTTTTTTCAACTCGAACTCATTACTCTAACCAACAAATATAATAAAAGCAACAAACCACAATGTTAAAACCATTGTAAAATGTATTCACAAATGTTGAAAGAAAATAGAGTAGACTAGATATTTGATTATTTATTATGTCTCTAGATCACTATATAGATGTCTGAACAATGTGCAGTTCGGGGGAGTGTCGGGGGGGGGGGGGAGTATTAAACATTGTTTACCATGCACCCTCTTATACATACCAGTACACGTGAATGTGCGCGGCCTGTCTAATCTACGCGTAAACTGCCTCGTTCATAACAACTCTATGTCTGACTATGTACAAGTACAATGTTCTCCATTACAAAAAGCATACTCACTTTTCTAACTAACCACACACCAAGGGTGTAGTAATACATTACTTTCTTTTCTTTTCCTTAGTTAATTAATTAATGCTGCGTCTATTCCACTCTGATTAATTAATTGTATAAATTAATATATTAAATACTCCCTTATTTTCTTTGTAAGTGTTCATACAAAAAACAAAAAGATTACGATTCAAGGTAAATTTTGATATGTCTCCTCGTGGCCAGAACGTGGGTACAACCATGGTCACGCTCTGAGCAAGGTTCATAAGTCTTAGCGAGTGGGTAGATATATATAGTAGACTGTGGATCACAATGGTAAAACATTGCGTCGTAATGGAACTAAACCCGCGACAGCACACGGATCGTTGCTAAAAAGTTCACTGCATTAATTAACCTAAAAGGGAAATAACTATTTTAAAAAAAAATTAATTAAATAAACAAAATTAAAAAGAGTTTAAAAGTACGCAGATTACACATGAGACAACATAGCTTATTTACTGTTGCAGGTTATATGCATTACAATTACATCACATGTTAGAACTATAATTACAGGCATTCTCCTCAGTCAATATCCATTATGCTAGTATTAATTTACAGAAATTGGCGATGGAAGTGGTCCATGGGGGTCAGGGAGATTGGGGGCGGGGGGGGGGGGGGTCAGGGGTGGGCGGGGGTTACAACAATATGAGGAATCTCTTTAAATGCAATTAACTTATACTATTTACAAAACAATGTAATTTCCATTGTTACCAGGAGAATCAGAAATTCGCATCTGATTGGATAGTTTTGTAAAGTGTCTAATCAGTCTAACCCCGTTTCTGCGCGACTGCCAATCATCGTTGTCGGCGGTGGCGAGAGGTAAAAGCGGGCACCGGCGAGTTGCTACAATAGACTACATTGGTATTCCAGCAGCGCGGTGCATTGTGGGATGCGTCAAAGCAAAACAAACCCGCGAGAAGCACATAGCACATGCTAAGACACTGGGTGCAGCTATGAAATGTGCTAGTTTCAGCTCAACTCAGCTCTTGTTTGAAACATAGAACACTAACTAAAAAAATATATATAATAAATTAAGATATTAATCTTTTATCCAGCATTGCATTTATATCAATATAATCAGCACATCTTATGCCATGTGCATTTAGATTTAGACAAATCTGGGCACTCAGACTAGTGTTAGAGCCATTGCCAGAGTTATTTTTACTTATTTTATTCATGTTTTTATTTATATCCTATGGTCAATGACATATAATGTAGAGCTCGGAAATGAGTAGGGTTCATCAGACATTGGTTAAAAATTTCTCTAAAACAAGTATCTGTTGACACATTTGGCATTTTAAAATTTAGAACAAAAATTAATAATGGTGATGTGGATATCAGCCTAAAGGTGACATTGTTTTGTATGTTTCTTAGCTCAAAATGTTTAACTATGGCTAGTTTTGTCTTAGATATAGTCATCAGATCAATATATTGCATGTGTGCATACATGTTTATTCCAAATTGTTATGTATTTCTATTAATTTTGAATAAAATCGAAGTTTTGCCCTACGCGTATCAGCAAACTCAATGGCCGTACGCATTTGCTTTGCTGCCAAAGCCGTTTTCAGCACATGCGCAGTCGGAACGGTGATCCCGTCTATTTACAAATGGCGCGGGTTAGTGGAATGTTTGCGTTCACTTTGGAGATATTGGTCCCCTTAATTATCGAAGCCTGGCAAGCACGCCTCTATTTGTCCACCTAGGTGGAGATGACGAAACAAAATAATTATACCGATCGTAGCGCGCATAAAAAAAAGCGTAGATCTAGGTAATGGCACGCGTGTTTAGGCCTGTTTATCAGAGGGTGGTGGGCACAGACTCGGCACAAACTCAAGCCTGGCGCACTGCATGCGAGTTCTATAGTTCACTGCCTGGCCGCTAGGCGTTTAAATCTTTTTTCTTTTACAAAGACTACGTCTGTATTCAAGAACTGACACCGCAAGTGTGACGCGCGGAGAAGAAACAAAGTCCCCCTGGCGTCCCTCTGTGGTGGTGGTGGTGGTGGGCGCGCACGCCTGCAACTGTTGGTTGGTTGTTGGAGTTTTACGTCCTGGCAACATATAAGGTTATATCAGGACAGCGCCTGCAACTTGCAAGAACGATGAAGAAGATCAAGCACCCTGAGAGACGAACGTCGAAATTGTCCCCAATGATTGCTTCTGTGTGTTTGGCTCTGTGTTCAAAGTTCAAGTATGTAGTGTTGGTTGTCTAAGTTGTGAAGACTTCATTCAACATGATGCTTTCTTTGCTGCTGCCACCAAAGAACGCCGCCGTAGCCATCATTCGTCCGGCGTCTCCTCTGTGCTGCCATCTTGTGGCGGGTCCATGTGGTTCTCCTTCTCAGCCAATGAGCGCTCAGAAGACGACTTCACCATGGTTACGACGTCACGTACGATCTGCGCGTGTTCGTCTAGAAGCTCGGCCAACTCATTCTTGCGTGACTTCGCTGTTTCCTGGATATTAAGAGAGAAAGAAGAACGGCAATGGTTAATGAGAGACGGCGGACGGAGACCTATGTGTACAACTTATACAATTATATACATACACTTTATATATACTTTCTACAAATAATAGTATCAGGATATCAGGTCATCGTACCAGCGGCCAGGTCTCCCAATGGGGCAGCACTATAAAGTGGGCATGAGCGCACACTGTAACTAGCGGTACCTGTCCTGATATGACCGTATAATTTGCTAGGACGTAAACCAACAAAAAACCCACTCTACAAATTATATATAACGTATAAGCCTATATATAATTGGTAAAAGTTGTACATATAATAGACTAGATCGCCATTCCAGTCGCGCGGTGCATCGTGGGATGCATGGAAGAATCACAAAGCCGTGAGAAGCACATGGTGCATGCTAATACACTGGGTGCAGCTATGAAATGTGCTAGTTACAGCTCATCTCAGCTCTTGTTTGAAACATAGAATACCAACTAAAAGAATATATAATAATAAATTAAGATATTAATCTTTTATCCAGCATTACTTTTACATCAATATAATCAGCACATCTTATGCCATGTGCATTTAGATTTAGACAAATCTGGGCACTCAGACTAGTGTTAGAGCCATAGCCAGTTAGAGACATATCCAGAGTCAGTTTTACTTATTTTATTCATGTTTTTATTTATATCCTATGGTTAATGAGATATGTAGAACTAGAAAATGACTAGGGTTAATCATATATTGGTTACATATTTCTCTGAAACGAGTAATATTTAGAACAAGAATTAATAATGGTGATGTGGATATCAGCCTTAAAGTGACTGCTTGTTTTGTGTGGAACTGTATGTTTCTTAGACAAAACTAGCCATAGTTAAACATTTTGAGCTTAAGGCCCTGTCACATTACGGCGTATGGCGGGGGCGTATTGAAAACCTACGTAAGTCCTGCGAATGCCGGCCTATGATAACCTTTGGTGACCTATCGGGTGTTTTTTAGCGTATGTGTAACGTATGAGGAGCGTACGTGGAGCGTACGAGGAGCGTATGAGAGCGTACTGAGACATTTTTTGACAGTTTTGATTGGCATATGGAACCTATGCGTAGCGTATGCGTATGTGTAGCGTAGCATATGCATAGCGTATGAGCATATGAGTAGCGTATGAGTCAAGATCGATGTCGAGACCTATGGCATACACTTTGAATACGCTGTGCATACGCTGTACATACGCTGTGCATAAGCTAGGAGTACGCTCCCATACGTAACTCGTAGGCTATGCGTACGCTACATACGCTAGAGATACGCCGGTGACGCAAGTTGAGCGTATGCGTAACCTACGCTGGCGCACCCCTAGCGTACGAGGAACGTACACCGGCGTACGAGGAGCGTACACCGGCGTACGAGGAGCGTACACCGGCGTATGAGTAGCGTATGAACCATACGCTCCCATAGGTCGAGATTTTTTGAGCATGCACAAAAAAATTTGGACGGACGGACGGGAGAAAGCATATGGCAGCGTACAACGGCATACGCCGGCACATGACGGCCTATGCGTAGCGTATGCATAGCGTATGCGTAGCGTATGCGTAGCGTATGCGTAGCGTATGCGGCGTATGGCGGCGTATGCCGACGTATAAGACGTAATGCGCCTACGCCGCCGTACGCTCCCGCAAAAAAAATCTAATGTGACAGCCCCTTTAGATATATTCATCAAATCATTATATTGCATATGTGCATACTTGGTTATGCCAAATTGTTATGTATTTCTATTCATTTTGAATAAAGTCGAAGTTTTCCCCTACGCGTATCGGCAAACTCAATGGCCGTACAGCTTTGCTGTGCTCTCGACGCCGTTTTTAGCGCATGTGCAGTCGGAATGGCGATCTCGTCTATTATAAATATATACATGTGGTATGTATGTAGATATGTACCACGTATGTGTATGTATATATTAATATATGTATATATGTGTGAAAATATATGCATAACAAAATTGTGAAACTGTTGCATGGAAGATACACAATTCCAGGGGGACGAGTGTAGTAGTCTGCACTGACCTCTCAGGCAAGTAACCACATAGACAGGTAGGCGTGGGTAGTATCGTGATATCAGGGAGCCTAGGTGGTGTAATGGTTAGCACACTGACCCGGAATGCAAAGCGATGTGGGTTCGAGTCCCGCTCTAGCTGCAACATTTCCCATTTTCATCACCCCCCCCCCCCCCCCATGACAATATGTTGATGTTGCCAGGGCGTAAACTCCAACAACCAACCATTCAATGTTGTCACCAGTCATATTTCGGGAGTGGCCTGCATACAAGCATCACTACCAGTCACGTGCTCGCTATGAACAAGGCCTTTGCTTCGGACACGGCGTTTAGCCGTCACCAATCAATCAATCAATCAGGTATGCGTAGGCGCATTTTGAAAACCACGGAACTTCTGATCACCCCCTCCCCCCCACACACACATATAACCCCCCCCCTCATCCCCCACCACACACACACACACACACACCCCTCACCTCCACCACCACCCTCACATCCACTCCCATCGTCATTTCCACTTCATTCAATTTCCCCTCTACACGTAAAACTGGAGAAGCGCATTTGGTTCACTTAAATGGACACTGGTATATATATAAATATATGTCGGTGTATGATCAACACGGTTTAATGCTCTCTCCCAAGTATTGGTCTATTCTTGTCGACAATTTGTCAGTGCTTAAATTAAAAATAAGAAACGCTTGTTTGCCACTATACAGACAAAGAAACTTATTTATTTTGG
This sequence comes from Branchipolynoe longqiensis, assembly GCA_030323885.1. Classification (NCBI taxonomy): domain Eukaryota; kingdom Metazoa; phylum Annelida; class Polychaeta; order Phyllodocida; family Polynoidae; genus Branchipolynoe; species Branchipolynoe longqiensis. Next base: position 134,524,358 of record CM059186.1, read on the forward strand.
CCACATCATTCATCAGAGTTCAATATACCGTACATTGTTGGAAGGGAAGGTGAATGGCAGCAGAGGGAGAGGGAGACCAAGAACGTCATGGTTTACAAATATTTCACAGTGGACAGGCTTGAAATATTCAGTCTATCAGAACAGCACACCATCGTGACACGTGGAGAACCATTGCATCCAAACCTCGACTAGAGGACGGAACTATTGATTGATTGAAAATAAAACAAAATATAATTAGAGTACACCGTGTCAACATGATTCACACAATATCTCAGCGGTCACGTGATCCCGATACCGCTAATCGCCACACTGTGAATGTTCATGCAGATTAAATTAAATTAAAACAATACCATGCGTGACTCATCTTGCTATATAGGTTTCTGTCCTCAATTTTAATTGCACTACTAAATTGCTATGATCATTGAAAAGAACAACTGTCATGGTCCACTTAAGGCCTCTGCTGTTCTAGTAACGATGTTGTGTTTGTATGTTCAATGCCATTTAACCAGACGGGATGGCCGAATGAGTTAGAGCATCCGTCTCCCATGTTGGTAGACCATGGGATGGTGGGTTCGAACCCTGGTCGAGTCAACCCAATGACTTAGAAATGGATACTTGTTGCTTCCTAGCCAGGTGCTCGGCATTATTAGGATACGGCAAGGACTGGTTGGCTCAGTGTCAGGATAATGTGACTGAGTGGGATATCAGGTCATGGTGCTGGCAGCCTGGTCTCCCAGCGGGGAAGCACTATAAAGTTGCCATGAGTGCACACTGTCACAAGTCGGTACCCATCATGTGCGGGAGGTCGCGGGTTCGAACCCCCCAGCTGAGTCAAACCAATGACGTACCAAATTTATACTTGTCACTACTTACCCTGGCGTTCGTCATTATCACGCTAGGACAAGGACTGGTTTGCTCAATAGTACAGTAATGTGACTGAGTGTGATATCGAGTCATGATGTCAGTGGACTGGCAGCACTAAAAAGTCGCCATGAGGGCGCACTATCACAAGTCGGTACTCATCCTGATATGAGCTTAGATGTTGGCAGGACGTAGAACTCCAACAAACAAACAAATATAGATCTATTTCAATGTTTACTAACATCGTGTATGCGCGCGCAGCTTGGCTGCAGAACGAAGGCACACTGCCATTCAGTTTTCCGGTGTGCGCAGTGCAAAACGTTTATTTTATTCAAAATTAATAGAAATGCACAACCCTAACAGTATAAATGTAATATAATCTATTCGTTGAATATGTTTTCTATATGTGTCCCAAGCGGTTTGTCTCTAGGTTGCCTGGTTTTAGAGATATTTCACTTTTTCTGTATGAAGATTGGCCACGGCCATTGACAATGCATTGTGTTTGCCGGTACGCGCAGTGCAAAACGTTTATTCTATTCAAAATTAATAGAAATGCAGAACCCTAACCTTATAAATTTAATATAATCTATTCGTTGAATATGTTTTCTATATGTGTACCAAACAGTTTATTTCTAAGTGGTGTGGTTTTAGAGATATTTCATCTTTTCTCTATGAAGATTACTCATAGCCATTGAGTTTGCAGTGTGTCAGTGTGTCGTCCTGCAGCCAAAAGGCACGCACACTGACCTAGATACCCGTGCTGACGTCACATGAAATAGGTCTATAACATAAGGTTCCAACCACGATAACTGACACACACCTATTACATGCCCCTATAACTATTAGTAGGGCGGCTTAGCTGATCAATTGTGCACTTTCCCTTAAAAGCATGAAACTTGCCAAATGGTTAGAGTAACACAATATAAAGATTTTTAGTCAGGGGCCACCGGAAATTTCACCCCATATGGTGGCCATCTTGGATTTCAAAATGGCTGCTATTGTGTACCTGTTTTGTTAAATATCTCCTTAACTAGTACAGAGATCGAGACAGTTTAAATGCCTATACCTACATTTTAGGGCTCTAGGAATCCAATAGTTACATAAAATGTTCGAAAATTAAGGCTGCCATCTTGAAATCTAAGGGCAAAATCGACCTGTTTTTTGGAGCTAAGCCGCCCCACTATAGACCCATTTCAATGTTATAAACATTGTGTATGCATGCGCACCATGGCTGCAGAACGAATGCACACTGCCATTGAGTTTGCCGGTATGCGCAGTGCAAAACGTCTATTTTATTCAAAATTAATAAAAATGCTGAAGCCTAACCGGATAAATTTAATATAATCTGTTCGGTGAATATGTTTTCTATATGTGAAGAGTTCAGGCACAAAACCAGGTAAAGCCAATCCAAAAATGCAATTAAAATAAAAGATTTTTACCTGAAAATAATTTTAATACCTCCTAATTCCACTTTTCTTGTGATGACATGATTATGGAGCAGCGAACAAAAAAGGATGAATGTAAAATCTTAAACTTTTTGAGGGTTTGAATCCAATGTTTCTGTCAATTTCTGGATTGGTGTTTACGTGGTTTTGCGCCTGAACTCTTCATGTGTTCCAAGCAGTTTGTTTCTAGGTGGTGGGGTTTTAGAGATATCTAACTTTTCTGTATGAAGATAATTCAAGATACAATGATACATTGAGTTTGCCGGTATGTGCAGTGCAAAACGTCAATTTTATTCATAATTGATAGAAATACAGAACCCTAACCATATCAATTTAATATAAGTTGTTCGTGGAATATGTTTTCTATATGTGTTCCAAGCGGTTTGTTTCTAGGTGGTGTGGTTTTAGAGATATTTCACTTTTTCTGAATGAAGATTGCTCACGGCCATTGACAATGCATTGAGCTTACCAGTACGCACAGTGCAAAACATCAATTTTATTCAAAATTAATAGAAATACAGAACCCCTAACCGTATAAATTTAATATAATCTGTTTGTTGAATATATTTTCTATAAGTGTTCCGATCAGTTTGTTTCTAGGTTGTGTGGTTTTAGAGATATTTCACTTTTTCTGTATGAAGATTGCTCACGGCCATTGACAATGCATTGAGTTTGCCGGTATGCGCAGTGCAATGCGTCCAAAAATTAATAGAAATGCAGAACCCTAACCTTATAAATTTAATATAATCTGTTCATTGAATATGTTTTCTATATGTGTTCCAAGGTGTTTGCTTCTAGGTGGTGTGGTTTTAGAGATATTTCACTTTTTCTGTATGAAGATTGCTCAAGGCCATTGAGTTTGTAGTGTGACAGTGTGTCGTCCTGCAGCCAAGCAGCATGCACACTGACCTAAATACATATGTTGTTGGCATATGAAATAGGTCTATATGTTTAGAGCGGACAACTATCCTCGCCCCGGCTGAAAAGTTTTGTTTGTTGTTGTTTTACATCCTAGCAACATCTAAGGTCATATCAGGACGGGTACCAACTTATGACAGTCCTTGCCCTATCCAATTAATGCCTAGCACCGTGCTAGGAAGGGGCGACATGTATCAATTTTAAAGTCGTCGTTTTGACTCGACCGGGAACCGAACTCCCCCCCTTCCGCACGCGAGGCCCGCGCTCTACCGATTAGGCCACCGCGCCAGGTATGCTGCTGAAAACTGAAAGCCAACAACAGCAGCAGCAGTTAGACGGCCGTGTGTGCGCTGTAATTACACAGCCACCCTTCTTCATCAGCACCAATAAGGTCACGGGGTCAGCCCCGCAGCCTCCACGATGTGGGTGGCAGCTATAGAGGGAGTGCACGTGACGTCATTACTTAGCAGGAATCAGCGGTCAGCGGGCTGCCATCTTGGATTACGAGCACCCTCCCTGGCCATGTTGTGAATGCATGCAGATGCAGTAAAACAGAGTTTTTTTGTGTGTGTTATGGGAGGTTCTGGGAAGTTTACATCCAATGTGTTTACTTACAGCACTTTAGCAACAACTTCTGAGGCCAAACTGCTCAAAACAGTGACAAATAAACCAACAAATCAGTAAATAAGCACAGTGTTGGCAGTTGCAAGCCTTCTGTATGTCATCCAATATGGCCACCAGAAGTTGTCTTGTGACGTCATTACACCCCTCTATATGGGGACCCATCCCGCCACTCAACAAACCCGCTACCAGCAGTCAGAAGGGGCTTATAAAAGGTGAAATGTATTCAGATCTTCTTTCCATTCGATTAAAAACTCCGACATGGATTGAATTTTGCGGTGCCAAATTTGCGGTTTATCTGGTTAACCCATTGCCTCCCGGAACCGCCTCCAGGCATAATTACCCTTTACCAACCGGATACCGCTCCACCTCCCCACAGCCCTCCCCCTGCTCACCCCCTCCCGCCATTGGATATGGACAGGGAACTTATTAATATTATCCACCTTTAAAGCTGGCCACATCCAAAGGGCGGAATGCAGTCTAAGGCCCTGTCACATTACGGCGTATGGTGGGAGCGTATGGCGGCGTAGCGGCATTACGTCATATACGTCGGCATACGCCGCATACGCTACTCATACGCTACGCATACGCTACTCATACGCTACTCATACGCCGCCAGTGCCGCAACATGCCGGCGTATGTGAAGCGTATGAGGCATACGCCGCCATACGCTTTCATAAATTCGTCCGTCCAATTTTTTTTTGTGCATGCTCAAAAAAACACGACCTATGAGGGCGTATGGCCCATAATGTCAAAAAATGTCACAGCACGCTCCCATACGCTCCCATACGCTCCTCATACGCTCCTCGTACGCTCCTCATAGGTCCCCCATACGCTCAAACACACCCGAAAGTGGCACCAGCACGGCGTACGTAGGTGTTCAATACGCTCCCGCCATACGCCGTAATGTGACAGCCCCTTTAGAAAAGTGAGCCCCTAAGTAGCGTCTCCACAAAATAACCGTGGACTCATCAGCTCATTAGTCCCGCGGCCATGTGTTTCCACCCCCGCCCTCCCCCTGCTCACCCCCTCCCGCCATTGGATATGGACAGGGAACTTATTAATATTATCCACCATTTTCTTCTGGAACGCGCACCAACCCAGCCGGGCGTAGTTGACATGGATTTTACACAATCTTATATACTTGCGTTCAAAATTGTTGCATCTGATATAGCGTCAAATAAAATACTCGATATAGATATGGCCGTTTTATGCATAAAATATGTGCCAACTACACCTGTGGGGAGGTGGAGCGGTATCCGGTTGGTAAAGGGTAATTATGCCTGGAGGCGGTTCCGGGAGGCAATGGGTTAACCAGATAAACCGCAAATTTGGCACCGCAAAATTCAATCCATGTCGGAGTTTTTAATCGAATGGAAAGAAGATCTGAATACATTTCACCTTTTATAAGTTATATACACCTCATCAATAATCGGCTGTCACACATCACCGGACAGAATTGTCTAGTCCGGGTGGTTTTCGGGCGTGATAAGTATCAAAATGTATTGAAATGTGTCAAAATGTTGCGATATCGGGTCAAAGGCCGCTGGATGAACGGACATGAAATGGACATGAAACGGACATAAAACGGTCATGAAATAGACATGAACGGATAGCCAATGGACGAAACAAACTCAAATTGGACAAGAACCATAGACGTCAATCTGGCGGCATCTGTTCCAAGTTTTGTGCATGTTCAAAACTTGTACGGACACAAACCGGACTATCAACGGATTTTGTTCGGTTTCTTTCCATTTCCTCCAATCCGGTGATGTGTGACAGCCGCTTATGACATGAATTCCTAAACAAATTTAATGTATGGTAAACATTTTTATTCTGCAAAATAAGTTCTTTTATCAGCGCCGAATCACTGGTCTTCCAGCCATTTTTCAATTCGGGATATATATGTACAGGTGATGAAGCTGGAAATTGTGCGTAATGGCCCTGTCACACTATGACGTGACGACGTCAACGTAGGGAGAACGTGAAAAACGTTGAACTTCTCGGCGTAGTATGCAAATTTGGGCACAAGTTGAATGTGGATGCAGCGTAGTGGACGAGAGCGTAACGTCGGTAAAGCGTAGTGATACCATCATTCAACGAGAGAGGACAACGTCATTACGCTCACGGAACGTTATGAACATTATTCCATTGCCAGAAGAACGTTATGTGATGTTACATACATCATGACACGGTGGCGAAACATTGAACGTACGTTGAATGTACGTTCTCCTGACGTTCTCCTGACGTTCTCCTGATGTTCCCATTACGCCGCGTGGGCATTTCCACCCGGTTTAATGTGGGTCAATGTAGTGGAACGTAGTTGAACGTAGTGAGCAGCGTTTGACTAATGTCCATTTAACATCATTGACATTCGCTGAACGTGAACAGAACGTATGGCGAACGTAAACCCTTATGTTTGAGGTACGTCAAAAGTTTTGAACATGTCCAAAACCTCGACGTAACTCGACGTAACACGATGTAATGTGACGTAGCTCGACGTCATTCTAACGTCATTCTGACGTCATCATAACGTAACCCAATGTACATCAACGTAATGACGAAAAATGAGCATGTTAGGCTCACATTCACTCGTTACGTCGTAGTGTGACAGGGTATAAGACTAAGAGCAAGACTCGAACCCACACGTCTTGCATCCCGGGCTAGTATTCTAATCATTGCACTACCTAGGCTCCCTGTTGACATCACCCTGTGCACGCCTACTCTATATACAAAAATGGTATATAGAGCAAGGTATATAAGGTGAGTGAACAATAGCTGTTGAATGCACAATTTGCAGCATATAGCGCAATAGAATTCTGATTGGTAACAACAAGTCCCGTAATTTTACCTATTCATTATCTAATTAGATTAAAAAGAGACAGTTGATGTTAAAAAGAAACATGTTATCGCCTGATAAGCTAACTAGGCTATAGTGCGTCATTTGAAACCAACCCCTCCCCTCCCTCCCTCCCTCGTCCCAGTGTCATTAGCAAGATGACGCGTTGTATAAAGGTCATGACGCAGGCTCGTGAATCATACAATGTTCTTTTCCGGACGCGGTGGCCAAATCGGTAGAGCGCAGAATTCCCGTGCGGAAGATTGGCTTTGTTTGTTTTGTTGTTGTTTTACGTCCTAGCAACATCTCAGGTCATATCAGGATGGCTACCAACTTGTGACAATGCGCACTTATGGCGACTTTATAGTGCTGCCACACTGGAAGACCAGGCCACCAGCACCATGACCTGATATCCCACTCAGTCACATTATCCTGACACTGAGCCAACCAGTCCTTGCCTTATCCTAATAATGTCGAGCGCCAGGCAAGGAAGCGACAAGTATAAATTTTTAAGTCATTGGTTTGACCCGACCCGGGTTCGAGCCCACGACCCCACGATCTACCAACAAGGGAGACGGACACTCTAACTCATTCGACCATCCCGTCTGGTCCCGGAAGATTGGGAGTTCGATTCCCGGTCGAGTCAAACCAATGACTTATCAAATTGATATTTGTCACTACCTAGCCTGGCACTCGGCATTAATAGGATAGGGCAAGGACTGGTTAGCTCAGTGTCAGGATAATGTGACTGGGGGGGATATCAGGACATGGTGCCGGCGGCCTGGTTTCCCAGTGGGGCAGCACTATAACGTCGCCATAATGGCACAGTGTCACAAGTCGGTACCCATCCTGATATGACCTTAGATGTTGCCAGGACCTAAAACTCCAACAACCAACCAACCAATCTTTTTACAACTATTTCTGGCGTGTGATTTATTTGTAATACGGCGTCATTGGAGAGCGTCATGGCCTCATTAGTGGATTGGCCGCATTGACCATGTTTTCAGCCACGGGATATACTTAGACTAAATCAACGGAGTGTTAAATTCGGGTCAACGTGCTCTCCACGTTGCATTTGTTACTCACTATGGCCGCCTTACATAAACTAACTCAGTTTTACCTCCAGGAGTCAATATCCTGTACAGCACCAGCGGTATTATTATGCAACTCGATGAAAGATATACATGTGATGTATAATGTAATATTTGAGTATAAAGGCGCAAAAGGGAACTATTTCATTATTATTATTAATATATTATTGTATACCGTTGTTTCTATGTCCACTATCCTCTATCTCCCCAGTGAGACCCATGGCGCTGTCCCTGGCTGTTGTTACTAGCCGAGCGGGCACCTCACTCGCCTGGAGGATCATATATATATATATATATATATATATATATATATGTATATATATATATAAATATATTTAGGCTCCTGAGAATTATAAGATATATATATATATATGATATATAATTTATTATGTGAATATAAATTGTTGGAGATAGATCCTTATTATCTATTTGAGGAGATATGTATTTAATATGTTCTTTATTCATGTGCTGCGGGATAGCCATTTCCTCCATATCAATGATGGCGCCACCACCGGTGCTTCCAGGCGACTGTTTCCCGCCCACCGATCACCATTCACAGCCTCATTTGTCTGAGCGTCTGTTTGAGCGTAAATAGCAGATATATATTATATATATATATATTTGATATATCCTATAGACTAGAGCTATGCAACGTAGTTATATAATATATGTGTGTGCATTGACCTCCCGAGGTGAAATGCCACATACACATGCAGGTTGATTGCACCGGGGAGCCTAGATAGTCTAACAGTTAGGACGCTAGCCCCTGATTGGCAGAAGTTTGGGTTCGAGTCCTGCTCTTGGAACAATGTTCCCTTCGATTCCACCCCGTCCCCCTTGATATTGGTGCTGTGACCAGGATATGTACACGCTGCACGCTGTATAGTGTTGAACCATCCCTGTTTATGTACTGTAAGTGTGATACCTGGGTAATGCGGGTAATGCAGTACCTCGGATAGCTTAGGTGCTAAAATACCTCAGGGAGTTTGATGCCCCTGCCTTGCAAAGTTGTAAACCATTGCCTTGTGGTACAAGTTCTGGTTCTTGATAGAATCAAAGGCTAAGGGAGCAAACCCTAACAGAAAACCATGTTATCGTGGCAGTATTAAGGGTGGTGATGAATGGAACTCCCAACATCTCCCGACCAGCCACTGCAGGGACAAATATTTGCGCCTGTCTTGACATGTTCTTGGCGGTGTGAGACCTCTATTTGCTCCCTGAGAGAGTTCCGCTAGTAACTTGCAAAAGCCAGCAGCACTTCAACACTTTGCAAGCAGCTTTTATGAAATGTACAACCGCACAAAGCGGTGGTTAAGTAATGAAAGCAGTCTTTGTTGCATTGCGACTGACAGCATGATGATGATGAAGTGTGATACCTGGGTATTTGTAATTATAGTACAACCCCGTTAAACACGGCTCGGTTAAACCAAACGATCGGTTAATCCAAACTTTTGTTGGCGGCCCGGCAAAATACTACCATTTATCATATAAAAAAGTTGGTTAAACCAAAGTCGCTTAATCCAAAGTATCGGTTAATCCAAACAAAATTGTCGGCCCCAGGCCACTTCCGGTACAGTTAAACCAAACTTGCATGTGGTTTTAAAGTCATCTGAGACTTTTTTATATGATAAATGGTAGTATTTTGTCAAGTCGCCGAAAAAAAGTTTGGATTAACCGATCGTTTGATTTAACCGAGGTTGGTATAATGGGGTTAAACTGTATATACATAAAAAACAATAATCATAGTGTCCACATACATTGTACATTCATAATGCACCCCCGTTTTTGCTAAAACCAAGTCAAAGTCAAAGCTCGGTTAAACCAATGATCGGTTAATCCAAACAAATTTCTAGGGTCCCTTCAAGTTTGGTTTAACGGGGTTATACTGTATTTGTAATTATAAGTATGAGACTTAGAATGCCATAGGGGGTGAGTGCAGTGAGCTGCATTGACCTCCCCAGGTGAAATGTCACATCATGCACAGGTAGGCGTGGGTAGGTTGATTGAATTAGGGAGCCTAGATCGTTTAATAGTTAGGATGCTAGCCAGACAATGGTAGAAGTCTAAGTTCGAGTGCCGACCTCGACGGAATGTTACCCATTTCCAATCCTACGATGATATATGATAGAGAAAGAGAGAGAGAGAACGAGAGAGATGAGGAGATGGGGAGAGGGCGAGTCAAGAGAGGGAGAGAGGGTGAGGAGAGGGAGGGAGAGAGAGGGAGAGAGGGAGAGAGAGGGGGAGAGAGGGAGAGAGAGGGGGAGAGAGAGGGAGAGAGGGAGGGGGGAGAGGAGGAGAGAGGGAGACAGAGAGAGGGAGAGAGGGTGAGAGGGAGAATCTTGCTAATAAAGTTGGACACACTCTGTTGATGGAATAATGCAGTTCATTGTATATTCACCACGATAACAATTGTTCATGATAAATAGCAACATGAGATCGTGTTGATTAGTAATTAGTTTGTTTTATTGAGAATGGTGTGTGGCTATTACGAGGACGGTGTCACCACTAACGTCAGCATCCAGTTATAGCCCGGTATTAAAGTTGCATAGTCCGATGGTTTTGAATTTCTGTATTTTTTCTGAGATAAATATATTAGATCGGTCACTAGTATCTACTTTACATTAGTTCAAAGTTACTTTTATTTTAAATGGTAAACTTTTGGGATATTTTGAGTGCAAACATGGAAAATTTGTTTTGGCAAGCTTGCCAAAACTCTGACACCATAGACTTCTGCAGTAACAGGTTCTGTTAAATTGACTCAGTATTGCCTTCTACGCGGAAACAAATGCATAATAAGTGCATCAGTATCTCAGTTAGATATGTAGAATCTAATCTAGATAATTGATTTGGTTTTGAAAATTTGATATTTAATCGGACTATGCAGCTTTAACACACACAACCACACAGACACACAGACACACACACAAACCCACCCTACACAAATAAGCCATCGCTATCAATATCATTCCCGAACATGTTCATTCATAATGCATGACCCAGAGGTCAAAGTGTATAAAGTGTGGGTTTATTTATTAATATTACCCATAAAGTGTGTGAAAGTTGAATAGTCCGTGACTTTTAGATAAATATAATGGGCCGATTGTTATGATTTACCTTATTTTAGATTGAAGTAACTTTTATCTTAAATGACTAACTTTTGAGATATTTGAAATACAAACACACAGAAATAATGTTGGGCAAGCACGTCAAAAGTCTGACACGATAGGCTTCAGTACTAACAGGTTCCATTAAATTGACTTTGTGTTTCTTCTCGTCTATGCAGCGACAAATGCTTAATAAGTATATCAGTGGAAATGTAGACTCAAATGTAGATAATTATTTTGGTTTAGCACATTTGATGCTTTCATCAGACGATACCGCTTTAAAGTTGCATAGTCAGATAAAAGCATCACATTTTCTAAAGCAAACTTACCTAAATTTTAACCTACATGTCTAATTTAGTTACTGATATAGTGATATAGTGATATAGTGATTGGTAGACAGGAAGTGTGAACACTTATTTGTCTCTCATTTTTGCTTGAGTGCAAGTAATTAGCAACACAAGGGATAAATTAGTAGCATGTGGTGAATAAGTGGTCAAATTTCCCTATATCATCAGCCCATGCTTTTTCTAATCGGTTCTTGAATGAATTTATTGAGCCGGCATCTATAACATTTTGTGGGAGACTATTCCATATATTTATGATCCTGTTTGAGAAACTGTGTTGCCTTAATTTTGAAACGGCTCTGGGTTTTACTAGTTTGAGAGTATGGCCCCGGCTGCCTTCTCTTTTATTCAAGGTGAAAAATTGGTTCATATCTATTTTATCAAAACCTTTCATAATTTTAAATACTTCAATTATGTCACTTCTTTTCCTTCTGTAGGAAAGGGTAGGAAGTTTCAATTTCCTGAGCCTTTGTTCATAGGGTAAGTCCTTTATAACTGCAACTAGTTTTGTTGCACGTCTCTGAACCTTTTCGATCTCCAGAATATCTTTCCGAAAAATTGGGCTCCAAATTTGTGGACAGTATTCCAAAATTGGTCTAACAAGAGACTTAAATAGAATGAGAAAATTGTTCTTGCTGAGGCGATGGAAGGTTCTTTTAATTATTCCTACTCTCTGGTTAGCATTTGAGATGATAGTCCTCATGTGTTTCTGAAAGGAGAGTTGGGAGTCGAAGGTTACACCCAAGTCCTTTTCATAGCTACTGGTGCATTTATTAAATAGTTGTTGCTACATAGAAGGACAAACTCAATTAATCAACCTTTTTACTGCTGAAGCCTATAGGGTCAGAGCTTTGACAAGCATGAACACAATTAACTCTACATGTTTACGCTTCAAATATCTCCCAGGGGCCATATGCAGGAGTCGGTGATAGCGGCTTTTGGTGTTACAGCCTATTACCGGGTAGCTATCGCCGACGTCGGGAACTGTATGCAGGAGCGCGTAACACTTTCATTATAGCTAAACATGAATTTATTTATAGATTTGGGAAATCCCTCTACGTCTGTACCCATATATTAGGTTTAAATATATTAAATAGAATTAGATACGCAATAAGTGAAATTTTATGAAATTAACCCTAAATTTGAAGCAATATTAACGCTGCCACCGTAACAGCGGCGATATTAATATTTATATTTTCGAATCGGCGAACGTACAGTAAACAAACCGCCGCCGCCGCCGCCAGTATGGAAAGCGACGTCGATGCGGCGGCGGCGGCGATTTGTTTACTTTACGTTCGTCGATTCGAAAATATAACTATTAATATCGCCACCAATGCGGCGGTAGCCTTAATAACGCTTCGAATTTAGGGTTAAATTGATAAAATTTCACTTATTGGGTAGCTAATTCTGTTAAATATGATCGCATTGAATAGATTTGATACCTAACACCGCCTGTAAATCAGCTATTTTTCTGGTTTAGCTTAACCTAGTTTAAGCTTGTGGTGTTAGGCCTAACACTGCTCCATGCATACCGACTTTTCGGCGCTAAACCAGAAATCCTGTCTAAACGCGTTTTGGCTCGCTAACACTGCTTCATGCATATGGCCCCAGGTTAGTTATTTTAAACCAAAGTTACTTCAAACTAAATATAACGACCAGACGGGATGGCCGAATGAGTTAGAGCGTCCGTCTCCCATGCTTGTAGACCAGGGGATCGTGGGTTCGAAACCTGGTCGAGTCAAACCAATGACTTAAAAATTAATACTTGTCGCTTCCTAGCCAGGTGCTCAGCATTATTAGGATAGGGCAAGGACTGGTTGGCTCAGTGTCAGGATAATGTGACTGAGTGGGATATCAGGTCATTGTGCTGACAGCCTGGTCTCCCAGTTGGGCAGCGCTATAAAGTCACCATGAGTGCGCACTGTCACAAGTCGGTTGCCGTCCTGATATGACCTTAGATGTTGCTAGGACGTAAAACAACAAATAAACACACAAACAACTAAATATAAGGTAGATTATTATGATCAACCGAATACATTTATCTTGGAAAATGACAGGAACTCAATATTATCGGATTATGCAGCTGTACGTGTATGTGAATCAAACTTGGCATGATCTACAACCAAGCCGGACAGCAATGGTAAACATGGTTTATTTTAGCTGTCTCCTTAACCCCAACTTCCAGGTTGTTTGAAATGAAACCTCACCTCGATCTCCTTCATTTGCAGCTCGCAGTTCTTGTTTCTGAGCACTCGGTCCGTGATTGACACCCGCCGCTTCCTGGTGTCCTCCACGGCGAGCATCTCCTCTGTGGGGTGAGAGATGGCACCAGGCCTGTTAGTGTTGGCAGCACAGTCATAGACAGACATGGTAGATGTATCACACTAATACACTAGCAGTGTTCAACATGCTACATGTATCACAGCTAATTTAAGTCCCAGTCACATTACACCTTGTGACCACTTGCGACCACTCTGAACCAAAGAACCCACAATCACCAGCGACCAAAGCAATGGTTGGTGACGTCCTTGCGGTGTGACCAAAATGGTTGCAAGGAGGTTGGCAACCCCTGAGAAGCATTTTGCAACCACTTGTGGCCATTTTGGTACCATTGTGTGAAGACTTTAATCTATTTGCAACCAACCTTTTATTGTGGTCGCAAAGTGGTCGAAAGCGGTCGCAAGCAGTAGTGCGACTGGGGTATTAAGCTGCATAGTCCAATGGTTTTAAATTTCTGCCATATAAATTGTACTATCATAAAACTGTGCAAATCGTGTATTCAACAGGTATTGTACACCTTATTCTATATACCTTTTGTGTAAATAACCCTGAATTGAAAAATGGCTGGAAGACCAGTGCTTCGGCACAGACAAAAGACTTATTCAGCAGAATAAACATATTACCACAAAAAAATATATATATATATTAGATTGATCATTATAATCTACTTGACTTTAAGATTTGAAGATTTTTATTATGAACGACTAACTTTGAAGTTAAAACATTCAAAATTATATATGCATCAAAGTGTAAGGAACCATAAGCTTTGTCATTAACATATGCTATTAATTTAACTTAGTATTCCTTTCCATGCAACAGCAAATTTGTGTAATCCATTCTATGCAGTAACACATGTCTAAGAATAGATAAAAGATTCACCCTGTACTTGTAGTACACGGGTGAACGACAACGTAGTCTAAATACTGGTGAAAATAGTTTTAGTATGGAACAAGAAGTAGAATGCCTGGTTCCAATATCAAATGGCTACTTATATCGGCACAAATTTGGTGAACTGGGAGAGAATCCAAAAAGACAAGATGCCGGCCATAGAACGCCATCGATTTCACCTTTAAATTCTATTTAAATTGTATTTTTTAACTCAAAGGTAGCGGGAAAATATGAAGGAATAAATAAAGAAGAAGTTTTGCTTCTTAGGTTGTGAATGTAGGCTCTCATTTCATTTCCCCGCTTTTTCGACAGCTGGTATTCACCCGTGTACTGCGAGTACAGGGTGAATCCTTTATCTAGTCTAAAAAGTGCACCAGTATCTAAATTAAATAGGTAGGATCAAATCTAGGTAAGTGTTTTGATTTAGTAAATTTGATGCTTTCATCGGAGTATGCAGCTTTAATTTAGACGCACACAGCATGAGCCAAAGTTAGCAATTTAAAATAAAAGTTACTTCAGACTGAAGTAAAGTAGATTACAATGATCAATCTAATAAATTTAGCTCAGTAACTGGCAGAAACTCAAAACCATCGGACTATGCATCTGTAACTTTAACAAAAGCAAATCACCCCATACACAAAATCGAGTATTAATCGGTGTAAATTCGCAGGCCCCAGCATACCTAACACGTAAGTAAATAAAGGGTCCGATTTGTTTTGGGAACCTATCAGATGGTTTTGATTGTGTAATTTCATAACATCTGTGTGCATAGGCCATCGATATTCATCATTTAAAAAAGTATATTATTTTATCTATTATGTAAATGAGAAGACAATGCAATTAGTTTGGTTGAGCTATCTCTGGCTGCACCCTCCTAAAAAGGCCCCTCCGCTCTATTAAAGTCAAAATTCTGCGCGAGTGAGGCAGATAGTGGGGGGGGGGGGGGGGGGGGCACGCACGCACGTGACCCCCTTGAGTCGGTAGCTCCCCCGTATTGGGAGCATGAGCTGGTAGCCAAGGCGCTCCAGCCCAGTCAAGTGAGCAGTAGACAAGCAAGCAATTACTAACATAGGAAGTACCCCCCCCCTCCCCGGGGTGCATGTCGGCCCGATACACAATAACACACTCAGTCATATATTGGCCTTATCGAGTGGCTCGCAGGCACCAATGTATTACAAAGACTGAGTCGCATAAACGTCCCGTATTGGCATGCAGACCCATAATTAACCAAGTGCTCATCTAGCACCACAAGACATATATATATAGGACATATATATAGCAGACAAGCAATGCAGGTGGACTCCATTCCAAATAATATTCGCATAACAAGTTATACAACACA
Organism: Branchipolynoe longqiensis; assembly: GCA_030323885.1. NCBI lineage: Eukaryota > Metazoa > Annelida > Polychaeta > Phyllodocida > Polynoidae > Branchipolynoe > Branchipolynoe longqiensis. The sequence goes on from CM059186.1 coordinate 134,540,091, forward strand.
TTTTCTGTGTGAGTATAAATAGTGAAGTGATATCTTTTTTCACCTTTTCTTTTAAATGTGTGTGTGTTATTTGCAATCTGTGCCACCTTCCTGCGTCGACTCTGTTCTGTAGATTAACCTGACACTTGCGCCACCTGTCTGGACTTTGCATCACTAATCTGATTCTATGGCTCCTGCTACCCGAATGTTATCATCGTCGTAATCTTTTGTTTGTTTGTCTAGCGACCCCCACCCCCCGCACAAAAAGTAGACATCGGCTATTGGGGGCGAACATCATAATCATAATTATCATTATGTATACATATATTAACTGAATATATTGTATCTAGAAACTTATCGCAGTGATGCAGATTTGCAGCCTTCAGCGCACCGTGACTGAAAACTCCCCAAAAAACAACAAATAGAGATTTATCAGTACCATCATCATCATCAGCATCGTCACCATCATCAACCCGTCCTGATATGATCTTAGATGTTGGCAGGAAGTAAAACTCCAACAAACAACAACTCAGCATCATCACCACAAAACCACCTTTATCTATAGCCTATTTAGGGTTGGTACTTTGATTGGCAGAGCGCCAACTGCCAGTGTGTGTAACGGTTTAGGCGATAAAGCAACTAACTAAACTTTTATTTGTGTTAAATTATTTGTTAATTCCACAATAAAAGCAACCCTTAATTTGTTGTTGGCACATAAGGCATCTCAGTGATGATAACGTTGAAAGGCCTCTATAATTTAAGTGGGTTGGTTGGGGCGGGGAGGCGGGGAGGCGGGGAGCGGATGGGGTGGGGAGTAAGAGCGCGCCACGCTCTGACGTCATCACACATACCAACCACACTAATCTGACCGACCTTGTGCCGGAGGTAGCGAGTGCCCAAAAGGAAATAGCAGACATCCGTCATTTGCACACAGCTGGAATAAGGACACCGGAATGAGGCAGATTCACGTGATGTAAAATAACTCACTGTCATGATTGTGTGTTATTATATATATATATATATTATACATACTATACGTCTTATACATATTATGCACATTATGCACATTATGCATATTATACATAGTATACATATTATACATATTATGCATATTATACTCTTGGTATTACAGGGTCTTTGTATTAACATAGACACTAATAAAGTCTGTACTAGACTACTAAATGACTGAAACGTACAATCCTCCAAGCATTGTTTATCCCATCATTACTAACAACCTACTTACTCAAACTACTTCATGTAGTCAAAAAACACACCTGAGGTATTAACCTTTGAAGCATAACCCTATAAGCTAACCACACTCTATCTAACAGAATAAACAAACCATTCTACCAACACTCACTCCATCTCAAAATGTTAACTCCAACAACATGATAGTTTTGCAATTCACAACATAGTAGGCATACAAACCTATGAAGGGAAACTATGCAACTAACCACTCCATAATGTAAAGGTCTAATCAATACACATGTATTTATCAAGTGTGTAGGAATACAACATATAACTGCTATTTTTGTATGTGAATTGTCAAACTATACCATATGTAAGTCTTTGAATGTTTGATATTGTTATTTCAGCTTGTAAATAACTGTATTGTCACATGGCTGGAAGACCAGTGCCACGGCACTGACAAAAGACTTTATTCAATGAATAAACTATATTTACAACAACAACAACAAAATACATGATATATATGATACATATGATATAATGTTATAATGCTATACATTTTATACATCTTATATATTTTATTCATATTTCTTATGTATGTTATACACGTTATACATGGTATACATGCTATACATGTTGTACATGTAATGTTGTACATGTTATACAATTTGTACCTGTTATACATGTTGTACCTGTTATACATGTTGTACCTGTTATACATGTTATACATTATAATTAAATATATTATATACATTATATATATTATACATATAATATATTGTATCTAAAATACGACATAACAGTCCTATAAATCGTTCAACTAATTGCATGCACCACAGACTGTTGTTGCTTGTCTACTTGGGGCGCTGTGGTAGGTCCTGTCTATATTAGACTCTGCGTGGGTCCAATTGTGTATCAGATGGCCGGCTGGCATGACTGCATTGATTTGATTGGACCGTTAATTGCAGCAGCCGTCATACCGTAAAATACGCTTAGTCACCCCCCCCCCCCCACCACCACACACACACACACACCACCCTCACCTCAAAGGTCATTCTTGGCTCGGAATTAAGCGGCGCCATTCTAAACATTAAAAACCTGAATCTATATTTGCTCGCCTAATCAGTGAGTGGATATTTAGCGCAAACACTTCGCCACAAGATAAGATGCCTGTGTTGCTGCGTATTGGTGGCTATATTTGGAATGACAACACGCGTTAATACGCTAACGTTCCAGAGCCCAGTCTCTTTGAGTTCGCGCCACACTTTTTTAGATAAATATATTAGGTTGCTCGTTATAATTTACTTGATTTCTGTTCGAAGTAATGAGTGCGCAATCATCTATCTCACAATCATCTGTCTCAAAATCATCTCTCTCACAATCATCTATCTCACAATCATCTATCTCACAAGCAATTACCTCACAAGCATCTATCTCACAATCATATATCTCACAATCACCAATCTCATAATCATATATCTCACAATCATCTACCTCACAATCATCAATCTCACAATAAGCTATCTCACAATCACCTATCTCACAATCACCTATCTCACAATCTCCTATCTCACAATCATCTATCTCACAAGCATCTATCTCACAATCAGCAATCTCACAATCATCTATCTCACAATCATATATCTCACAATCATCTATCTAAGTTGGACATGGGGCATCAAATCTAGGTTGTGGTTTACCGGACGCGGTGGCCGAATCGGTAGAGGGCAGGCCTCCCGTGCGGAAGGTCGGGAGTTCAATTCCCGGTCGAGTCAAACCAATGACTTACAAAATTGACACGTGTCGCTTCCTAGCCAGGCGCTCGGCATTATTAGGATAGGTCAAGGACTGGTTGGTTCGGTGTCAGGATAATGTGACTGAGTGGGATATCAGGTCATGGTGCTGGTGGCCTGGTCTCCCAGTGGAGCAGCACTATAATTATGACCAGGACCGACTTGTGACAGTGCGCACTCATGGCGGACTCATGTTGCCCCACTGGGAAATCAAGCCACCATGGCTCGTGAGCTAAGCTAGTTAGCGAAAAGTACTATGTTTGTACATTATTGGTGTGACTCGGTGGGAGTTGGAACCCACGACCTCCCCCAGGATAAGCCAGTCAGCACCCATGGGGTAATCGGAAGGCGTGTATTGAACAAGAACAAAAACAAATAAATTTGCCACCCTCCTCCCCCCAAAAATATCATTATTCACAACTTTAACTTTAGTTTAAGCGTATCTTTAGTCCAGCTGCACATCACAAAGGTATTTGCGTTTGACCCGATCCTCGTTAGTTGGTTGGTTTGTTGTTAGAGTTTTACATCCTAGCAACATCCATGGTCACATCAGGATGGGTACCGACTTGTGACAGTGCACACTCATGTCAACGTTATAGTGCTGCCCGACTTGGAGACCAGGCAGCCAGCACATGACCAGATATCCCACTCAGTCACATTATCCTGACATTGAGCTAACCAGTTGTCTTCAATTACCTTCAATTTACCTTGCCTAGTCCTGCTCAGTCGTTCAGTTAAAGGCTCGTTTTAGTCCGCAGAAATGAATCTGGCGAGGAATGACACGTGACAGTGGAAAGTTATGACGCACATGGCGGAATTTAACCCGGGAAAACGATATCCAAACACCCAGCGGTTTGTAAGGTGATACGGTGGATATTTACAGACATAGTAGTCTGTAACAAATCTCATGATCTGTGTTTTCTATTTTTTTTTTTTTAACTTAAAAAAAACACCACGGATAAAACACTGTCCAAACTCACACTTCGGTGAGCAATGAATCTGCTCTTCCAGGTTAACAATGAGTCATTCACACTGGTTATTCACCTCACCAATGACTGCATATTCACTTTACCAATGACTACTCGTTTACTTTACCAATAACTACTCATTAACCTCAGCAATGACTGATATTGATAATTTACCTTACCGAGAATTCATCTCTCGAATGACTACTCATTTACTTTACCTTACCAATGTCTGCTCATTCACCACACCAATTACCGCCCATTCACTTCACCAATGACTGCATATTCACTTTACCAATGACTACTCATTTACTTTACCAATGACTACTCAGTCACCTCACCGATGACTGATATTGATAATTTACCTTACCGAGAATTCATCTCTCGAATGACTACTCATTTACTTTACCAATGACTGCTCATTCACCATACCAATGACTGCCCATTCACTTCTCCAATGACTGCCCATTCACTTCACCAATGACTGCTCATTCACTTTACCAATGACTACTCATTCACTTTACCAATGACTACTCATTCACCTCACCAATGACTGATATTGATAATTTACCTTACCGAGAATTCATCTCTCGAATGACTACTCATTTACTTTACCAATGACTGCTCATTCACCATACCAATGACTGCCCATTCACTTCTCCAATGACTGCCCATTCACTTCACCAATGACTGCTCATTCACTTTACCAATGACTACTCATTCACTTTACCAATGACTACTCATTCACCTCACCAATGACTGATATTGATAATTTACCTTATCGGGCATTCATCTCTCGAATGACTACTCACTTACTTTACCAATGACTGCTCATTCACCATACCAATGACTTCCCATTCACTTCACCAATGACTGCTCATTCACTTTACCAATGACTACTCATTCACTTTACCAATGACTACTAATTCACCTCACCAATGACTGATATTGATAATTTACCTTACCGAGCATTCATCTATCGAATGACTACTCATTTACTTTACCAATGACTGCTCATTCACCGTACCAATGACCGCCCATTCATTTCACCAATGACTGCTCATTCACCTCACCAATAACTTTTATCCTCACGTCCTTAATGACAGAAAACTCAATTTTGTCTGGTTCTCAATTATGCATGGAGTTTTATTAACTAATTTAGATGCTATGCAATTGTCGTGGGGGTGATGAAAATGGGAAATATTGCGCCTAGAGCGGGATTCGAACATACATCTCTTTGCATTCCTGGCCAGTGTGCTAACCATTACACCACCTAGGCTCGCTGATATCACCACACTACCCACGCCTACCTTTCTATGTGGTTACTTGCCTGAGAGGTCAGTGCAGACCACTATACTCGTCCACCTGGAATTGTAAGTCTTTTAATGTTTACAATTGCATACATACAGGCAATGCACTAACACATACATACAGAGGGTAGGTTCAACAACCATACAGCGCAAAGCTTGTACAGGATCCTGGTCACGGCAACCAGTGTCGTGGGGGTGATGAAAATGGGAAATATTGCGCCTAGAGCGGGACTCGAACCCACATCTATGCATTCCTGGCCAGTGTGCTAACCATTACACCACCTAGGCTCCCTGATGTCACCACACTACCCACGCCTACCTGTCTATGTGGTTGCGCACTCTCTAATGGTTTGCTAAGCTTTGGTACAACTATGATCCTTGACTTAAATTGTTCAATTACCTTCGTAGGCATTGTTCATTAAAAGTGACGTCACGCCATCTCAAATTGCCATGCCAACAGCGACGCTAATTAGATACAGTGCGACCTTCAGTACGCCTCTAACACGTTCTCAATTATTTGCCCAAAGAATGGACCATACATAAGAAAAGTGTTAGTTCCATGGGCGTCTAGTTCTACGCAACTCATGATATACCCTGTATCCTCGCAAATATGGCTATTCTAGTCATACACGTGACAATCATTGCCCTTGACCTACATTACCAGCATGTCAAGGTCACGATCATGTTGTGCCAGAAGAATACTACAGTATAACCCCGATAAACCAAACTTGAAGGGACCCTAGAAATTTGTTTGGATTAACCGATCATTGGTTTAACCTAGCTTTGGCTTCGATTTTGAATTGACTTTGGCAAAAAAGTGGGTGCATTATGAATGTAAGATGCAATGTATGTGGACATTTTGATTATTGTTTTTGATGTATATACAGCATAACCCCGTTAAACCAAGCTCGGTTAAACCAAATGATCGGTTAATCCAAACTTTTTTCGGTGGCCCAGCAAAATAGTACCATTTATCATATAAAAAAGTCGGTGGGGTCTCAGATGACCTTACAACCACATGCAAGTTTGGTTTAAACCGTACCGGAAGTGGCCTGGGGTTTGCCAATTTTGTTTGGATTAACCGATAATTTGGATTAACCGACTTCGGTTTAACCAACTTTTTTATATGATAAATGGTAGTATTTTGCCGGGCTGCCCAAAAAAAGTTTCGATTAACCGATCGTTTGGATTAACCACGCTTGGTTTAACAGGGTTATACTGTAGAAGGAAAGTATGTATCGCCATCTCCCAGGGGAGTATTTTATCACTGTCTCCCAGATTTAGAGTTAACTAATGCAAACACTATTATGTACAGCAAGCACTGTATGTATATTACCGATACACACTTTTTAAATAAAAGGAATATAAAAATAATGGACAAACAAAATTTTCATAAATATCACAATCATCCAGTTGTCTTCTTTTGACATAACTAATGTTGTTAAAGGCATACAATGAAGTCTAGTTAAAGCCGCATCATCTTGGAACCCTAATCACATACCTAGATTTGATCCTACATATCCGACACTGATTCACACATTAAAGAATGAAGATCGGTTTTCTTGTAATTAAAATACTCAGTTATATAAATTTCCAACGATAAGACCCAGGAAGCGAGCGTGATGAAAGTACTATTGAGTTTGTTTGTTGCTGTTTTACATCCTAGCAACATCTACGGTCATATCAGGACGGGTACCAACTTGTGACTGTGCAGACTCATGGCGACTTTATAGTGCTGCGCTACTGGGAAATCAGGCTGCCAGCACCATTACCCGGTATTACTCTCAGTCGTATTATCCTGACACTGACCTAACCAGTCCTTGCCATATCCTCATAATGCTGAGTGCCAGGCTAGGAAGCGACAAGTATACATTTTAAAGTAATTGGTTTGACTCGACCAGGGATTGAATCCCATAATCAACAAAAACGGGAGACGGATGCTTAAGTCAGTTGGCTATCCCGTCTGGTTGCCAGTCAATGTAACGACAAGTATACATTTGGTTAAGTCTTAGCTTTGACTCAACCGAGGATTGTTCCTGGGATTTCCCACACGGGGAGCGCGTGTGATGGAAGTACCATTGACAGATGGGGAGGGAGGGGGGGAGGGGGGGAGGGAGGGAGGGAGTGTGTGTGGGGTGCAGGGGGGCACCCAGGAATTGGCTAGGGGTGTTTCCAAATATGGATTGAAACTACCCCTATTTTAGGGTAATTTTTTTCACATGGGTTGGTGGAACAACACCCATTTTAGGGCAATATTTTACATGGTTTTCTGGTGCAACAACCCACATTTTAGTGCAATTTTTCACATAATCTTAAAATCTAGTGTTCCTTAATAAACTTAATGCAAGAATTTAGGTCTATATGATTTTTTTGGGGGGAGGGGGGGGGTTTTCGGGCAACCAGGAAACCCCCCCTGGGTGCGCCCCTGGGGGTGTGAGGATGTCTAGAGCGTGTGTGGGGGGTGGAAGTGCGCAGGAGTGAGTAGAGGGTTGAAAACGAGGCTGGACTGACCTTGCGGCTTGGAGTTGAGTAGCTCATCGGTCTCGTCGATTTCTACCGGACGCTGCTCTCCCTGCTCGTCCTCCAGCCCGATCTCGACAGGCGGACGACGGATGCTCTGGTCCGCACCCTTCCCTACTTCCGCTTCCGGTTCCATGTCGCCACCCGCACCCGGCACGCAGTGGACGGCCAAGGCGGGATCGTCGCCTAAAGGGGATAAAAGAGTAGACATGGTTAGCGTCAGGATGGTGGGATTAGCAGCGCGCATCATTTTAATGACGTCACTGGATTATCGGACCTACTGCAAACTTTTTTTTCTTCTTTTTTTTCTTAAAGATTTATACTGCCTATCATGGATAAGTCTGAATAAACTTGTTTTCACCATTAGACAGTTGGTCAGTAGAAAGCCGGAGCCTACACTTTTACCGACCCAAGGGATTTTTTATCCTCCCACACCACATAGACATGGATTGAGAGCAACTGGACTTTAATGATGCTGTATGTTATACACAGCAGTGGAAATGCAAATTGGCAGAGGTGGGCATGGGAAATCGAACCACCAACCTAGAGATTAGGAGTCCGACCTAGAAAAAGGTCAGACACTCTAACCACCTCGCCACAGAGAACGCCACATAAATGAAACTCGACTCCAGCAACACAGCACCAGAATACATTCCAAACAACATTATTATCTTTAGCCCTAAAGTGAATAAATTATCTTTTTTTTTACAGACTGGATACGAGCATACTAGTCTGATAACTCTCCGCCAGGTGGACTGGGCCTGGGGGTGCCGGGTACAGGAGCTGCGATGATGATGATGATGATGATGATGATAATGGTGGTGGTGATGGAACACTGTTCCAAATGATGTGTATGTAGGGAGTTTTAAGAGTTCAGGTTTGGGTGTAAACTCCCAAGGCGTTCCCAGCATGCCCTATTGGTGGGGGGGGGGGGGGGGCGTCATCGTTGGGGGGGGGGGTGGTGTAATGTATGTAGTACATATATTAAAGGGGGGGGGGGGGGGGCATAGCTGGAATCAAGATGCCTGAGGGGTTAAATACTGAGTAGAAGCAGCGGGCGAACTAAGGGTTTTTTAAGGCTAAAAAATTGTATCTCTGGCAGGTGGAGCCAATGGGGGAAGGGATCTAATTTATATATATATATATATATATATATATATATATATATAGATTAGTTAGACGAATCTTACCTGGGTATAGATGATGGATAACTATTGTTTTATCGAGGTAGGAGCCTCGGGTAGACGTGGGCGAGGGAGAAGGAAGCACATCCGGGTCCAGCAATCTTTACCTACTAATTCAGGATAAAAATGATTCCAAAAAACCAAAAAACTATGGTCATGTGACCTAATCTTGGTACAAGTGATTGAATAGACGTGGCAGGGCATGGTGGGTGGGCCCTCGCCCACGTCTACCCGAGGCTCCTACCTCGGTAAAACAATAGTTATCCATCATCTATACCCAGGTAAGATTCGTCTAACTAATCTATTTTACCTCGGTATACCGCCTCTGGCTAGCCGCAGGCTAGGGAGACCTTTACGTAATATCATTTTTATCCTGATATTCCTGTTAGTTACTATTCTATCATCAAGTCTTATTTAAGTATGTTTGTACCATTGTTATGACAAAAAAAGCGAAAAAGTGCACTTTGTCTCACCTGTGTCTTTTAGTTGGTGAGTAGCCTCTGTGCGATAGGTTGAGGCTTCTCTAGTCGCTTGTGATAATGTTTTGCAAACGATCTAGCAGTTTTCCATCCTGCATGAGCCAGGATCCGTTTCACGGAAATGCCAAGTAATCTGGCCTTAGATACCATTGCACCACGTGTAGAGTGCGATGAATATCTGTTTGTGTTTACTCCTGAAAGTTTTAACACAGTCATGGTCCATCTGGCGAGGGTGTCCCTCGAAATGCCCTTGTGTGGCTTAATAAAGCTCACCAAAAGCTGCCTTGAGTTGCGTATTGTTCGTGTCTTGGATATATATGTCCGTATTGCGGAGACTACACATAACTTGCGATCCTCTGTGAAACTAGTGACACTTATTGTCGACAGGGGATCACCTAAACGATTTGATTTCAACAAAGTTGTTAGATCAAACGTTGCTTCCTTGCTATCGATTTCAAGACCATTGAGCGACAGGGCGACTATACTTTGGCCCCTGTGTCCTGTAACGAGCAGAAGGAGCAAAGCTACTTTGAAGCCTAATAGCTTAACGTCCAGGAACTTATTCTCTGGCCAGTCCTTGAAGAGTTTAAACACAAGAGAAACATCCCAAAACCTATTATATTTGGGTTTGGGAGGGTTCCTCTGATAAATTGATCGTATGATCCAGCAAATAACATGATGTTTTCCCATTGTTTCGCCATTAATCCTAGGTAGGATTATTGAGAGCGCACATCTGGCTGCATTGATAGCGCCATACCCTAAACCTTCGTCTTCCAAAAAACGTAGGAAATGTCCTACCTGGGATATTGTTGGGTTCATAGGCTTAACTTTCTTAAGTAAGCAATAAATACCCCATTTCTTTAAATACGTGGTATACATTTTTACAGTTCCCTTCCTCCAGGCGTGAGAGACCAAACGTTGTTGTGTAATCTTATCCAAGCCGAATTGTTCCAAATATTTATTTAAAAAAGGAATGCTACCAAAGGAGTCGTCGACACGTTTCCGTGGCGCGCTAACGGTCCCTGATGTTTCAGATTTCCTCGGTATCTTGGGAAGCGTAGCATGCTTTTGGCCGTCGCGACTAGTCTCGCTAGCCAGGGTTGAGTGTCCCATTCGGGGACGATGAGGATGGCGTGTGTTTTCTCCATTAGTATCTTTCGGGCGACTTTGCTAATAATGGTAAAAGGGGGGAAAATGTAAAAGAAATGATTTTGCCAAGTTAGCGAGAAGGCATCTATGTGCCAAGCATTTGGTTCTGGGTGCCACGAAACATATTTCTCCAGCTTAAAGTTATTACGTGAAGCAAATAAATCTATATCCGGCCAGCCCCATAATTTACAGATTTGTTTGAAAATTGATGGGTTTAGTGACCACTCTAAGTGGTCATGGAAATGGCGACTCATCTTATCGGCAAGGCAATTCTGCGTTCCGGGTATGTGTGTTATTGTTAACCAGACGTCAAACTTTTGCGCCCAATTCCAAATGAGTAGTGCCAACTCGTTACACTTAATAGATTTTGTACCTCCCATATTTCTGACATAAGCCATGGCTGTGGTGTTATCCGTAAGGATACAAACATTATTTTTGGGTACTTTAACAAGGCTGGTTAAACCTAAGTAAATGGCTCGTAATTCTAAAACATTAATATGTTCAGAAATTTCCGATTCTAGCCATCGTTCCCCCGTTGCTACATCATTGCGATGTGCCCCCCAACCTTGGAGTGACGCGTCAGTCGTAACTGTAGTATTGGGCTCACCCATTCGAATGGGATTGGGGGAGTTATCAAAGTGACTTAGCCACCAAAAAATGTCGTCTAGTCCACTTTCAGAGATAAACATTGTCTTTTCAAAGTTACCCTTGGCGTGGGCCAAAGCTAGATTTTTATCGATTTCCAGGGACTTAATGTGTGCGGCCCCATATAGAATAGCAGGGCTGTATGAAATCATTATACCGATTAAGACTGCGACCTGTCTTATCTTTGGCCTAGAAATGTCTAACAGCTGTATCGCTGTGTCCCACAGCTTATCTTTCTTTTGTTGTGTAAGTGACACGGTCATGGCCGTCGTGTTCAAAATGAAGCCTAGACACTTAAGCTGCTTAGTAGGAGAAAACACAGATTTCTTAGCATGGATGAAGAAACCCAAGTTTGAGAACAGTTGACATAAATCTTGAACGGCGAGCTCGCATTGTTCGAAAGATTGTCCCATAATGAAAGAATCATCAATGTATGGAAACATACAATGACCCAGTTTAGCCATGTGTGAAAAAACCGGTTTCAACAACTTAGTAAAAAGTCGTGGCGCACACGCCAAACCATTAGGTACGCAGGTAAATTCAAAAAGCTGGTCATTCCAAACAAACCGTAAATATTTTCGAAACCCCTCTTGAATAGGGACGGTATAGTAAGCATCTCTTAAATCAACACTCGCTAGCCAACACTCTGGGGTGATCAGATCACAAGCTGTTTCTAAAGAAAACATTTTGAAATGTTGGTATTCAATGATTTCATTCAATTTAGTTAAGTCTAAAATCATGCGAACAGACCCATCTGGTTTAGGAGTGGAGAAAATATTGGAAATGAATTCACCTTTAGTATGTTGTACTCGTTTGACAATGCCTTTGGCTTCAAAAACCCCAACCTGTTCATTTAGTTGGAATTTTTCGTGTGAATTGAACTTATATGGAAAAGGTGCTCTTTTCTGTACAGGGAATTCTGTGAAAGGAATAGCAATGCCTCTAACAATACTAAGAACCTCTGGGTTAGTGGTTAATTGTTGCCATTGTTCTAAACAATTAACAATGTTGCCCGCTTGAAAAAGGCTTACGTCAGTTTGAGTTTCCTCTGTGACCATGTCAGGGCCAGGCTGCTGAAAAGTTTGTGTGGCGTTCTCTACTTGTTCCCTGGTTTGGGGAACTGCGGCTTGGGGACAAAGTCCCGTTTGTAACCGCGGTTGTCGTTCCAGTTTGAGGATTGTCTGTCGCCTCGACCTCTTCCCCTCTGGCTGAATGCGAAGGATGGGCCTCCCCTGAACGGCCTTCCTCCTCGGCGGAAGCGAAAATCCGTGCGGCTGCGGCGGAACCCGAGTGGGTTTTGTGATTTACGGCCCTTGAGTTCCGTGTTCTTAGCACTCTTAGTGTCCACCTCTACCTGCTTGTACAAATAAGCAAGCTGACCCCCAAACATCTTGGACTTGTCCAGAGGTTTGCCTTTGATGGGGGTAGGTCCGGAATAGACGGTGTATTCCTTGCCGTCATGGTCCGTCATCTTCTTTGACCGGGCGACCTCTTTGCCCGCGTCGGTGGTGACGGATTTAAAGACATTTTCGAAGCGGCGATGTGTCATATAGTTGCTCGCTGCAGCGAGCAAGGCAATGCCCCTATCCATTACCCGAGCTAAGGACGAGAACTTATTCTCGGTCTGCATGCGGTTAGCAATGGGGATAATAGAACTCAAGGAGCCCAAAACTGCCTTATGAATTACAGAAAGGGCAGTTTCATAGCGGCGACGTTCGTCGGACAGATGGATGCCAGCATCCATCTCCTTACACACCGTAGCGGGAATACCTTTGACGCCGGAAATCTGTTCCGTCAATTAATTAATGACCTCAACTGGTTTGAACGTTGTAAAGTGGCCATTGACGGTATTCCTCATCATGGTTGTGGTACGCACCTTCTTCGCCTTTTTCTTGACAATCTAATTGCCAACTTTAGCGCCTATTTTGGCGTACACTCCCGCGCGTTCCGTATCAGAATCTGATTCCGTGGAAGAGGAGTCGTTTGACGAGTCCGAGGACGAGTCTTTCTTTTTCTTTTTCTTTTTCTTTGACTTCTTAGGGCGTTTAGCGTTTGAGGCTTTGGTGAACTCGTCACCTGAGCTGCTCACAGTGCGGCGTTTCTTGCCGCGCGCTTTCGGTTTCGGAACCTCGGGGGCCGACACCGTGTCCTCCTCGTCATCCGAAAAGTCCTCCCAATCCTCATCAGGGATTTGGGGAGGGCCCGCAAAGGAAAGAGCCTGGAATTGGCACATCTTGTCCTCCATCATGGCTGCCATCTTAGCCTCCCAATCACTTGGTTGAGGTGGCTGGTCACTGTCCCGGTCGGAAACCTGTGCCCCGGGCTGTGGAGACGGCGGAGCCGTAGGCGCTGGTGACGAATCGTAATCTGTAGGGGCAATGCCCTCTGCTGCCGCAGGCTGCTTATTCCGCCGAGTGGCCATCGGTTCCTGTAACGACAAAGGTGTTACTTAACCGGAATCATCTCAACGACACAAAGTGTAACCAGTAAACTGGGTTGAGGTATATAGTACAGAATAGCGTGTATTGCAACGTTTCAGTACAGGCGTGAAGCTAAGTTTTGCCGTAGGGTTATGGTAACGAAACCAACCAAACGGGGGGGATCGATCCAAAGATCGCCCACTCTCTCTGTTCCGTACACTTCTCCCACCCGCGGCTACGACGCCAGCAAGTTGGAGAAAATATTACGAAACTCGGAGGTTCGCCTTAAAACCGGTCTGGGGTGTTTATAAAAAACACCCAGAAGCATCCCCAACAACATCCTCTATTCAGGATCCGGGAGAATTTTCTTAGGAAATGAGCAACTCGGGTTACCATTTCTCCCTGTCTCAAAAACAGGTGTCGATAGAACAAAGGACTATCGGTTTCGTAAGTGCCAGCGGCACGCAGTGTTCTATCCTCAAGTAAAAAACACGTACAAAGTCCAAATTGGACCTGAGAAAGTTCTGAACTTTCATAATGTGATGCTATAACGCATCATACACAGTTTATACTAAATTTTTCATTACTTACTTTGTGATTAAGTAGAGTTAGTAGATAAATCCTGTTGGAGCAACTCACAAACGTCCTCCCGTTGTGAGTCACTTATGCTAATTGCTGGACCTGGATGTGCTTCCTTCTCCCTAGCCTGCGGCTAGCCAGAGGCGGTATACCGAGGCAAAATATATATATATATATAAAAAAAATCTTTATATATATATAATATATATATATTATATATATAATGATATGACCTTAGATGTTGCTAGGACGTACAACAACAACAAACAAACAAACTTGTTGCGGTGATGAGGAATTCATGTGGATCTGAACTGGGCCGCTTCATTTTGTTTGTATAATGTCCGGGGAGTATTATACCTCAGGTTACGCTCAGGTTTTATTTGTTCAAACGGCATTAACAGGAATACCAGATGAACCATGAATTCCAGGATACACCCAGCATGACACATGACAAAACTGAACAGAGCGTCCTCACCACATGTGGTGGGCCCTGATGGGTGGAGTGTCCTACTTGGCCTGAGCATACAGCTCAAACGCTCTAATCTAATCTAATGTAAAAACGTAACACAATCCAATGGCTTAGACCTCCTGCCATATTTAACAAGTACATATAGTAGCTTGCGTGTTATAATCTTCCTTGAAGCACCCTTTTTATATTAATAATTACTCACTTTGGATATATTTCAAGTGCAAACATGAAAAATTACTCTTGATGTGCAAATCAAAATGTTGGGCTTGTATAACCTGCAACAGATACGTGCTCTAACAAATTGATTTAATATATTAAATTGATTTAATATCCCTTATATACAGCAATAGAGTGTTAACATCAAGTAAGATATTAATACAAACAAGGAAGCGTATTCTTCAGTGTTATGTGTGGTCTACTCTAATGTATGGGGCAGAGACATGGACAATCTCTAAGAAAATGTACAAACGTTTAGCAGCATTTGAGATGTGGACTTATCGAAGGATGATGAAAATATCATGGACAAAGAAGATCACCAACAAAGAAGTTCTCAGAAAAATTAAAAATAAGAAAAGCTTGTTTGCCACTATACAGACAAAGAAACTTATTTATTTTGGCCACATCATTCGTCAGAGTTCAATATACCGTACATTGTTGGAAGGGAAGGTGAATGGCAGCAGAGGGAGAGGGAGACCAAGAACATCATGGTTTACAAATATTTCACAGTGGACAGGCTTGAATTATTCACAGTCTATCAGAACAGCACAACATCGGGACAAGTGGAGAACCATTGCATCCAACCCTCGACTAGAGGATGGAACTATTGATTGATTGATATACAGCAATAAGTGGTTAATATTAAGACCCCTGATGAGACTGTCTCAAAAGGTGCTAAGCAATATAGGACAAAACTTTGTCCATTGTAACGATCAACATACTATCTGCTTATGCATTTGCATTTGCTCAGGATTGATTTGTTTTTTACACGGTGTTTAATAATCCCAATAGAATACATATTGATTTGAAGCAAATGTCCTTGTGTTTTCAGTGTAACCATTTCTGTGCTGTTTTGTGTCAATCGTTACAATGGGAAAAATAAAAGAGTGATCACCTTTTGAGACAGGCTCATCTAAGTTGGATTGGTTGGTCCTGGCAACATCTAGTCATATCAGTACAGGTACCGACCTGTGACAGTGTGCACTCATGGCGACCTTATAGTGATCCACTATTGGGAGACCAGGCCACCAGCATCATGACTCAATTTCCCACTCAGTCACATTATCCTGACACTGAGCCAACCATTCATTATCCAATCCGAATAATGCCGAGCGCCGGGCTGGGATTTTTAATTCATTAAGAGGAGGAGAGACAAGCTGGACAGCAGCTCCTTTGTTAACAACCATAAAAACAATTTGCAGCTTCTCACTCAATGTAGCCATGACAACAAACTAATGTGGCTTAATTAGGTGTGAGAATTGCCACTGAATCTGGGATATTAGTGCTAATTCATGTTTGATGGATTTCAAGTGTTGGATTAACCAGAGCTATCGCCATGCTATAGGCTTTTTGTTACAAAAAAGCAGTGTATGTGTCGGAAAGCGAGTGTCGGATTAAGCAGAGTAATTAGCATTGATTAACATTGGGGAAATCCGTTACACCTGAAATTGTGTCGGTAAGCAAAATTGTCGGATGAACCAGTGTTGGATTAACCAGAGCTGACTGTACTTCTAGCTGAACATTCTCTACATGTAAATATCAAATATTCAGTAATGTACTTCTAGCTAAATATTCTCAACACATGGATAAAAAAACAACCTTAATGTACTTTTAGTTAAGTATATTCTACACATGAATACAATAATATCCATGAATGTACTTCTAGTTAGATATTCTATGCACGTGAATATTATAAATATCCATTAATGTATGTCTGGCTAAGTATTCTCTAGACATGGATATTATAAATATCCATATATGTAGTTCTAGCGAAGTATTCTCTGCATTTGAATACAATAAGCATCCATCAATGTAATTCTATTTAAATATTCTCTACACATGAATACAATAAGCATCCATAAATGTACTTCTATTTAAATATTCTCTACACATGAATACAATAAGCATCCATAAATGTACTTCTAGTTAAATATCCTCGACACATGAGTACAATAAGCGTCCATAATGTACTTCTAGTTAAATATTCTCTACACATGAATACAATAAGCATCCATAAATGTACTTTTAGTTAAATATTCTCTACACATGAATACAATAAGCATCCATAAATGTACTTCTAGTTAAATATTCTCTACACATGAATACAATAAGCATCCATAAATGTACTTCTAATTAAAAATTCTCTACACATGAATACAATAAGCATCCATAAATGTACTTCTAGTTAAAAATTCTCTACACATGAATACAATAAGCATCCATAAATCACTTCTAGTTAAATATTCTTCACGCATCAAGCCTTATGGCGCTGTCACATTACGACGTTGCTCGCCAACACGTATCGACGTGTGTCACTTTGTGGCGAAACGTCGGGAGACATCTGGAAGCGTTATGCGCGCGTTAGTAATTGTTGATGGACGGCGATGGTCAGTGACACATGTCGGGCATCGGCAAAGTTTTGTGCTTGCACAAAACTTTTGACATGCGACAACGCGCGGGTGCCAATATTATGGCAACGTCAGAAGCACGTCGACATCGCTGGAATAATGTTATGCAAATGCTAGGCATACGCCGTGCGCGCATGAGGGTCGTTCCCACATGTTGCGCCAAGCTGTTGCTTTGTTGTTTTACATCCTAGCACATCTAAGGTCATATCAGGACGGCGCACCAAACTTTTTCTTTTTTTTTCTCACAACGTCGGGCGCACGCTACCAATACATTGCGCTGATGCCGAAAAGTTTGACGTTTCTCGACGATTAAAAGTGATTCTGTGCATTGGCGGCACGCTGGCGAGATACGTCGTAGTGTGACAGGGCTATTAGTATTACAAAGTTACATAGTGTCAATGGCCTGGCAGAGGCCCCGCCCCCGCCCCCTCCCCATCCCAGATAATTACAAGAAGGCGCATAGCTCAGGCGTGGGGTTGGGGGGGGGGGGGGGCGGAGTACAGCGGGAGAGAGGTGTGTTCGCGTTAAGGTCAGGACTGTATTTGCCTCAGGTTGTGGGCTGCGCCAGCTTTCCTATAGTTGCTCGATCCCGCCCCGGCTCAGCCACTCACGGCAGACTGGGGAATGTTTGCGGGAAGAGCGAAATTCCCGGCCTTCGAAAAGTAGATTAATCCCCTTCCTCTTCTCGGTGCTGTCAGAGGTCACGTGTCATGGGCGCCAGTGAGCATTCGCGGCGACTGAGCCGGCTTTAACCCTGTGTTGCGGTTTAGATTCTCAGTGGATTTAGAGTCTACGCTCGGGGTTCTGCGCATGCGCGTATCCGATTAACACAATCTGGCGAGTTGCTAGAAATTCAAATAGAACACCACGAGTGGAGTTGACAAAACACGTGCCGTGTGCAAAAAGTCCCGACCCCAGTAACGCACCTCTTGGCTGGGGTTGGCTAGGAGTAGGAGCGGCGATGTCACATCTGTGCATCAAAAAGTCGCTCGTGTCACCCTAGTTGATTAATCGAATACGTTGAAATGCCATTAGATTTTTACGCATGTGCAGAACCTCGACCGTAGACTCTAAACCCACTGAATTTAAACCGTGACACCGGGCTTCTTCACAGTCACACTGGTCTGTCTCATTATGTTGGTTGGTTGTTGTTGGACTGTTATGTCCTGGCAACATCTAAGGTCATATCAGGACGGGTACCGACTTGTGACTGCGCACTCATAGCGACGTTATAGTGCTGCCCCACTGGGTTGGTTGGTTGTTGAAGTTGTATGTCCTGATAATATCTAGGGTCATATCAGGATGGTTACCGACTTGTGACAGTGCACACTCATCATGGTAACATTATTATAATGCTTCCCCACTGCGAGACCAGGCCACCAACACCATGACCTGATATCCCACTCAGTCACATTATCCTGACACTGAGCCAACCAGTCCTTGCCCTATCCTACTAATGCCGAGCACATGGTTAAGAGACGACAAGTATCAATTATTAAGTCATTGGTTTGACTTGACCAGGGTTCAAACCTATGGGTTTGAATCCATGGGTTCGAAACCCACGATCTACCAAAACGGGAGATGGACGCTCAACTCATTCGATCAGCCCGTCTGGTGTGTACACTATATACAATATATATATACTATATATACTATATATCCAATATATACTGTGTACATACATTATAGATATACAATATATATCCAGTATATATATATACGCGCGTATATCTAGGATATACTGGTGTAGGGAGGGGCGCAGAGCTCCCCTGTCGTAAGTTGGTTGTAACTATTGACCGTTTGGGGTTCGAATCCGTCAGGTGGCGCCACCGCTCCACCTTCCCTCACCCCCTTCCCTGTAGGACATCGGCCTTTCCCTCGCTCGCCTTGACCGGGCAACACCAGGGGCCGTATGCAGGAGTCAGTGTTAGCGAGGCAAAATGGTGTTTGGCGGGAATTCCGGTTTAGCGGCGAAAAATGGTATGCACGAGTCAGTGTTAGGCCTAACACCAAACGCTTAACCGGTGTTACGTTACCCCTATAAAATATTAGGTTTAGCGAGTTTATTAGGCCCAAATCTATTCAATGCTGTCATATTTAACAGAATTACATACGCAATAAGTGAAATTTTATCAATTTAACCCTAAATTCAAAGCGTTATTAAGGCTACCGCTGCATTGGCGGTGATATTAATAGTTATACTTTCGAATCGACGAACGTAAAGTAAACAAATCGCCGCCGCCGCATCGACGTCACTTTCCATACTGGCGGCGGCGGCGATTTGTTTACTTTACGTTTGTCGATTCGAAAATATAACTATTAATATCGCCGCTCATGCGGCGGTAGCCTTAATAACGCTTCAAATTTAGGGATAATTTGAATAAATTTCACTTATTGCGTATCTAATTTAGTTAAATATGGTCGCATTGAATAGATTTAAGCCTAATATATGGGTACAGACGCAGAGGGATTTCCCAAATCTATAAATATATTCACGTTTAGCTATAATGAAAGTGTCACGCGCTCCTGCATACCACTTGACACAGTTCCCGACGTCGGTGATACCTAAACGGTAACAGGCTTTAACACCAAACCCCGCTAACACTGACTCCTGCATACGGGCCCTGACCTGCTCCTGTCCTGTTCTCAATTTCCACACCTTCGCATGGAAAGCCTTCACCGCTGGCGAGCTCCACAGGGAGGAGCTGGATGAGAAAGAAAAGAGAGAGGAGAAAATGATAAAGAGAACGGGGAGAAAGGGGAGAAAGGGGGGGGGGAGAGACAGAGGAGAAAGGGCAGAAAGAGGAGTAAGAGGAGAGGAGAAAGAGGAGAAAGAAGAGAAAGAGGAGAAATAGGAGAAAGAAGAGAAAGAGGAGAAAGAGGAGAAAGAGGAGAAAGAGGAGAAATGTGAGAAAGAGGAGGAAGAAGAGAAAGAGGAGAAAGGGGAGAAAGATGAGAAAGATGAGAAATAGGAGAAAGGGGAGAAATAGGAGAAAGAAGAGAAAGGGGAGAAAGAGGAGAAAGAGGAGAAAGGGGAGAAAGAAGAGAAAGGAGAGAGAAAGGGGAGAGAGAGGAGAAAGGAGAAAGAGGACATGAGGAAAAAGAGAAAAATGAGAAAGAGGAGAAAGACCAGAAAGAGGAGAAAGAGGTGAAAGAGGAGAAAGAGGAGACATAAGAAGTGTTCATTGTTGGTTCACAGAAAGCTGCATGACAGGTGA
This sequence comes from Branchipolynoe longqiensis, assembly GCA_030323885.1. NCBI lineage: Eukaryota > Metazoa > Annelida > Polychaeta > Phyllodocida > Polynoidae > Branchipolynoe > Branchipolynoe longqiensis. The sequence goes on from CM059186.1 coordinate 134,560,613, forward strand.
TCGGCCGCCATTACCTGGCCGCTACATCTCTGTGTGGAACACTCAGTGCACGCCGACCCGCTTTACCGCTAACGCACCCGCTGACGTCATATCCGGTGTCCGTGGGGGGCGGGGATCCGTGGGGGGCGGTGAGGTCTGGTATGGGGAAGGGAGAGGCGGTGTTGGGGATGGTGGGGATGGTGGTGGTGATGGTATGGTGGTGGTGGTAGGGGTGGTATGGCGTGTGGTGTGTGGGGGTGGGGTTGTGTGGTGTGTAGTATGGTGTGGTGGTGGTGGTGATGGTGATGATGGTGGTGATGGGTGTGGTGGGTGATGGTGATGGTGGTGGGTGGTGGTGGGGTGGTGGTGGTGTGGTGTGTGGGAGTGTGGGTGGGGTGGTGGTGGGTGGTGGGGGGGGTGGTGGGGTGGGTGGGGTGGGGTGGGGGGTGGGGTGTGGTGGGGGGGGTGGTGGGGTGGGTGGGGTGGTGGTGTTGGTGGGGTGGGTGGTGGGTGTGGGGTGGTGGGGGGGTGGGGTGGGGGTGGTGGTGGTGGGGTGGGGTGGGGGTGGGGTGGTGGTGGGGGTGGTGTGGGGTGGTGGGGTGGGTGGTGGTGGTGGTGGTGGGGGTGGGGGGGTGGTGGTGGGGTGGTGTGGGTGGTGGTGGTGGGGGGTGGTGGTGGGGTGGGTGGTGGGTGGGGTGGGGGTGGTGGTGGGTGGGGGTGGGGTGGTGGTGGGGTGGTGGGGTGGGTGGGGGGTGGTGGTGGTGGTGGGGGGGGTGGGGGTGGTGGGGGTGTGGGGTGGGGTGGGTGGGGGGGTGGTGGTGGGGGTGGTGGGGTGGTGGGTGGTGGTGGGGTGGGGGGTGGTGGGGTGGGGGTGGTGGTGGGTGGTGGGTGGTGGTGGTGGTGGGGGTGGTGGTGGTGGTGGTGGTGAGTGGTGTGTGGTGGTGGTGGGTGGTGTGGTGGTGGTTGGTGGGGTGGTGGTGGTGGTGTGGGGTGGTGGGGTGTGGTGGGAGGTGTGTGGTGTGGTGGGGTGTGGTGTGGAGGTGTGTGGTGGTGGTGGGTGGTGGTGGTGGTGGTGGTGGATGGTGGTGATGGTGGGTGGTGGTGGTGGTGGTGGTGGTCGTGGTGGTGGTGGGTGGTGGTGGTGGTGGTGGTGGTGGTGGTGGTGGAGTGGTGGTGATGGTGGGGGTGGTGTGTGGTGGGTGGTGTGGGGGGTGGTGGTGGTGTGTGGTGTGTGGTGGTGGTGGTGGTGGTGTGGGTGATGGTGGTGGTGGTGGTGGTGGTGGTGAGTGGTGGTGGTGGTGGTGGTGATGGTGGTGGTGGTGGTGGTAGTGGTGGTGGTGGTAGTGGTGGTGGTGGTGATGGTGTGTGGTGGTGTGTGGTGGTGGCGGTGGTAGTGGTAGTGGTAGTGGTAGTGGTGGTGCTGGTGATGGTGTGTGGTGGAGGAGGAGGAGGAGGAGGAGAGGGGGCACACCGGGAAGCGATAATTGGGAGCAGTCGCTCAAAGGGAAATGGAAAGTCTATAAATAGAATCATAACTGGCCGGGGGAGGGGTGGAGGGGTGGATGGTGTGTTGCGATTAGTGGAGTATTGTTTATGCGCACATTCAGGCGACAACTTGACGTCATTCAGGTTGAACTCAAGTTCTCTCTCCCAGCGTCTCTGACGTCAGAGACGCAACCAGCCGTGACGGGACTATCTCCAGCTGAAGGGACCCAGGGCATTAAGCAATGTATCATCCTCGATGGGCGTTTTATGCCCGATGACATCTTGAGTACAACGTATTAACAACCAGAAGTTTAAAGTTGCATAATCCGACGGTTTTGAGTTTTTGTCATTTTCTGAGATAAGGGTTATTCTCCAAAACTGGGCACCACATATTTGGTCTCCACGTTACGATGCTGATAACTAAGTCTTTGTTTTATTGATATCAAGTCAAATAATTATTGTAGCCTCTGTCTATTAGTATTAGGTATGTTATCAGTTCTATATATATTGAATTTATCCCACATAATATATCAAAATTATAATTGTATGATTCTGTGCTAGAGAGAAAATGTGGAAATTTACACATTGACACCATACATGTAGCCAACTTATTTTTCAACCTTTTTCTTGTCTGCTTAACAGTAATCAATCAAATCTTGTTTGACTATGTTGTATATGTTAAAATGAGGTTCTGGATGTGTCTTTGATTTTCATGTTACACAAGTGATATTAATGTATTGCTCAATTTGTATAAGATCTCATTCAAAAAGTGAAACTAATTTTTTTCAACTCTGACATATGCACAACATGCAAACCTTCATAGGAGATTGGATTAGGCTATTATTTGGAAGGATTTTTGCTATTATTTGGAAGGTTTTCACTTTTGGTTTCCATGTCACACTTTTGTGCCCAGATTTAGAGAATGACCCATAAATATATTAAGTTGATCGTTATAATCTACCTTGCCTTTGCTTGAAGTACCTTATTTTTAATCGCTTACTTTTGAGATATTTGAAGTGCAACAATGCAAAATTAATTTCGGCAAGCATGACAAAACTCTGACAGCTTAGGCTTCTGTAGTAACAAGTTCTATTCGATTGCTTCGGTATTCCCTTCTGTGTGGCAACAAATGTTCAATAAGTGCACCAGTATGTAAGTTAGATATGTAAAATAACATGTAGCTAATTGCTTAGATTTTAACAATTAGATTTTTTTTATCGGACTATGCAGCTTTAAGACTATGTAAAAAATGGTGCTGCGGTCGATATCAGTTCAGATATTGTTCAAAGATTTTCTTTTTGGTTGCCACAACAGTTTTGTGCTTGCTTTCTTCATGTGAATAATAATGCTCACTCCCTATCTCTCCAATGGTAATGTAAATTTTGCAGTGCCACCTTGTGGTGGGTTTGATCAGCTGGCTGCTGGTTGGTGTTTCACATGTAAACACATGCAATTATATTATACATGAGATAGGTAAGTATGAATACAACATCAGCATCGCCATCATCACACATCTTTCACATTCATATATACATTTATACATATAATATAGCACATGTTTAACCAAGAGAACAGCCAGCACACCAAGTGGTGGGTTTGATCATTTTGATTACACAGTACAGGCTGAGTGACCCGTCTTAGTATGTTAGGGTCTTTGATAGTACGTAGTAGCTAGGAAACCCCACCGGTGTGCAGCTGCTGGCGCAAAGCCAAGATTGAAAAGCAATGTAAGAAGAAGAAGGAAGAAAAGCCCTAATTGGAGCGGCAAAGAGCTTGTTAAATTAGTTTAGATTTCAATAGACGAGAACTGTATTGATTAGTAGGAACAGAAATGTCAATATACTTGTGCAGATAACAGGCCAGAGTAAACCCCGAAAGGTGATATTCGATGGCTAGTCAGATAAATGTTTTATTGACCTAATTATATATATATATATAAAATATGTTATATATAGTATATATAATGTGCTGCATAATTGATTATGCGAATATGAAAAAATTACTGTTATCCTATCACCTTTGTGCATTTCCTCCTGAATCGAACAAGCATTCCATTCCCCACAGGTTGCCAACACACTAGCGCCATTATCGGCTGTTCACGGCATTAAAACCAACTATACTGTCATACCACTCACCCCTGATTTATATATAAGGAGTAGAATTGCTGGGAAATCATGCGAATATAGGTAGGCAGCATCTGACTCCTATATTCTTAGTATGAACTAGGAGATTGGCAGTCCTCCTACAAACGGTTGAGGCGGGACGAGGTTATCCTCTGTCGCTCCTGCCTTGGCCATACATACTTGACACATAGTTTTATTGTGGCTGGAGACCGTCCGCCTCAGTGTGAGCACTGCCGGTGTCAGGATAATATCACATTTTGGTGAGATGTCCTCACCTACAACCAGTTAGAAATGATTATTTGGTGTGACAGAGTCCTTCCTATTCCATCCCCAACTGATTATTCTTTTTTTTTAGAGAAACTAGTTTTTACCAAGAGTCTATTTTCCATTTTCAACTGGAAAAGTTTGTTACCATTGATTTTACTTATTATACACTACTTGTGATTTTACCACAGCTGTATGTTCTATTTTACCTGTTTTATCAAATGTGTTGTTTAAAAAAAAACTAAAAACACCAACAACAAATAAAAACTTGTAATTTTTTAATCGGATATTTTTTAAACACTGTATGACCCCTAAAAGTCGATGTCTACTTTTTGTGCTGGGGGGTCGTTAAATAAACAAACAAAAATGAACTAGGATTATTATTATTATATTGGTCTGGTATTGTGGTATTGTGCTACCCTGCCTCTGTGCTGCGGGTCTGAGCACTGTCACTCTGGTCCTGTTGTGCTGTGAAGCACTGTACCCACCCCATGAGTGTAGCCTGCGAACCTCGCACGCCACTCCCCCTTTCCATCTCCGAGAACCTGTGTACAGAGAGAGACACAAACAACAAAACAACCTAACTAAGGCTCTATCAGGAGCGCCTAGCCGAGTGTTGCAGAACGTTGCAACCTTCGGTCGCCCCGCAAGGGACCGTAAACTCACCAAACACTGAAACAGTCAGTGTAGCCCTGTTCATATGATTGTACCGGTAAGGATGTTATATCCTTGCCAGAAAGAATAAAATGCCAACCCATCACTTATTTGTTATCTTATTCTTCTTGTAACCAATAACTATATATATATATATATATATTTGTGTTTACGTAATTCGTTGCAAGGGAATTATTTTACTCAACCAACCAGTCTCCACTCTTCTCTCTCTCTCTCCCTCTCTCTATCTCTCTATCTCTCTCACTTCCCACCCCTCCGTCTATACCCCTCCTCGTTTGCATTAATGGATTATTAACTACTTCTATGTAACCATATAATATCTGTGCATATATGTTTACAAAGATCGAATATTGTCAAACTATCTATATATAATTATATATCGAACATATATGTGTATATAGTCATACCAGATATGTAAATATATACATATATATTATATACAGCAGACATATATATATATATATATATATATATTACACCAAGGATATATATATCAGATATATAATATATAAATATATATATATATATCAGATATATATATATATATAGGAAACATATATGTATAATAAATACCAAACATATATATATAATACCGAACATATATATACATCAGATATATATAATGTATATATGTATATCAGATATATATGTATGACATTGATATTATATATATATATATATATATATATATATATATATATATAGATTAGTTAGACGAATCTTACCTTGGTATAGATGATGGATAACTGTTGTTTTACCGAGGTATAAGCCTCGGCTAGACGTGGGTGAGGGAGAGGTAAGCACATCCGGGTACAGCAATCTTTACCTACTAATTCAGGATAAAATGATCTCTAAAATTCTAAATACTAATGTTTCCTTGGTATAAGCAAAGGACTAGACGTGGCAGGGTGTGGAGGGTGGGCCCTCACCCACGTCTAGCCGAGGCTTATACCTCGGTAAAACAACAGTTATCCATCATCTATACCAAGGTAAGATTCGTCTAACTAATCTATTTTACCTCGGTATATAGCCTCAGGCTAGCCGCAGGCTAGGGAGACTTTACGTAATATCATTTTATCCTGATATTTTATTTTATTTATGTTTTGTGGTATGGAACGTTGGGTAACCTTATATGTTTGTGACAATGGTATGTTCTCACCTTTGTTGACTTTAATGTTGTAGCAGTCGCCGTGCGACGCCACTTGGCTTTTCCAATCGCTTGTTATAATGTCTAGCAAACGATCGTTCGGTCTTCCATCCTGCATGCGCCAGTATGCGCTTGACCGAAATGCCTAAGAGGCGTGCCTTTGACACCATGGCTCCTCTTGTTGAGTGTGACGCATATTTGTCCGTATCCACTCCTGCCATCTTTAGGACAGTAATTGTCCATCTGGCGAGCGTATCTCTTGATATGCCCTTGTGTGGCTTAATAAAGCTTATCAACAATTGTCTTGAGTTTCTAACTCCTTGTGTCTTGGATATATATGTTCTGATCGCGGAAACTACACACAGTTTCGGATTGTCTTTGAATTGTGTTACATCAATTGACGACAAAGGGTCACCTAAACGATTAGATTTTAACAATGTTGTCAAATCGAAGGTCGCTTGCCTTCTATCTATTTCCAGTCCATCGAGTGAAAGTGCCACTATAGTCTGGCCTCGATGACCTGTGACTAACAGTAATAACAGTGCTAACTTAAACCCTAATTGTTTTATATCCAGAAAACTATTATGTGGCCAATTGTTAAACATTTTAAATACCAGTGACACATCCCAAAATCGGTCATATTTTGGTTTAGGTGGGTTTCGTTCATAAATTCCCTTTAGTACCCATGATATAACATGGTGTTTACCCCATTGTATCTCCCCTTGTTCTGGGAAGGATAATCGAGAGAGCGCACCTGGCAGCATTAATTGCGCCGTAACCTAGCCCTTCTTGTTCTAACATTCTAAAGAATCTGCACACTTGGGCAATAGTTGGGTTCATGGGTTTAACCTTGTGAATAAGACAATAAACGCCCCATTTTTTTCAAATATGTGGTATACATTTTAACTGTTCCTTTTCTCCACGCATGTGACACTAGCCGTTCTTGTGTAATTTTGTCTAAACCAAATTGTTCTAGGTATTTATTTAGAAAAGGAATGCAAGCAACGGTGTTGTTGCTACGTTGCCGTGATGTTCCAGAGGGCCTTGGTGAGTTAGATTTCCTCGGGATTTTGGGAATCTGAGGCAATCTCGGGCTGTCGAGGCTAGTCCTGCTAGCCACGGCTGTGTGTCCCATTCGGGGACGATCAGGATGGCGTGAGACCGGTCCATCTTTATCTTTCGTGCCACTCTGGTAATGATGTTGAAAGGGGGGAAAATATAATAAAATTCATTTTCCCAAATCAGTGAGAAAGCATCTATGTGCCAAGCAAATGGTTCTGGGTGCCATGAAACATATCTGTTAACTTTAAAGTTATTCCTTGATGCGAATAAGTCAACCATAGGTGAACCCCATTGGCGACAAATTTTGTTGAAAATTTTTATATTCAAATTCCATTCTAAATGGTCGTGAAAGACTCTACTCTTTTTGTCGGCCAGGACGTTTTGCGATCCTGGGATATGTGAAATGGTTAACCATATTTGATGTTTTTGCGCCCAGTTCCAAATACTTTGTGCCAAGTTATTGCACTCTTTTGACTTTGTACCTCCCATATTCCTGACATATGCCATGGCCGCAGTGTTATCTGTAAGCAGTTGAACAGTATTTTTGGGTATTTTAATTAGGCTTAAGAGGCCTAAGTAAATCGCTCTTAATTCAAGAACATTAATATGATCTGATTTTTCGTTTTCTAACCATCTCCCTCCTGTTGCTATATCATTTCGATGAGCTCCCCAACCTTGTAATGACGCATCGGTAGTAACTACCGTGTTGGGTTGATCCATTCTAATGGGATTGGAAGAGTTATTGATATTCTCGATCCACCAAGATATGTCTGTGTAACCATCCTGGGAAATGTACATTAGTCTTTCAAAGTTACCTTTCGTACGTGCTAACGCTCTATTCTTGTCTATTTCTAGAGACTTGAAGTGCGCCGCCCCCATAAAGAACAGCCGGCGCATATGAAACCATAATCCCGATAAGGACAGCGACCTGTCTAATCTTTGGCCTAGATATGTCAAGCAGCTGGGAGGGCCGTCTCATGAAACTTCTGTAGTTTCTGTTCCGTTAATGAAACGGTCATTGCTTTGGTGTTGATTAAAAACCCTAGGCATTTTAATTCCTTATTCGGGACAAAAACAGACTTTTTGTCGTGTATGTAAAAACCTAATTCTGTTAATAACGTACACAAATCATTCACTGCCAAATGGCATTTGTTAAAGGATTCTGCCATAATAAAGGAATCATCTATGTATGGAAACATTGTATGTCCTAATCTTCCCATAACAGCAAAAACAGGTTTTAATAACTTTGTGAACAGTCGAGGTGCGCAGGCTAAACCATTGGGCATGCAAGTAAATTGGAAAAGAGAACCGTTCCAAATAAATCGCAAATATTTTCTGTGTTTCTTTGCAAATAGGAACTGTATAATACGCGTCTCTTAAGTCGACACTGGCAAGCCAGGCATGCGGCGTAATTAAGTCTCTCGCCGTTTCTAGTGAGAACATTTTAAAATGTTTGTATGTTACCAATTTATTTAACTTAGTCAAATCCAAAATCATGCGAATTTCGCCATTTGGTTTGGGCCTAGAAAATACGTTAGAAATAAACTGTCCTTTTGTGTTTTGTACTCTTTCAATAATACCTTTTGTTTCAAACAGTGAAACCTGAAAATCTATTTGGCGTTTTTCTGCTATGTTAAATTTGTATGGGAACGGAACTCTTTCCTGTGTTGGTATGTCTGTGAAAGGTATTTGAACTCCTTTAACAATATCCAAAATTTCCCTATCAGATGTAATGTTAACCCATTTGTGCAAACAGTTAAGGATGTTGCCTGCATTAAACTTGCTTACATAAGTTTGTGTCTCTTCAGACACCGTGTTGAGTGTAGGAGTCTGTGTCTCTACTTGGCTCCTGGCCGCGGGAATTGGGGTTTGGGTGTAAACTCCCTTTTGTATCCGCGGTTGTCGTTCCAACCCGTGTTCTGGCGTTCTCCTCTGCCTCGTCCTCTGGGATTGAAGCCGAATGAGGGACCTCCTCGTCCCGGCCTTCCTCCTCTCCGGAAGCGAAAATCCGAGCGGGAGCGTCGGAATTTGTTGGTGGTGTCAAATTTTTTGGTACCATCCGTGTTTTTAGCGCTTTTAGTGTCTACCTCGACAGCTTTGAAGAGGTGTGCTAGCTGACCGCCAAACATTTTGGTTTTGTCCAATGGCTTGCCTAGCACCGGCTTTGGCGGTAGGTAAAGAGTGTACTCCTTACCATCATTGTCAGTTACTTTCTTCGATCTGGCGACTTCTTTGCCAGCATCCGTTGTAACCGCCTTGAAGACGTTTTCAAAACGCCGAAACGTCATGAAGTTTGACGCTGCTGTAAGCAGTGCAATCCCTCTGTCCATCACTCGTGCAAGCGACGAGAATGAATTCTCAGCTTGCATCCGATTCGCTACCGGAGTTATCGATGTAAGCGCTCCGAGCACCGCTTTGTGAATCGTGCACAACGCGTTCTCATAACGCCGTCTCTCATCTGAGAGATGGATGCCTGCATCCATTTCTTTACTGATGGACTGTGGGACTCCTTTAATTCCCGAAATTTGTTCGGTCAGCTTGTTGATCACCTCCACAGGTTTGAAAGTGTGGAAATGTCCTTTTAGCGTTTCCCTCATCATGGTTGTAGTCCGCAACCTCTTAGCTTTCGCCAACGGGCATTTCTTCTTAATCTTTGCCCCTATCCTGGCATAAATGCCCACTCTCTCCGTCTCTGAATCGGAGTCAGTTGTGGACGAATCATTTGATTTATCCGATGATGAGTCCTTCTTCTTTTTATTTTAGTTTTTCTTTGTCTTCTTCACGCGTTTCTTATTGACCTTGGTGAATTCATCACCTGAGCTACTACCAAGTCTTTTCCGCTTCTTGGGTTTCGGTTGCGGAACCTCAAATGCCGATTCGGTGTCGTCATCTGAGAAATCTTCCCAGTCATCCTCGGGGATAGGAGGGGAAGGAGGCCGTGTGGCTTGTGTGTTGTATTTGCCCATAATCCTTAGGATTTTGTCTTCCAGCTCCTCATCCCCACTCTCCTTGTCCAAAGGATCAGCCCCCGGCTGTGGAGACGGCGGTGCCGTCTGCGGTGGTGAGGAATCGTATCCAGAAGGCACGCGCCCCTCTGCCGCTGCCGGCGGAACTTTGTTTCGCTTGGTGGCCATCAGTTTCTGTAACGACAAAGGTTACTTAGTACCGGTATCATCTCAACATGTTCACCAAGTGAGCAAGTGTGAGGTATTATTGCGTATGGTATATAGTAACGTGTTTAAACCGTTCTATATACAGGCATTAAGCTAAGTTTTGCCGTAGGTTTTATGGGTAGTGAAACCAACCAAACGGGGGGGGCGGCCATTGGCACGCCCGCTCTCTCTGTTTCGTACACTTCTCCCACCCACGGCATTCTGCGCCAGCAAGTTGAAGAAAATATTACGAAACTCGGAGGCTCGCCTCAAAAACCGGTCTGGGGAGTCTATAAAAGAAACCCAGGATCATCCCCAACAAAACCCTCTTTTAGGGTTCGGAGGAATTTCCTTAGGAGATGCAACTCGGGTTAACATCTCTGCCTGTCTGAACACAGGTTTCGCTATGACAAGCGGAATCGGTTTCGGTTATGCACATTCTTATCCTTGTGTTTTTTATAACACCTTTTATGTCCAAATTGGACCTGAGAAAGTTCTAAGCTTTCATAATGGGATGCTATAAACCATCCTTAAGACTTTAAATGCAGTTTCTCAATACGTACAGTTAGTTAAAGTGTTGTAGTAGTTAAATCCTGCTGGAGCAGCTCAGCGAACGTCCTCCCGCCGTGAGCTGCTTATGCTAATTGCTGTACCCGGATGTGCTTACCTCTCCCTAGCCTGCGGCTAGCCTGAGGCTATATACCGAGGTAAAATATATATATGTCACGAAAGGTACGGTTGCATTGAGCTCACCTGACCACAGTGGTATGCCAGTACCAGGAGAAGCACCAGTCGCAGCATACCAATAACTTTAACCCTGTAAATACTGGAGAGTCAAGATAATTTTTGTCACTTTAAGCGCTCACTGCGGTGCGGTGCGGTGCGGTGCGGGGCGGTGCGGGGCGGTGCGGGGCGGTGCGGGGCGGTGCGGGGCGGTGCGGGGCGGGGCGGGGCGGGGCGGGGCGGGGCGGGGCGGGGCGGGGCGGGGCGGGGCGGGGTGGACCCGGCGAGGCGGGGGGGCGACACTTTACCTGTCATGTGTGACTGGCTTGTTTTTGTTAGTAACTCGCGGACCATACCGTGTCAGTATAGCCTCCCCCACCCCCACCACCACCATCCTCCCCGACTCCCACCCCCACCCCCATCCTGCGTGTACGTCAGAGCGCCGGGACTTGCCGCCAGGTGGAGCCGGCAAAATAGGACATTCTGCCCCGCGTCCGATGTGCCGAGGATTGCCGAGGATTACACCGACACAATAAAGCTTATGGGGCGCAACCTGTCAAAGGAAGGTCTATTACTCGGTGCAGGTTTGTGGAATAAAACACAGCGCCTCTCACCGGGGCGCGGACATCATACTGCGTAGGCCATTCATTTGGTTGACAATCAAAAGGTGTATAGCCAATTTGCTTTTTAGGTTTTGCCACACACACACACACATATATATATACAATATACATAATATATATATTATATGCATTATATATTATATATATTATATAAATTACAATATTAATTGCGCTAAGTAGTGATAGTAATAATAATAATAAAACACAATAAGGACAAGAGTCATATATGTAAATGGAATGAGTAAATTCAGGTAGAAGTGACCAACCGGTGTTAGGAGAGGAAGCACTTGCTGACCAGTCTTGCTTACCTGCCCCAACAAGCAACAGGGCTCCAAGCCCCTCTAGCTGTACCATAGAACCTTCCAGAATCAGCACACAATAGATTCACTTTCACCGCTTATATAATATTTGCATAAAGGTAAACATCTATACATACACATAAATATATATGTGTGAGTAATAATAATACATATAATATATAATATATATAATATACATAATATGTATGATATGCATGACATACATTACATACATAATATACATAATAATGTACATAATAAATTTAATATACAAAACATCAATAATATAAATAATATACACAATATACATAATATACATAATATATAACTTAAAATAAATAATATAATATATACCAGCAGAAAACTAACAAATTAATATTTAAACAATGAACCACCGACACGGTTGGTGAATGAGTAGAGCGCAGGCTCCCCATGCGGACTGTTGGGAGTTCGAATCCAGGTCAAGTCAAACACATGACTTATATAATTGATACTTGTCGCCACCTAGCCAGGCACTCGGCATTAATAGAACAGGACAAGGACTGATAAGCACAGTATTGGGATAGTGTGACTGTGTGGTAAATCAAGTCATGGTATTGGCGAGATAAAAGATTCACCCTGTACTGACAGTACAGGGGTGAAAAGCTGGCGAAGAATTTCGACATCCTGGTTGAAATTAATTGAGTGAATAATGTCTTAATTTAAGAAGCAAAATATATTCTTTATATATGTTTTTATATTTACCTGCTACCTTTGAGTTGAAAAATATAATAAAACATCTAGTTTAATCAGATTTAAAAGTGAAATCGACGGCGTTCTATGGCCGCCATCTTGTCTTTTTGCATTCTCTCCCATTTCACCAACTCACCACATAGTGGAGGCAGGCATTCTATTTCCTGTTCTATACTAAAGCTATTTTCGCCCGTATTTACACTACGTTGTCGTTCACCCGTGTACCAAAAGTACCAGCTGAATCTTTTATCTAGGTATTGGCGGCCTGGTTTCCCAGTGAGGCAGCACTATAAGGTCACTATGTCACAAGTCGGCACCCGTCCTAATATGGCCTGAGATGCCTGAGACTAGGACAACTATATCGTTTGTTTGTTGTTGTTTTACGTCCTAGTAACATCTAAGGTCATATCAGGACGGGTACCGACTTGTGACTGTGTGCACTCATGGCGACTTTATAGTGCTGCCTCACTGGGAGACCAGGCTGCCAGCACCATGACCTGATATCCAACCTAGTCACATTATCCTGACACTGACCCAACCAGTACTTGTCCTATCCTAATAATGCCAAGCGCCTTGCTAGGAAGCGACAAGTATAAATTTTTACGTCATTGGTTTTACTCGACCAGGGTTCGAACCGACAATCCCATGGTCTCATTCGGCTATCCCGTCTGGTCCAACAACAACTATAAATCAACCTCCAACGCGCCAGGAACTCCTATGTAAATAAGTACCAAAAGAAATTACCCTAAACAGCAACATAGAAAGCATTAAGAAAACAAACAAAAAGAAGCAAACCCACAAAAAAAAACACCAGAGAATTCACTCAAGTGAATTAATAGTACATCTCAAATCATCATGCTTATGTCTAATACAACCTTTATATAGAAAATATCATTTAAAAACTTCTTTTTTTTAACCCAGCTTATTTGAATTATTCAGATTCCAAGAGGAGCCAATCCATTTAGTGGAGGGTGTGATCTGCACTTAGCCTCTGTAATATCCCTTCAGGGACAAGGCAGGATAATGTTGCAGTGTGGTTGCTATAGCAACGCGACATATATGACGTCTTTGTTAATCAATTTGGATGGTAATAAATAAGCATCGTGTAGATCTCAATTTAGCGCATTTGAAACAAATTTAGATTTTATTCTCTCGATACTCAGAAAATGTATGCAGGGGCGTAGATAGACCTTTAACGATGTGTGCTCCTAATTTCAGCAGGGGGTTTAGGGGGCCGCTTAAGCCTAAGCTGGCAGATTTTACACATTTTAGACTTGAGTTTTTGACACTCCGGACTACTACATGCCTCCTCTCTCTCTCTCTCTTTATTATTTTTTAATTTTGTTGTTGTTGTTGACAAAACGATGTGGACGTTTTGCCATACACCTAGCTACACCTAGCTACACCCCTAGTATGTGTATTAAAAGCAGCATTCTATTTGATTCTTCTATATCTATTAGCACCCTAGGGGCGTTGCCGAGGGAGGTGGAGTTGTTGGGTGGAGTACGAAGGAAGGGGGTTGTTTATTTGAACGGTCGCGACGCATTTGGGTAGTTTCATGGTAAATGGGGCCAATGTACTTTTCAGTATGTAATGATCAAAAACAATTATGGAAAGAGTAGAGGAGGTATTTTCTTTATAGAACTGGTATTCTTAAATTTTGCAGAGATAGATATGAAAAAATGAAGGCCTAATGTGACATAGTAACAAAAAAAGCCAACATTTTCATTTAAAAGATATTGTGTTTTAAAGGCATGAATTTATGACATGGAGAATTTTGATTTTTCTCCAGCCTATTAGACCTTTATTTTGCATAGAATATTACCTGTTACTGTGTTAGTCAATGGAATAATAAAAGAAGACTCTTACTTGAAATAAATATTCATTTTGCATGCATATATATTTATTTTATATCTAATATTCCAGGGTGATTAAACTGGTTCTGGACTGTCGTGTCCCCTACTTGTCCCATGCTTGTTAAATTGGGAAATATGTTATCCTGGGAATACCATAGCTTCATTAAAAAACAGTTGGTATTGTTGCATGTGTAAGGCTATTTTCTAGTACCATGGCTAGTAATATAATTTGTCTACAAAGCTTTATGAAAAGAAAGTTCGATATTATTTGTGGTGTCCCCTTCTATTGTGTTACATCCACAACTCAACATTGGGAAAAATATAATCACCCTATGCAGATTTCTTTACAGTACATTTCTATACTTAGGGGACCACAATGTAAAAATTAATTGTTTCATGCAATAAATTTGATTAAATCATTGATTTGATTAATAAATCCACACTTGGTGATTAATAAGTCCAGACCTGGAGCTGGCTACTCAATTAGTTCTTGTTTTTCTGACAAAATGGTAACCTCAACTATCTTTTCCTTCTCATTACCAGGATATATATGGGAAAGAGTTGGCTACTCAGTGCAAAAATTAGGAAAATACACCATATTCATTTTTGACCCACATGTCACACTTTGGCCCCATTTACCATGAAACGACCCAGTTAGCTTCTCAATCAAACCAAAGTTGTCCTAATACACCAGTGATCAGCGCAGAGATAGATCAATGAAACAAAAGCAGTTCGCTGATGACAGGTGTTACTGTATTTGTGTACCTCTCTGACCTATCTGTCAGCTCTCTAATATCCTCTCTAGTTGTGTATCTTTCACCTCTTTATCACGACACCGGGCGCGGTGGCCGATTCGGTAGAGTGCGGGCCTCGCGTGCGGGAGGTCGAGAGTTCAACCGTCGAGTCGAGTCAAACCAATGACTTACAAAATTGATACTTGCCGCTTCCTAGCCAGAGGCTCAGCAGTGTTAGGATAGGGCAAGGACTGGTTGGCTCAGTGTCAAGATAATGTGACTGAGTGGGATATTGGGTCATGGTGCCAGTGGCCTAATTTCCCGGTGGGGCAGCACCATGAACTCGCCATGAATGTGCACTGTCACAAGTCCGTATACGTCCAGATATGGCCTTAGATGTTGCCAGGACGTAAAATTCCATCAGCCAACCAACCATTCAGCTCTTTATCACCTCGCATTGACCCCCTCTAATATCGCCCGGAGATATCAGTAGCGCTTAGCGTGTGTTGTTGGAGTTTTACGTCCTGCAACATCTAAGGTCATATCAGGATGGGTACCAACTTGTGACAGTGCGCACTTATGGTGACTTTATAGTGCTGCCCACTGGGAGACCAGGCTGCCAGCACCATGACCTGATGTTCCACTCAGTCACATTAACCTGACACTGAGCCAACCAGTCCTTGCCCTACCCTAATAATGCCAAGCGCCTGGCTATGAAGCAACAAGTATACATTTTCAAGTCATTGGTTTGACTCGACCAGGGTTCGAACCTGTGGATTCGAATCCACGATCTCCCAAAATGGGAGACGGATGCTCAACTCATTCGGCCATCCCGTTTGATAATAGCCCTATCTATCTATCTATCTATCTATCTATCTATCTATCAGGTCTCAAATTGCTCCATCACAATGGTCAGATTGACACTGGATCTATTTAGTTTGAATACAAAATAGACGATTTCGACCACCCATCAACCAACCCGCCCTCTGGTGTCAGCGGAAGAATCTGTGTTGTTGGTAGCAGCTCACCGTGCAGCATGCTCCACGGACAAGGTCTTATGGAGGATTTCCATTCCCGTGCAGAAGGTCGGGAGTTCTAATCCCGGCAGGGTCAAACCAATGACATACAAAATAAGTACTGCTTAGCCTGGTGCTCGGCATTACTAGGATAGGGCAAGAGACAATAAATCCTCCAGACCCCCTCACCACCCCACCCCCCCTACCCCATTCTGCTAACCCTCAAATTATTTTCTGGTGGAAACGCTGCCACTTCTACCCATCTCTCACTCCTTGCTCGCCACTTTGACACCGCTACTTTCCTCTAATCTTACTTCAAAACTGGCAAGACTAGACACGATGGCCATATCCGTAGAGTGTAGGCTTCCCGTGCGGGAGATCAGGAGTTTGATTCCCAGTCGAGTCAAAGCAATGACTTAAATATTGATACTTGTCGCTTTCTAGCTTGGCACTCAGCATTAATAGGATAGGGCAAGGACTGGTTCGCTCAGTGTCAGGATAATGTTACTGAGTGGGATAGCGGGTCATGGCGCCGGCAGCCTAATTTCCCAGTCGGGCAGTACTACAAAGTCGCCATGAGTGGGCACTGTCACAAGTCAGTACCCATCCTTATATGACCTTAGATGTTGCCAGGACGTAAAATTACATAAACAACCATAGCGAGGAGTCAGCGCATGACTTCCACTGTCACACCTGTGCATGCAGATCTCTCAGCACGCGCTGCATCCAATGTCCGCCAGGAGGACATGTCGCATTAGCTGACCCCATTTAATCGGGAAATCTCGATATCTGACCAAAGCATCCATCTTTCATTTGATTCCTCTAATCTTAAAAATGGTGTACCTGCTAATCTCACTAATCTGGCATTGGGTCGATTGTTTGTTGGACTTTTACATCTTGGCAACATCTAAGGTCATATCGGAACAGGTAGCGACTTGTGACAGTGTATACTCATGGCGACTTCATAGTGCTGCCCTACTGGGAGACCAGGCCACCAGCACCAGGACCTGATATCCCACTCAGCCGCATTATCCTGACATTGAGCCAACCAGTCCTCACCTTATCATATTAATGCCGAGCCTGGCTAGGAATCAACAAGTATCAATTTTTAAGTAATTGATTTGACTCGACTAGGGTTCGAGCCGCATGATCTACCAAGACGGGAGACAGACGCTCAACTCATTCGGCCATCCTGTGTAGCCTCTGGCATTCGGTGCTGGCTACAAAGTAGTCTGGAATAACGGTGGTTGTCTGTAATTTACAGACACCCCCCGTTAATCCAGAGTACTTTGTAAAGTTATAAAGCTGCTACTTCTTTCATCAACACAACAAGAAGCTGACTTTGTCTAAACTTCACTGTCGTGTTCTCGTTCTTCCGCACTCCCGTCCTGGTATCACCTCATATGTTGTTAGGACGTGAAACCCCAACAAACTTTCGCATGGTATCCAGGACAAATATTATAAGGCCTATATGCATGCATTTGTATATACACCGATTTGTTATACATTATATATAGAGAGAGAGGGAGAGAGAGATAGAGAGAGATAGAGAGAGAGATATCCTTGATTAATTGATGGATGTGTTATGGGGTTTTCGGTCCTAGCAACATCTCAGCAGGTTAGTCTCAAACAGCCCCGGGGGACTCACCGATCCTAATGTAGCTGTCACACTACGACGACAAGGCCGATGACAGTCCAACGACTTGGAGTTTTGCTCTGTCGTCGGGTGTCGTTACGGTGTCGTTCGGGTGTCACCGCGACACCTCTGCGACACCTCCAGTTTCTCGATTGTCGCCGGGTTGTCATCAGCATTTTGGGGATGTTGAAAAAGCTTGACGACAGCCAACGACAGCCGATGTCGTTCGCATGTCGCTACGGTGTCGTTACGGTGTTGTCTTTGCCGTTAAGGTGTCGTCTTTGTCGTTAAGCTGTTGTCGCTTCTCTCTCCATAGCAGCTGTATGTGTGTCTCTGTGTCTATGTGTGTATCTGTGTGTCTGTGTCTCTGTGTGTGTCTCTGTGTCTGTGTGTGTCTTTGTGTGTGTATCTGTGTCTGTGTGTGTCTCTGTGTGTGTCTGTGTGTGTCTGTGTGTGTCTGTGTGTGTCTATGTGTGTGTCTCTCTGTATGTGTCTCTGTGTCTGTGTGTGTGTCTGTGTGTGTGTGTGTCTCTGTGGTGTCTCTGTGTCTCTGTGTGTGTCTCTGTGTGTGTATCTGTGTCTGTGTGTGTGTGTCTCTGTGTGTGTCTCTTTGGGTCTGTGTGTGTCTGTGTGTCATCCCGCTGTCGTCCGGTCTGTCATTCTGATGTCGTCGGGCTGTCGTCCGGATGACGCCCGGAAATCGTCCGGATATCGTCCAACTTGGCCCGAATTTGCATATGTCGTCGGGTTTTGGTCGTTGGTCAGTCACCGTCCTTGTCGTCGTCCTTGTCGTCGTAGTGTGACAGCCACATAAAGACCAGCTGAGGTGATTAACTGTTCCCCAGACACCCCTACCCATGGCGAGTGGATGGAGGGGGGTGGGGGGTGTGTAAGGGTTGACTGTCATGGCCGACCCTGCTCATAGGGAGACAACTTGTGAACGCTGTGAGACCATAGCAGGACGTGTACTAACCTGTGGCAGTAATGATGGTTGGTTGTTGGACTTTTACGTCCTGGCAACATCTAAGGTCATATCAAGACAGGTACCGACTTGAGACAGTGCACACTCATGGCGACTTTATAGTGCTTCCCCACTAGGAGACCAGGTTGCCAGCACCATCACCCGATATCACTCTCAGTTCCATTATCCTGACACTGAGCCAACCAGTCCTTGCCATATCCTAATAATGTTGAGTGCCAGGCTAGGATGTAACAAGTATCAATATTTAAGTCATTGGTTTGACTCGACCATGGGTTCGAATCCCACTATCTACCAAAATGGGAGACGGACGCTCAACTCATTCGGCCATCCCGTCTGGTCCTGACATGTGACAGTGATGATATTTATACATCAAATACACATACATACACACATACATGGGCGGGGCGGGGTGACCTACTAGTGAGATGACTTAAAAATCGATACTTGTTGCTTCCTAGCCAGGCGCTCGGCATTATTAGGATAGGGCAACGAGCAGTGGAATGAGGAAGATCAATCGTCCACGATTGAAATTTCCCCTGCTTAAACAACTAATGTACCCAACAACAACAATAAAGTGTCTGTGGCGCATATTGCATCATGGTGACAGGGGTACGATGACTCAATGGGGGCATCACTATAAAGCCACCACGAGTGTTCACTGATACAAGTCGATATCGGTCCTTATATGTGAAGAGAACATAAAACCCCAATCAATCATTCATTTAATGGAAATGGTGGTGGAGTTCGTTCAGATTACATTCTCGTCAAGTAGCGTGTTTGTTCTGTACTGCATTCCAATTCAGGCCACTTTCTGATACAGTTAAACCCCGTTATACTGCGATCATTGGGTCCATGAAATGTTGTGGAAAAGAATGGGGTCATGCTAAATAAGGGCAAAGACCCTATAATACTAAGACGGCTCACTCAGCCTGTACTGTGTAATCAAAATTATCAAACCCACCACTTGGTGCACTGGCTGTTCTCTTGGTTAAACAGTTGCTATATTATATGTATTAATGTATATGAATGTGAAAGATGTGTGATGATGGCGATGATGATGATGAAGATGCTGATGATGATATGTATTTGTTCATAGCAATTTCATATTGATGTGTACTCATACTTACCTATCTCATGTATAATATAATTGTATGTGTTTACATGTGAAACGCCAACCAGCAGCCGAGCTGATCAAACCCACCACAAGGTGGCACTGTGAAATTTACATTACCATGGGAGAGATAGGGAGTGAGCCGTCTTAGTATTATAGGATCTTTGATAAGGGTTCGATTGATTGAATTCCCTTTGAATTAAAGAATTTCGGGTCCAATGATACATCATGTTTGCTTGTTGGAGTTTTACATGCTGGCAACATCTAAGGTCATATCAGGACAGGTACAGAGTTGTGACAGTGCACACTCATGGCGACTTTAAAGTGCAGCCCCACTGGGAAATCAGGTCGCCAGCACCGTGGCCTGATATCCGAGGCCTGAGAACCAGTCCTTGCCCTATCCTATTAATGCCAAGCACTAAGCTAGGATGTGACAAGTATCAATTGTGTAAGTCATTGGTTTGATTCGACCGGGAGTTGAACTACCGATCTCCTGCGAAAAATCGGGGTTTCACTGCACTGTATTCTCTCAATGTAACACCATGTCAAGGTTGGGAGCTAAGGAGAACCTGGAGATCCTTGCCTTGCCTATGCAGGAACTCATGGGTTTGAAACCCAACCGAGTCAAACAATTTGTACTTGTCGTTACCTAGCCAGGCACTCAGCATTAATAGGAATGGGCAAGGACTGGTTCGCTCATTCTCAGGATAATATGACTGAGTAGGATATTTGGTTAAGGTGCTGGCGGCCTGGTCTCCCAGTGGAGCAGCACTATAAAGTCACCATGAGTGCGCGGTGTCAGAAGTCGGTACCAATCCTGATGTTGTTAGGACGTAAAACCCCAATAAACAAGCATCATGACATTCCCTTCCCTCTGTCTACGTACTGACATTCGCATTCACATTACATTCTTTAAAGTTGCATAGTCCGATGGTTTTGAATTTCTATATCTTTTCTGAGATAAATATATTAGATCGATCACTAGTATCTACTTAACATTAGTTCAAAGTTACTTTTATTTTTAATGGTAAACCTTTGAGATATTTTGAGTGCAAACATGGAAAATTAGTTTTGGCAAGCTTGCCAAAATTCTGACACCATAGACTTCTGCAGTAACAGGTTCTGTTAAATTGACTCAGTATTGCCTTATACGCAGAAACAACTGCTTAATAAATGCTTCAGTGTCTAAGTTAGATATGTCAAATCAAATTTAGATAATCGGTTGGTTTTGGAAAATTTGATATTTCATCGGACTATGCAGCTTTAAGCAATGGTTTGTTTTAGTCAGATCGAACAACAAACACAACTGTCACGTGATGTTTTATATTTATAATACTAATAATACTACTACTAATAATAATGGGCGAGGAATTAGGTCGCGTCGCAATGGTACATGTTTTACCATGATCTTCTACAGACCGTTTACATATCAGTCATGCATGTGTGTAAATAATACACACACATTATGTGTATATATATTTATATATATATAGAGAGAGAGAGCGAGGGAGAGGGAGAGGGAGAGAGAGAGGGGAGGGGAGACGGAGAGATGAAGAGAGGGAGACAGACGGAGACAGACAGAGAGTGAGAGAGATAGATGGAGAGAGTTTTGTCAAAATAATCAAACTAATCCTTAGTAAACCCTTTGCTAGAAAATGCTTTGAAAAATGGACCGCTTCGTTATGTTTTAACCATTATTATTATCCACGCAACATAACTTATTGTTTACTGAGTGGATATACCTATACGGTGTTGAACTAACGTAGCTGTTTGTATAAAAACGGACGCGGATGCGCAAATCGTGAGTGGAGAGCGTCTCGGAACCGCCGGGTGCCAGTTGAACGCTGCTGTCGGCGAGCTGCTTAGTAACCCGGGGCCACGTCTAGGCTAGACACAAACAAAGCGGCTCGGTCCTTTTTAGGCACTGATGACGTCAATGGAACCCCGGGCTTCGTCCGACCCCAGGCGGTTCAGTGGGAAGGGGGTGGGGGGGGGGGGGGGGGGGGGGGGGGGGGGGGGGTAGGTTGCGAGGTGGAGGTGCGAGGCGGTCTGTGTTTGTGTGTGCTTGTGTGTGTGTGTGTGTCTGTGTGTGGGTGGGTGTTTGTATGTGTGCCGGTATGTAGGGTGTGTAGGGTGTGTGTGCCGGTGTGTATGGTGTGTGTTTGTGTGTGCCGGTATGTAGGGTGTGTGTTTGTGTGTTGGTGTGTGTGCCGGTGTGTAGGGTGTGTGGTTATGTGTGCGGTGTGTGTCCCAGTGTGTAGGGTGTGTATTTGTGTGTGCCGGTATGTAGGGTGTGTGTTTGTGTGTCGGTGTGTGTGCCGGTGTGTAGGGTGTGTGGTTATGTGTGCCGGTGTGTGTCCCAGTGTGTAGGGTGTGTGTTTGTATGTGCTGGTGTATTTGTATGTAACGGTGTGTAAGTCAGTGGGTAGGGTGTGTGGTTGTGTGTTGGTGTGTGTGTGCCGGTATATAGGGTGTGTCTTTGTGTGTGGCGGTGTGTGTGGCGGTGTGTTGGATGTGTGTTTGTATGTGGAGTGTGTGCCGGTATGTAGGGTGTGTGTGTGTGTGTGCCGGGTGTGTTTGTGTGTTGGTGTGTGTGCCAGTGTGGTTGTGTGTGCCGGTATGTGTGTCGATGTGTTTCTGTGTGCCGGTGTGTGAGTCGGTGTGTAGGTGTGTGTTTGTGTGTCTTTGTGTGTAGGGTGTATGGTTGTGTGTTGGGTGTGTGTATCGGTGTGTTGGATGTGTTTATATGTGTAGTGTGTGCTGATGTGTAGGGTGTGTGTTTGTGTGTGCTGGGTGTGTTTGTGTGTCAGTGTGTGTGCCGGTGTGTAGGGTGTGTGGTTGTGTGGTTGTGTGTGCCGGTGTGTGTGTCGATGTGTTGGGTGTGTGTTTCTGTGTGCCGGTGTGTGAGTCGGTGTGTAGGGTGTGTGTGAGTCGGTGTTTGTGTGTAGGGTATGTGGTTGTGTGTTGGGTGTGTGTATCAGTGTGTTGGGTGTGTTTGTATGTGTAGTGTGTGCTGATGTGTAGGGTGTGTGCTTGTGTATGCTGGGTGTGTTTGTGTGTCCGTGTGTGTGCCAGTGTGTAGGGTGTGTGGTTGTGTGTGCTGGTGTGTGTGTCGATGTGTTGGGTGTATGTTTTTGTGTGCCGGTGTGTGAGTCGGTGTGTATGTTTGTGTGTAGGGTATGTGGTTGTGTGTTGGGTGTGTGTATCAGTGTGTTGGGTGTGTTTGTATGTGGAGTGTGTGCCAGTGTGTAGGGTGTGTGTTTGGGTGTTGGTGTGTACCAGTGTGTGTATGCATGTGTGGAGATGTTCCTGTGTGTTTGTGTGTTTCGGAGTGGGTGCCGGTGTGTAGAGTGTGTGTTTGTGTGTGCCGGTTGGTTGATTGGTTGTTCGAGTTTTACATCCTGTCAACATCTTGTGTGTGCCATAGTGTGTGTGGGTGTGAAGGGTGTGTGGATGTGCGGGTGTGGGTGTGTAGGTGTGTGTGGATGTAGATGTCGGTGTGTGGATGTGGATGTGGATGTGGGTGTGTGGATATGGATATGGGTGTGTGGATGTGTGGGTTGGTGTACGGGTGTATAGAAGTGGGTGTGGGTGTGTGGATATGCGGATGTGTATGGGTGTGCGTGGATGTGTGGGTGTGTAGGTGTGTGGATGTGCGGGTGTGTGGATGTGTGCGGGCAGGCATTTCACACAGGCACTGTGCTCTGAGAGTCACCTGCACCCTACCTAAGACAGTTATAACCCACATATATCTAATTAGCCCCCCCCCCCCCACTACCCCCATCCCTCACTCCACCCTCATCCTAGCACCCCTTTCACTTGTGAGTGTAGAGAGTGCGTGCGTGTGCGTGTGCGTGGGGTCGAGGGGTGGTGAGTATTTATTTTGGAGTATAAGATCCCGCTATTCCCACATTGACAGCAGAATAAAACTCACCTCCATGAAGCCGGCCACACCCCAACCATACAAGTGAAGCCACAACTTATCGCGTCTTTAATGACTTAACAATTTTTACTTGTCATTTCACGACCTTACTATAGCTGTGTTTACACGGGAAAATGTAAAACGATCTAGACAAAGCGATTTATATGAAGCGTTTTAGTGGCGCGTTTACACGGACCGAGTTTGAAAGTGTGTCGGCGCCGGGAACCAGCAGCCTTAGTGGGGAGCCTGTAGCCGGCGAGTACTGCTATTTGTTTAGTTTACATACGTCGATTCACAATATGAATAACGACACCAATGTAGTGGCTACGTTAATATCGCTTGGAATTTAGGGTTAATTTAATTAAATTTCATTATTTGAGTATGTAATTCTGTTAAATATGATCGCATTCAATAGATTTCGGCCTAATCGGTCCCTAACACTGCCGGGCACCAGCGATAGTTACAGCTGAGCCTGTAGCCGGTGAGCACTGCTATTTTATACTATCGCCGCCCGGGAACCGGCTATATCGCTTCATCTATACTACCTCGCAAGGTGGTTTACATCTACCGATTTATATGAATCGATTCAGCCCTAAAACGCCTCAGAGTCACGTTTACACGACAAATGTAAATCGATCTAGGCAAGTAGTTTTATATGAAGTATTTTAACTCGCCCGTGTAAACACAGCTTTTAAAAAGGTTATATCTGACAAAATGGTGCTTTCAAAATAATGAGGACTGAAGCTGTGTAACTGCGTGATAGCAAAGCAGATAGAACAATATTATTCTAAATATATCTCAGTGAAAAATACCAGTTGAGAAACAGTTGTGTAACTGCATGATGGCCTTTTGTAGATAGAACATTTTTACATCCATAACACCAATTCGGTCACTTTGTCAGATAGAACCTTTTTATAGTAAGGTCACAATTTCCTAGCCAGGCGCTCTGTGCATTATTAGGATAGGGCAAGGACTGGTTGGCTCACTGTCAGAATAATGCTGGCGGCCTGGTCTCCCATTGGGGCAGCACTATTAAGTCGCCATGAATGCGCACTGATACAAGTCGGTACCTGGTATAACCTTAGATGTTGCCAGGATGTAAAACTCCAACAACTAACCAATCGTCTCACGTCATTAAACCACCCTAACCCAGACCACTCATGCACGCACACACGCGCGCACACACACATTTTTTATTTTGGTGGTAAATATGTTTATTCTGCTGAATTGGCTCATAATTCCGAATTGTGGTTGATCCGGCGGGAAGCCCGAGACGCCCCCTACCAGGCCTCTTAGAACCTCCCCTCCTTCCCGCCTTTTCCCCTGACCTGCATTCGGGCCTTATATCCTCACGTCAATGGATTTAAACTCTACAGCTCCGTCTCCACCCATGTCACCCACGTCACAAAGCGGCAACGCGATCAAAAGGTCACCCACGTTAAAAAGCACCATGCAGCGAACCCGTAGGGCTGCAGCTCCGAGAGGCCGTCCAACTAAACGCGCCTCAAAGAAAAGAACCCCCACGCCTACAGCTGACCTGAGCATATCGTCCGACTCACAAGATGGCGGCGCTTCCCCGAGACAGGCCATCCCGCAGGCCCGTCCCCCGTCCCCGACCCACCAGTCTAAGCGGGTGCGGAAGCCCACCCTGAAGGCGAGGCAGGCCGACGGTTTGGCCAAGATGCAACTCACCATTAACGCCATGGAGGAGCGCTGGACCGCCATGGAAAGGGAGGCTGCGGCACACAGGAAGGAGGCGGCCGAGCAGCGGACACAACTCGCGGCTCAATCCAGGGTGCTCGCGGAAGCCACCGCCGCGCTGGCCGCCGCCACCTCCGGCACACGCCGCCGGGAGACCGAGGCCACCGCGGCGGCCGCGGCGGCTCCCGCGATGGCACGCCGCCGGGCCCCCTCGGCTTCCCCCTCCACGCCCTGCGGCGACCGGGCGGTTCCGCACCAGCCGGGCACGATCACTATCCCGGGAATCGCCCTCGGCCGCCTATGGCGGCCACGCCAGGACCCGCACCGGCTCCTACCCCGCCGTTGGCGCCGACCAGAGAACGCTCAGCCCGTGGTCCTCGCCGTCACCCACGCCGCCCCGACACCGCCCCCGGCGCCGAGACGCTCCCCACGTGGCCGGGCGACACGCCGCACGCCGCCGACAACACGACACGGATGACTACGGTCGCGGGGCGCGCTCAACGGCGGAGGAGGCGGTGCGCCTCATCGTAGCGGCGGCCGACGGGAAGGCGCACACACAGAAAAAAGGTATTCCCACAAAATATTTGTTTCCCTATGATCTGGTTGAACGGGGGGACGAGGGGAAAGCAATAAAAAAGGGCGAGGCGACCCGGGAGGAGTATACGCTGGGATTGAAGCACCTCGAGTGCCAGCGCGGCTTCCCGGCGAGCGGACTCGATGCTCTCTCCGCCAATCAGGAGATGGTTGCGGAAGACAATTGTGCGCTGGCATGGCCAGTGGTGAGGCGCTATTCGGAAGAGATCTTCACGCGCATAGCGGATGGGAGGCTTCCGTACGGCTGGAGAGACGCGGCCGCACTAAACGCGGTCAGGATCGAAGTAATAGCGATGGCGGGCCATGCCGCGCCCACCCCCGCCCCGGCGGCCGAGAGCCAACAGGCCGGGAAGCCACACAAGTCCGGCGCCGACAACTGCGAACACTACGACAAGGCGGTGATGGGCGCGCCCTGCCAGGCCTGGAACAAAGACCCGGCTTCATGTACCAAAGCCGCGAAGGGAGCCTCACACAGGGCGGGCGCCCAGAAGCTCGCGCACGTGTGCGGCTACTGCGCGAACGTGCGCCGTATAGTCACGGGCCACGCCGAGGCGAGTTGCTACTCGAAGAACGCCAGAGAGCGCCCCAGAAAAACATCACACCGGGATTTTTAGGCCGCCGGCGAGAGGACACAGCCCCGCCCCTATGGACAACTCGACGCCGATGCCCGCACCGCCCCCGGACTACCCGTGTAGCGGCCCGCCACCCACGCCACGCACCCACTATAAACAATAACACCCCCCCCGGCGGCCTGTGGCTTCACAACGGCTTCCCCCCGCCCCGGCGGGGGTCCCCATCATGACGTCACGGCAACCGGTCCCCGCCCGGCCGGTCTTCCCCACGCCGTCCCCACCGACGACCCGGGACAAGCGGAGGGGGGCTCCTCCTACAACGGCTTCGCGGAGTCCCGCCCCGGCAGCTGCTCCACCCCTTTGGGCCCGGACCCCGCCGTCTCATGCGGGATCTGCGACGTGACCAGCGGCGCCCCCGCCCCCGGCGCGAGCACCAACGAGCCAGTCGAGGAGGTGATCGACACCGCCATCCAGCACTCCTTCCCGGCGGCCCCTGCCTGCGGCCCTTCCCCCGTCGAGTACAAGGCCACCCTCGACGCCTTCTGGCCGGTTTTCTCCGGTGAGGGCTGGGCCGCCTACCCCGCCTATGCTGCGGCCTACGCCGCCGACCGCGCCTCGGGACTCCCGAATTATTTGGCCGCCCGAGTCCCGGTCCCCTCGGACTTGAACATTCCCAATTGGCGTCGCCTGCTGCGGGGCCATGACGACGACCTCCTCCTCGACCACCTGGAGTTTGGGTTCCCGGCCAACTACACCGAGGCCGGGCCACCGTCCCCCATGTACAAGAACCACCGCGAGGACCCCAGCTTCGCCCACCACGTCACTGACTACGCGGCGGACGAGCTCCGACGAGGCGCCCTCCTCGGGCCCTTCGCGGTGCCGCCTTTCACCCCCTGGGCGCAATGCAGCCCGATCATGACGCGGCCCAAGTCCACCCCGGGGAAGCGGCGGGTCATCGTCGACTTGTCATTCCCTCCGGTACGCAGCGTGAATGCCGGCATCCCGAGGCGGGAGTACCTCGGGCGCCCGCACGCTTACAGACTCCCATCCGTGGCCGACCTCGGCCGTTGCATCGTCGTCGAGGGCCGGGGAGCCTTCTGCTGGTCAGCCGACGTCTCCCGCGCCTACCGCCAGCACCGGGCCGACCCCCTCTCCACTCCCCTCTTCGGCATCACAGTCGACGGCCGCGCCTACCTCGACATAGCCCTGCCCTTCGGCTGCAGGACCTCGGGCACGGCCTGCGTCAGGGTCACCGCCGCGGTGGCCTGGATCATGGGCCGCCGCGGATTCTTCACAGCTGTCTACGTCGATGACTTCGTCGGGTGCGAGGCCTCCTACCTCGACGCGATGCGGGCATTCGACACCCTCCGGGAGGTGTGCGCCTCCCTCGGGCTCGAGCTCGCCCCCGACAAATGCTGCCCCCCAGCCGTCCGCCTCACCTGGTTGGGCATCGAATTCGACACGGAGGCCATGGTCCTCCGCATACCTGATGACAAGATGGACGACATCATCGAGGAGTGCGAGCGCTGGCTCGTCCGCCCCACACTCACCAGGAGGGCCCTCCAGAGGCTCGTCGGCCGCCTCGCGCACGTCAGCACATGCATAGTCGCGCCGCGCAAGTTCATGGGGTGGATCCTCGGGAGCCTCCGCGCGGCCCCCGCCGCGGGTGCCGCGGACGTCGACCCCAAACTCAGGAGAGACGTCCGGTGGTTCCGGGACTTCGCGGCGGCCGGCAACGGCGTCTGCCTCCTACCCCCGATCATCCGCCCCTGCTGGGTCGTCGAATGCGACTCCTGCGTGACCGGCGGGGGTGCATTCTCCGCAAACGCCTGTTTCTCCGAGGCCTACGACCAGGAGATGATGGCGGCCTACCCCTCAATCCATGAGCTGGAGCCGTGAACCTCGTCCTCGCAGTCCGCGCCCTCGGGCCCGAAGCTCCGAGCGGATACCGGATCATCATAAACACTGACAATGCCGCCTCCGCGAGCGCCCTCGAGTCCGGCCGCGCCGTCGATCCAACCCTCGGCGCGTGCGCCCGCGAGCTCTGGCTCCTCGCGGCCGCTCGGCTCCTTCGACATTACCATCCACCACAAGCCCGGTGTCGACCTGGTCCTCGCGGACGCACTCAGCTGCATGCACTACTCCCGGGTAGCCCTCGACATAGTCCGCAGGGAATGCCGTAGCAGGGGGATCCGTAGATTACGTGTACGGCACTCGCCGAATATGTTCACCCATGACCTCTAATCTTTGCAGACTACGGCGCCCGCGCTCATGAGCACCTGATGATGGTCCACCGCGCCGCCCTCGCGCCCGGGACCTGGCGCAATCGCGATCGACATGCCAGGCGGTACCTGGAGTTCGCCGTCGAGCGGGGAGTCGACCACCTGGCCCCCGCACCCTACGACGTCGGGCAGTTCATCGCCCACCTGCACCGCCTCTTGCCATCCTACGCCTCCGTCACCAATGCCTTCTCCGAGGCCCGCTCCTGGGTCCGGGAGGCGGACGGCGACGTCGCGCCCTTCGACGCCCCCTTCGGGTCGCGGGTGAGACGCGGCGGCGAGCGGCTCTTCGCGGCTCCCACCTACCGCGCTCCACCCGTCACCCCCGAGATGCTACCCCTCATCCACAGACACATGCGCGCCCAGGGGCACCTCGGGGTTGCCCCGTGGGCCGCAACCATCATCGCCTTCTTCAGCTTCCTGAGGCAATCGAACATCCGCTCCCCCACACACGCCCTGTGGGGGGGCCTCACACACTGCGCAGGGATGACGTCCAGCCGGTTCCCGGGGGCCTGCGCCTCCGGGTCACCTCCTCCAAGACCATCCGCTCCCCGGCGCAGGCCGTCTCGAACTTTGTGCCCGCCCTCGCCGGATCGCCTCTGTGCCCAGTCCGCGCATGGCGGCGCGCCCTTGACTTGCTGCCTGCGCTGGGGGATGCCCCGGCCTTCCTCGCCCACGCTGGCGTCCCCCTCACTCCTCGGGACGTCACCCCCCTCCTACGCGCTGCCTTGGGCGCGGCCCTCGTGCCCCGCACTGAGGAGTTCACCCTGCACGGTCTCCGCCGAGGCGCCGCGCAGGCTTGCGCCTCGAGGGGGGTGGATCTGTCCGCCATCATGTCCCAGGGCACCTGGGAGTCCGACGCGGTGCACGCGTACGTGCCCCGTCAGGTGACCGCGGACGCCCCGAGAGCCTTGGCCTTGTGCTTTGGGTCAGCTCCCGGGCCTACCTCCTCCCAGATCCTTCCGGGCCCCTCTGTGGACGTGGACGAGGTCGACTGACCTGCTCAAGAACACTTGCATGTCCTCTACTACCCCGTTGTTTCATACTGATTTTGTACCTGTTTCCTGAATAAACCCTCCCTTATCACTCCCACCTCCATCTCGGGCTTCCTCCATCCGGATCGGCTCATAATTCCGAATTGTGGTTGATCTGGCGGGAAGCCCGAGACGCCCCCTACCTGGCCTCTTAGAACCTCCCCTCCTTCGGGCCTTTTCCCCTGACCTGCATTCGGGCCTTATATCCTCACGTCATTGGATTTACCGCACCCACCCACCCTCTTGTTGTAGGCCACTGCGTTGGGGTCGGCTCCCGGGCCTACCTCCTCCCAGATCCTTCCGGGCCCCTCTGCGGACATGGACGAGGTCGACTGACCTGCTCAAGAACACTTGCATGTCCTCTACTACCCCGTTGTTTCATACTGATTTTGTACCTGTTTCCTGAATAAACCCTCCCTTATCACTCCCACCTCCGTCTCGGGCTTCCTCTGTCCAGATCAGTCTTTTGTCAGTGCCGAGGCAATGGTCTTCCAGCCATTTTTCAAGTCAGGATTATTTACACAAAAGGCATATAGAATAAGGTGTACAATAACTGTTGAATACACAATTTGCAGCATGTAACACAATGAAATTCTGTAACCCAAAAGTTCCATAGCAATATGGTAACAGTAGTGTCATATAATTAGATCAATATTAGCCAGACCAATGTGAGTATTTACCTAGTATTTAGAATGGAAGCAGAAGTTATCTTCTGTATTCAGTTGGTAAAGTTGTAGTAAGTTTTAATGTTCAGTTGCAGTTAGGCAAGCGGTATATAAATGTCAGTCTGTTAGAAATATTCTAATGTAACTCTAGTGTGTGAGTTTATGAATTATGTTGCTGGGGTGGGGTTCTTAAAAATACACTGGACCAGCTGTGACATACATACGAATGCACACTCTCGTGGTAGAAAACGTCTTATTGACCATGTCAGTGCTCAATCATATCGCCTGAACCTATCACGTGATCGTGGAAATAATCATTATGATTCTAATGGCAATGGCAATAATAATGACAGTGATGATGATCACTATCATGATCACGATCATGATCATGCTGGTAAAAATAGATTATAATAATAATAATAACAATATCGATGACGACAAAAAGTGTACTAACATTGGCAATAAGAATAACAATAAGTAAAAGAGTAATAATAGTGTCATGGGGGTGATGAAAATGGGAAATATTGCGCCTAGAGCGGGACTCGAACCCACATCTCTTTGCATTCCGGGCCAGTGTACTAACCATTACACCACCTAGGCTTCCTGATATCAACACACTACCCACGCCTACCTGTCTATGCGGCTCCTTGCCTGAGAGGTCAGTGCAGACCACTACAATAGTAACCTTCATTGAGACCATGATAATAACAATAGCAATGATAATGACAACATATATTACATAAGTTAAATGAAGTGATGATTAAATATGATTTAATGAATAAATTTAAAGATATTAAATAAACGGTACAAATGAAATAAATCAAACAAATAAGGTAAGTGAAGTAACTGAAACAAATGAAATA
The DNA here is from genome assembly GCA_030323885.1 of Branchipolynoe longqiensis. NCBI lineage: Eukaryota > Metazoa > Annelida > Polychaeta > Phyllodocida > Polynoidae > Branchipolynoe > Branchipolynoe longqiensis. The sequence continues at coordinate 134,591,842 of CM059186.1, forward strand.
AATTAAACAAATAAATTAAATTAAATTAATGAAATTAATGATATTAATTAAATCAGTGAAAGAAGCGAAGGAAGCGAAACAAACTAAATAAATTAAATAAACTACATATACGAAATAAACTCAATTAATTAAACGAAATAAATGTAATGAAGGAAGGAAATAATAACATATAATAAGTAACAAAAATAAATAATCAAATAAATAATTATTATTGCTAATAATCATTTCACGCTTAATTTTATTTTAACAGAATAATCCAAATGATGGTTGTTGTTTTTTCTTTGCGTGTGTCAGTTTTTGTTGTTTTGATGCTGCTTATTATTTATTCTTTTTTTCTTGGCGGCCGGGGTTCAGTTGCACGGCTGTGTCGTCTGAGACCTTAAAGTTGGTAAAAGAGCAGCACGCTGAAACCAGTTATTTGTACACGCGCGTTCGTTAAAAAAAACCGACACCCCCTCCTCCCTCCTCCCTCCTCCCTCCTCCCCCTCTACCCCACCCCAGCCCCCAACGCCACCCGTACACGGGAGGTTTCCCACGGCTGCTGCGGGGAGGTTCTATCGGCCGTGACCAGTCTGTTGGATTACCCCCTCTATCGCCCCCCTATCCCCCCTCTACCCCTCTTCTATCCCCCCATCATCCTCAACCTCTATGCCCCCTCTACCCCCCCTTTCGCTCTCTACCCCCCATCCCCCTCTCCCCACCCACCTCTCTCTCTACCCCCATCCCATCTCCACCCCACACTCACCCCTATGCCACTCACAACCTCAACAGCGCTCCATCGTGTTTTATCAGATTGGAATGTCTATATATATATATATATATATATATAGTATAGTTATACGAATCTTACCTGGTACACATGATGGATAACTGGTGTTTTCCCGAGGTACTAGCCTCGGATAGTCGTGGGTCGGGGAGAAGGAAGCACATCTGGGTCTGGCAATCTCTTACATACTTTATAGGATACAAAATTATCTTAATATTATATGGATACTTTAGTGTTTTCGCTTTGGCACAAGCAAACGTGATAGTCGTGGTAGGGTAGGGTAGGCAGGCCCTAACCCACTATTTTACCTCGGTACTACCCTCTGGCTACTCGTAGTCCAGGGAGAATTTTACGTAATCTCATTTTTTATCCTTTTATTCTTAATATTGTAATCATACCATAAGGTTTTTAGTGCAAACATAGTAATTTTTTGTTTCTCACCCTTCTTTAGTTGGTGAGGAGGCAAGTCGCCAGGCTGCTTGGCTTCTCTAGTCGTTTGTTGTAATGTTTTGCAAATGATCTAGCCATCTTCCACCCCTGGTGTGCAAGGATTCCCTTAACTGAGATTCCTAACTGTCTTGCCTTGGAGACCATGGATCTATGTGTTGAGTGAGATGCGTAGCGTCCAGTATTGACGCCTGCCTCTTTAAGCACCTTGATGGTCCATCTTGCGAGTGTCTTTATGTGGTTTAATAAAGCTGATCAGAAGCTGTCTGAAATTCCTTATTCCACATGACTTGGAAATATAAGGCCTAATGGCTGAAACTACAAAAATACGTTTATCACCCGGAAAACTATTTACATGTAGTGTGGACAGTGGGTCCCCTGTGCAATTTGACTTTAGTAATGTCTCTAAATCGAATGTTGCCTTATCCTTATCTATCTTTAGTCCATCCAGAGAGGGTGCCACAATCGTTTGGCCTCTGTATCCTAGCAGTAATAGCGCCACTAACTTAAAACCTAGTTCCTTCATTGATACATGTCTATTCCTAGGCCATGACTTGAATAACTTAAATACTACCGACGCATCCCAAAACCTATTATATTTGGGTTTGGGTGGGATTCTTTCATACACCGATCTAATGAACCAGTCCATCTATTCTAGGTAGAAGAATTGAAAGTGCACATTTTGCTGCATTAATTGCACCAAATCCTAAGCCTTCATCCTCTAATATTCTTAGAAATCTTACAATTTGGGCTATTGTAGGTTTTAATGGTTTGACTCCTTTAATAAGACAATGAAGTCCCCATTTCTTTAAATAACTTGTGTATAATTTCACTGTTCCTTTCCTCCAGGCATGTGAAATAAGTCTTTCTTGTGTAATCTTGTCGAAACCATATTGTTCTAAATGTTTTCTTAAAAAAGGAATGCCAAAAGGGGTGTTGTTGACACATCTCCATGGAACATTAGTGGTCCTTGATGTTGTAGGTTGTTCCTTTCTCATGGAAACCTGAGCATGTCTTTTTCTTCTATGGTTACAGCCACTAGCCATGGTTGTGTGTCCCATGCTGGTATTATCAGTACTGCGTGTGAGTGATCCATCTTGATCTTCCTGGCACCTCTGCTGATAATGCTGAATGGTTTATTATTCCAAATAAGAGAAAATGTGTCTACTCTCCAGGCTTCTGGTTCTGGATGCCAAGACACATATTTGGGTAACTTTTTGTTGTTGTGCGATGCAAATAAGTCAATTTCTGGTTTGCCCCATTTATCACAAATGTGGTTGGAAATACTCTGATTTAATAACCATTCTAGATGGTCATGAAAATGTTGACTTTTCTTGTCAGCCAAAGTATTTTTGACCTCCTGGAATATGTGCTACTGTTAGCCATATTTTGTGTTCCTCTGCCCAGTCCCAAATTAGTTTGGCTAAATGGTTACATGGTTTGGAACAAGTCCCTCCTATAATACGTATGTAAGCCATGGCTGTCATGTTATCTGTTAATACCCTTACATGATTTTTAGGTAGGTGAACTAGACTACATAATCCTAGGTAAATAGCCCTGAGTTCTAGTACATTTATGTGATCGGAGATCTCATCTTCCATCCCCCGACCACCTGTTGCCTGTTGGTCTCTATGAGCCCTCCATCCTTCTAGCGAAGTGTCTGTTCTAACTGTAGTATTGGGCTCTCCCATTCTAATGGGGTTGGGCAAATTTTTGATGTGTGACAGCCACCACATAATATCTTTTAGGCCGTCTGGCGAAATCGTCATGGGCCGTTCAAAGTTTCCTTTAGCGCGAGCCAACGCTAAGTTCTTATCTATTTCCAGTGATTAAATATGGGCCTTGCCATATAGCACAGCTGGCGTATAGGCTATCATAATTCCTATCAGTATTGCGACTTGTCTTATCTTTGGTTTGTTCAATTGTAATAATTGGTTTGCCTTTTTGTAAATTAATCAACTTTCTGTTCGGTTAATGAAATGGTCATTTCTGTGGTGTCAATAAAAAATCCCAGAAACTTAAACTTTTTTGTTGGTGTCAATACTGATTTAGTTTCATGTGTGTAGAAACCTAATTTTTTTAATGTCTCACCTAGTTTGTCTACTGCTGTCTGACACTGGTGTTGTGTTTGTGCCACAATAAATGAGTCATCAATATAAGGATACATAACATGTCCCTTCCTATTCATGTGGGAAAATATTGGTTTAAGTAACCCTGCAAAAATGCGTGGAGCGCAAGCTAGTCCGTTAGGCATACATGTGAACTCAAAGGTCATCATTCCAACAAAACCTGAGATATTTATGATCAGGTTTATAAATTGGTACTGTATAGTATGCATCTCTGAGATCCACACTGGCTAGCCATGAGTCTTGTGTAACTAACTCTCTACCTGTGTCTAGTGAAAACATTTTGAAATGTTTGTACTCTACTAATTTGCTAAACCCTGTTAAATCCGAAATTAGTCTGACATCTCCAGTTGGTTTGGGTCTCGTGAAAATATTAGAAATAAATTCCCCAGCCACGTGAAGTACTGGTTCTATAATGCCTTTTTCACAAAATTTCAGAACCTGATAGTCTAAGGCCTCGCGTTCTGAACCATCAAATCAGAAAGGAAAAGGTATGCTATTTTGAATAGGCTCCACCAAAGTGGTATTCTAACTCCTTCCGCTAAACTAAGGATAGTTAAATTCTCCGTAATGTTATACCATTCCGGTAGGCAATTACTTAGATTACCAGCTTTAAATTTGCTTACTGGCATCTGCGTTGCCACTTCTACTTGTTTCCTGGGCAGGGGAACGGTTTCTGGCCATTGAACTCCCTCTTGAAGGGTCTGTTCCCGTCGTTCCAGCTGAACAACTGCCTCTGGCCCCTTCCCCTGGCCTGATACCCATAGTTCGTTCCAAACCCGCCTCCTCGTTGTCCAGTCCGACGGCTTGAAAATCCTGCCTCATCTTATTGAAATGGGTAGGATTACAATCTGTGGATTTCTTTTTGTCCGCTTCCATGTGTTTCCCACACTTGGATCCAGTCTCCACTTGTTTGAACAAGTATTAGTGTTGCCCACCGAACATCTTAGTTTTGTCCAGTGGCTTCCCTTTCACAGGCTTGGGGGCAAGGAATAATGTTGGTTGGTGTTTCACATGTAAACACATACGGTTATATCATGCATGAGATGGGTAAGCGTGAATACACATCAATATGAAATTGCTATGAACAGGCACACATCACCGTCGTCCTCGTCGCCATCATCACACATCTTTCACATTCATATATACATTTGTGCATACAATATAGCATCTGTTTAGACAGGGAACAGCCAGCGCACCAAGTGGTGGGTTTGATCATTTTGATTACACAGTACAGGCTGAGTGAGCCATCTTGGTATTATAGGGTCTTTGTATAAACATAGACACTAATTAAGTCTGTACTAGACTACTAAATGACTGAAACGTACAATCCTCCAAGCATTGTTTATCCCATCATTACTAACAACCTACTTACTCAAACTACTTCATGTAGTCAAAAAACACACCTGAGGTATTAACCTTTTAAGCATAACCTTACAAGCTAACCACACTCTATCTAACAGAATAAACAAACCATTCTACTAACACTCACTCCATCTCAAAATGTTAACTCCAACAACATGATAGTTTTGCAATTCACAACATAGTAGGCATACAAACCTATGAAGGGAAACTATGCACCTAACCACTCCGTAATGTAAAGGTCTAATCAATACACATGTATGTATCAAGTGTGTATGAATACAACATATAACTGCTATTTTTATATGTGAATTGTCAAACTATACCATTGAATGTTTGATATTGTTATTTCAGCTGATTTGGGCTAGCTGCTGATGACAATATCAGACTACATATGCATATATTGTAAATAACTGTATTGTCACATGGCTGGAAGACCAGTGCCACGATTTTATTCAATGAATAAACTATATTTACAACAACAACAAAAACAAAAAAAAGTCAAGAACTGGTTGGCTCAGTGTCAGGATAATGTGACTGCGTGGGATATCAGGTCATCCTGCTGGTGGCCTAGTCTCCCAGTGGGGCAGCACTATAAAGTCACCATGAGTGTGCGCTGTCAGACGTCGGTACGCGTCCTGATATGACCCTAGATTTTGCTAGGACGTAAAACAACAACCAACCAACAGTTATTTTAGGTTATGAAATGGCATTCCATGGCTTGGTGTAATTTCTGGGTGTAAATCTGTAAACACTATTCTGATTTCAGTGTGGCTATAAAAAAAAACCTAGGAGCGATACGGCATGTTAGTTCTATGAAAGTATATGACGTCATCGACAATTGTGTGCTTATGAATATCCTATCTTGAGCTCTCTTTGTCTTTCTCTCTATCGATATGTATATATGTGCTATATAATTTATTATATGAATATAAAGGGGCTGAGTTTATATCCTATCCGTTTTATTCATACTTTAATTAATTCCTCGCTATTTATTATGTACATCTTATTTATTTGTTGATATTTGCTGCGGGCCGGAACCCGCTCCGCCTGGCTGGTGCCACGTCTGTGTAGCCATAGCCCAGCCAGCGCGCGTCATGATCACATGAGCTCCAAATTTTTTCCACTTTTTTTCTAGGTAGGGCTGTTTATTGCTCGGCCATATGGGCCTCAGAAAGAAAGGTAGGCTTCCACCACTCCTCGTCTCGTCTCTTTATGTTATCCTCTGGAGTTCTAGCCTATTTTATATGTATATCTATGTGTAAAAGTCATCACATACTTTCGTAGAACTGGCATGTATCATATCTGTCGCTATTTCATAGCCACGTTACATCGGAGTAGGGTTTACCGAATTGCACCCAGAAATGTTGATTGGTTGACGTCCTGGCAACATCTCAGGTCATATCAGGACAGTTACCGACTTGTGACTGCGCACTGATAGCAACTTTATAGTGGTTCCCCACTGGGAGCCCAGGCTGCCAGCACCATGACCTGATATCCCACTCAGCCACATTATCCTGACACTGAGCCAACCAGTCCTTCCCCTATCCTAATAATGCCAAGCATCTGGCTAGGAAGCGACAAGTATCAATTTTTTAGTCATTAGTTTGCTTCGACCAGGGTTCGAACCCGTGGGTTCGAATCCCACGATCTATCAAAAGAGAAGACGGACGCTCAGCCCATTCAGCCATCCGGTCTGGTCATATCAAGCCATAACATGCCAGTTCATACCGCAACATAATTATAATTAAATATATATAATAATAATAATGCAGTTAATGAGTTACTATCCCAAATAGAGCTGGAGGTTGGGGGGCCTCAGAAGACTTAAAGGCTGCATATTCCGATGGAAGTATCAAATTTTCAAAACAAAAATAATTATCTACGCTTGATTCTGCATATCTAACTTAAATACTGATGCACTTAGTAAGCATTTGTTGCCACGTAGAACGACATACTATTACTAAGTCAATTTAATAGAACTTGTTACTACTGTACTGAAGTCTATGTTGTAAGACCTTTTGGCATGCTGGCCGAAACTAATTTGATATGTTTGCACTTAAAATATCTCAAAAGTTAGCCATTTGAAATAAAAGTTACTTCAAAGTAAATTAACGTAGATTACAACAACCACCCTAATGTATTTATCTGAGAAAATGGCAGAAACTCGAAACCATCGGACCGTGCAACTTTAAATACCCGCATTAGGGCTTTATAGCATTAATTAAAGCTGCATAGTCCGATGAAACCATCAAATTTTCAAAACCAAAAGAATTATCTAGATTTGATTCTACATATCTAACTTAGATAATAGTGTATTTATTAAACATTTGTCGCTACATAGAAGGGAAGATCGAGTCAATTTAACAGAAGGTCTTACTGTATAAGCCTATGGTGTCAGAGTTTTGTCATGCTTGCCAAAATTAATTTTGCATGCTTACACTTAAAATATCCCAAAGGTTAGTCATTTAAAATAAAAGTTACTTCAAATTAAAGTAAGGTAGATTATAGCGATCAACCTAATATATTTATCTCAGAAACTATCAGAAACTCGAAACGATCGGACTATGCAACTTTGTGGCCTTGCGCCATGTTGTCCAGAAGATTCTGCTTTTTCAAAATACTTTAATTTATATATAACTAATCATGCCCGGGGCGAGTGAGTGACTATTTTAACGCTGAGACCAGTCTGATGTCTGATTTATCTTGCGGAACAGGTTGCCATACATTGCGTTACCATAGATAAGGAAGGTATCAACAACAACCAGGTCAACATTTAATAAATAGTGTTATGAAGCTAATTGTTGAAGTTTTACATCCTGGCAATATCTAAGGTCATATCAGAATGGGCACCGATTAGTGACAGTGTGCACTCATGGTGACATTATAGTGCTGCCCCACTGGGAGACCAGGCGACCCACACCATGACCTAATATCCCACTCAGTCACATTATCCTGACACTGAGCCAACCAGTTCTTGCCCTATCCTAATAATGCTGAGCGCCAGGCTAGGAAGCGACAAGTATACATTTTTAGTCATTGGTTTGACTCGATCAGGGTTCGACCTAGAGAAAGGATTCACCCGGTACTCGCAGTACACGGGTGAAGACCAGCCTTATATAAAAACGGTCGAAAAATCGGGCTAATGAAATGAGTCTTTATGAGAGCCTAATTTCACAATCTAAGACGCAACATTTATTCTTTGTACATGTCTTCATATTTCCCCGCTACCTTAGAGTTGAAAAATATAATAAAACATCTGGTTTAATAAGATTTAAAAGTGAAATCGACGGCGTTCTGTGGCTGCCATCTTGTCTTTTTGCATTCTCTCCCATTTCACCAACTCTGTGCCTATATATGTAGCCATTTGGTCCTGGAACTACAGTTTCTAGTTCATGTCCCATACTAAAGCTATTTTCGCCCATATTTAGACTAGATTGTCCTTCACCCGTGTACTACACAAGTACCGGGTTAATCTTTTATCTAGGTTCGACCAAGCTAATTGTTGCTGAGTTTTATTGATAGTAATTGAAATATCACATGCATGTTATTACAGCGTCATTTAGCGTGAACAGAATCGGGAAGGCACCTGGGAGTGGGGAAGGTACGCTGCACACAGCACTGGATCATACAGCATAGCTGCAGTGGGTTACAACTTACAGTATATTATAAACTTGCTGAAAGCATGCCATTGTTTGTACTGCTAATTTACAAGTCTTCCAGACTCGGGCCTCACTCACAATGAATCATGCCACGCGCCACCATAATCACGTCGCACATATACCACAATCACCCCCACCCACCACCACAATCAGCCCCACATACTTACAAAATCATCCGCACACACCACCAACATCACCTCACACATATACCACAATCACCCCCACCCACCACCACAATCAGCCCCACATACTTACAAAATTACCCGCACACACCACCAACATCACCTCACACACCACCAAAATCAGCCCCACACACCACCACAATCACCCCAGCCCACAATCAGTCCCTCCCACTACTCCAATCACCTCACACATCACCACAATCGCCTCACACACCACCACAATCACCCCACCCCACAATCAGTCCCTCCCACTACTACAATCACCTCACACACCACCACAATCACCTCACACGCCACCACAATCACCCCACCCCACAATCAGTCCCTCCCACTACTACAATCACCTCACACATCACCACAATCACCTCACACACCACCACAATCACCCCACCCCACAATCAGTCCCTCCCACTACTACAATCACCTCACACATCACCCCGATCACCTCAATCACCTCACACACAACCACATGGCGCTCGGCATTAATAGGAAAGGGCAAGGACTGGTTAGCTCAGTGTCAGGGTAATGTGACTGAGTGGGATATTTGGTCATGGTGCCGACATCCAATTTTCGCATTGGGGCAGCACTATAAAGTTGCCATGAGTGCACACTGTCACAAGTCGGAACCTGTCCTGATATGACCTTAGATGTTGCCAGGATGTAAAACTCCAACAACCAACAAAACCAACCTCACACACCACCCCAATCACACCACACACCGCCACAATCACATACCCACGACCACAACAACTCCTCCACCCAGCACAAACCCATCCACCCACCACCTCCTCCCGCCCCCACCCTCGCGCACATCTCCCACCATCACCGTGATAGCTTAGCTTATGGGGGGTTTGTAACCTTATGATGGTTACCGGCTGCGGAATTGCAGCAATATAGAAAGGCACCAATAAATCGGTTTGATCTTTGGTTGAAGATTAATCTTCAGGTGGGATGGTTGTAGAAGCTGGGGATGTCTTTACAACAATTAAATGACGAATCGTTGGGGCGGCCCAGAATCTCTCCAGTCCGGCGGTAGCAGAGCACGTATATCCAGCTACAGCAGCAAGGGTTCAGGACGAATGGACGGGTGAAGGTGGGTTCAGCAGGTTCCAGAAACAAGAACAAAGCAAGAGAGTGATGAGGTACAGGGCCCCACCCAAGCAAACAACTCCATTGATCAGGGGGGAGAAGTAAGCCCGGGAGAAAACAAAAAGGGTAGAGTATAGGAAAGAGAAATGAGTAGAGTTGAGTCAAAGGGCTGTGTCTCTTTGCTCGATGGTGACCAGCCGGCGAGCCAGAGACACAGAGTAAGAGTAGAAAGTGAAATGCTGGCGAGCTCCCCACCTGGAATTCTTTTCAGACATAATCAAGGAGGAGCAAGGCCAGCGGAGAGGAGATGTGGACGTGCGGTCCGGATAGTAAGTAATGTGTTTACGCAAACCATTTATAGTTGTGGTGGGCGTGTCCTCCGCCTCTACAAAGAGTGCACCGCCGTCCTTCTCTAAATATATCAGTGTGTGTATAAAAATAAATGCTACATATAAATATAATCCACATATATGGATGTATATTTGATATCTCTATGTGACTGTGCAGTAGCAGGAAACGCCTATAGCAGTCAGAGGTGCCGAATCGGGTAGAGCGTGGACTGGCTTCCAGTGTGGAAGGTCGGGAGTTCGAATCCCGACAGATTCAAACCAATGGCTTAGAAAATTAAAGTAAAAAACCTTGTTTTATTTAACGATGCCTCTAGAGCGCATTGATTGTTATCATCGGCTAGTGGACGTCAAAGGCTTACACAATTGATACTTGATGCTACCTATCCTGGCGCTTAGCATTTCTACAATATGGTAGAGACCGGTTTGCTCGGTACCACGTGATTCAGTGAGATATCGGATTGTTTGTTTGTTTGTTGTTTTACGTCCTAGCAACATCGAAGGTCATATCAAGACGAGTACCGACTTGTGACAGTGCACACTCATGGTGACCTTTATAGTGCTGCCCCACTGGGAAATCAGCCAGCCAGCACCATGACCTGATAATGATATCCCACTCAGTCACGTCATCCTGACACTGATCTAACCAGTCCTTGCCCTATCCTATTAATGCCGAGCGCAAGGCTAGGAAGCGACAAGTATCAATTCTAAAGTCATTGGTTTGACTCGACTGGGAACTGAACTCCTGACCTTCCACACCCGAGGCCTGCGCTCTGCCGATTAGGCTACCGCACCCGGTTAGATATCGGACCATGGCAAAGATTCTACTATGCAGTAGTAGAATCTTAAGCCATGGTGCCAGTGGTCTGCTCTCCCGCTGAGGCAGCACTATAAGGTCGCTATTAACGAGTGAGTCGGATGTGTATGCAGGATATACAATTGGATGAGTGCGTCAGAGGAGGATCGACATAACAATTTGGCATAAACATGTATGCACACATGCAATATAATGATATGACGAATATAGCTAAGACAAAACTAGCCATAGTTAAACATTTTGAGCTAAGAAACATACAATTCCACACAAAACAATCAGTCACTTTAAGGCTGAAATCAACATCACCATTATTAATTCTTGTTCTAAATATTAAAATGCCAAATGTGTCAACATACACTTGTTTCAGAGAAATATATAACCAATATCTGATTGACTCTACTCATTTTCTAGTTCTACATATGTCATTAACTATGGGATATAAATAAAAACATTAATAAAATAAGTAAAACTGACTCTGGCTATGGGTCTAACACTAGTCTGAGTGCCCAGATTTGTCTAAATCTAAATGCACATGGCATAGGATGTGCTGATTATATTGATGTAAATGCAATGCTGGATAAAAGATTAATATATTAACTTATTATATATATATTTTTTAGTTGGTATTCTATGTTTCAAACAAGAGCTGAGATGAGCTGAAACTAGCACATATCATAGCTGCACCCAGTGTAATTAGCATGTGCCATGTGCTTCTCGTGGGTTTGTTTTTCTTCTACGCATCCCACAATGCACCGTGTGGCTGGAATGGTGATGTAGTCTATTGGATGAGTGCATCAGAGGAGGATCGGTAGTTGTAGGAAATGGTGCATGGACAAATCAAATGAGAATCTATTAATTATACAAGTATAACTTCTCTTATATACCGACTACTTTCACTAGTTTCAGTGGCTTTTTTCTTCTTGTTTTTTTTACTAATGAAGCAAACACTGCCTCTTATGTGAGTTTTACACTCTTTTAAAGACAGATTAGAAAGACTACATTGTCTTGAATGAGCGAGGTCGCTCATTCGGTGTCAGTGCTGGACATGGCAGGCTCAAGGCCGAAGCCCTCCCTCCCCCCTGCCACTACTGTGATGGTGGGGGGGGGGGGGGTAGTGATCCGGGGGGAGGGGGGGGGGGGAGAGGGGGAAGCCATCTTCCCCCCTCCGGCCTATATAACAACTCCTGCCAGCCATCACGGCCAGGCACTATTCTGGTGTCTTCCGGAGCCACCGAAGCTGGGCCCAAATGTAAGGGGGCGGGTTAGCGGGGGTTAGCGGTCATAACCCGAGCGTAGTCGGGAATTCCCCGGTTAGCGGCCGAAACTCACAATGTGTGTGCACGGGTTAGGCAAACCCCTCGAGGGTTAACGCGGCCTGCGCTAACCCCAACTTCTAGGTGGTTTATCGTCGGTGTTACGCGTGGACTGAAGATGGATGTGTGTCTCTGTGTCTGTGTGTGTGTCTGTGTGTGTGTCTGTGTGTGTGTCTCTGTCTCTGTGTCTCTGTGTGTGTGTCTCTGTGTCTGTGTGTGTGTCTCTGTATCTCTGCATGTGTGTCTGTGTGTGTGTCTCTGTGTGTGTCTCTGTGTCTCTTTGTCCCTGTGTGTGTCTGTGTTTGTCTCTTTGTATGTGTGTGTGTCTCTGTGTGCGTCTCTGTATGTGTTTCTGTGTGTGTGTCTCTGTATGTGTATCTGTGTCTGTGTGTGTCTATGTGTGTGTATCTCTGTGTATGTGTGTGTGTGTCTCTGTGTGTGTCTGTGTGTGTGTCTCTGTCTCTGTGTCTGTGTGTGTGTCTGTGTGTGTGGCTCTATGTAGGTGTGTATGTGTGTCTATGTGTGTGTCTCTGTGTCTCTCTGTGTGTGTGTCTCTGTATCTGCATGTGTGTCTCTGTGTGTGTCTCTGTGTGTGTGTGTCTCTGTGTCTTTGTGTCTCTGTTGCAGTGTGTGTGTCTGTCTCAGAGACACACACACACAGACACAGAAACACACACACAGACACACACAGACACAAACAGAGACACACACACAGACACACACACAGAAACACACACAGACACACACACAGAAACACACACATACACACAGAAACACACACAGAGACACACACAGAGACACACACAGACACACAGGCACACACAGACATACACACACAGAGACACTCACACAGACACACACAGGCACACATAAACACAGAGACACACACACAGACACACACAGACACACACAGACACACAAACAGAGACACCCACAGAGACACACACACAGACACACTGAAACACAGAGACACACACACAGACACACACATAGACAGACACACTGAAACACAGAGACACAGAGTGACACACACAGAGACACACACACACACAGAAACACACACACAGACACACACACAGACACACACAGAAACACACACACCGACACAGAGACACACACAGAGACACACATACAGAGACAGAGACACACACACAGACACACACAGAGAGACACACACACAGATACAGAGACACACACACAGACACAGAGATACACACACATAGACACACACATACAGAGACACAGAGACACACACAGACACACACACAGAAACACATACAGAGACACACACACATACAAAGAGACACACACAGACACACACAGAGACAAAGAGACACACAGACAGACACAGAGACACACACAGACACACACGCAGAGATACAGAGACACACATAGACAGAGAGACACACACACAGACACACACACACAGACACACACACACAGACACACACACAGAGACACACACACAGACACACAGAAAAACAGAGACACAGAGTCACACACTGAGGGGTGGGGGGGAGGAAGAGGGTGCTTCCTCCCGACTCCTACGACGCTCGCCGGGTACATTCCCACGGGGGCTCCCCAAATCTATAAATAACGCACAGGGTAGCTAACAAGTGCGCGCTTGGCACGCATACATCCCCCGTGACACATATACCAACACCGACCATAGCTACCCCGTCGGCCGGCCTTAACTCCGGCGAAGATAACCGGTGGCTCATACATTTAGGCCCTGGTCAGTCTTCTCCAAACGCCCGCACTTCCCACCTCCAATTTTACCCACCCACCCACACCTGCAGTTGATTGTGCCCACACCAATCAACAAAACCAAAAACCAATCAAGCATTTAAACTAAAAAAATAAAGAATACCATCTAATGAGTTACTAACACCCACGCAGTTAACAGATCACACCTACGTAAATGTCACATTTCTGATAATTTACCCTCTACTGTTATCTCATATTTTTATCATTAACTATTGCTATTGTACTTTAACATAATTGATTACTCATTTGTTAAATTGTTCATATGACTCATATGCCCTCATCACATTTCATTTTCCCAATATATCAGGGCCTTCGCTCATTCACTTCTTGCCCGATGATACACAGTCAATGTACATGCCGCCGGGCGGGCAGCGCCCGAATAAAAGCCTTGATTAACCCACTCATGCCTCTGAGTCAGCTTTGTCCATGAGCAATGTGTAGATAATGTGCCATATGAAAATCTTCTTCTTTTTTTTTTAGACACATAGGAATCCATTTATGTTGCATCTATCTGGGTAAGCTTGTAGTAGGACCTATACATGGGAATTGAAGGTTTTTAAAATTATTTTTATTTGTGGATTCGGTTTAACCCACACACCACACGTGATACCCGAGCTGACAAAGGTGGGAGGCGTCCAGTGGGGGCGGGAGGCGGGAGGCGGGAGGCGGGAGGCGGGAGGCGGGGGAGCCTTTAGGTACAGGGGTTGTTGCCTTTTTACATTGAGTCACCACCCCCTTCCTCGAAGCCCGCCCCCGCCCCCGCCCCCGCCCCCGCCCCCACCCTCGCCTCCACCCTGCCCCTACCCCACCCCCACCACACCCTCGTCCAGCCCCACCGCCCCTCACACAAAATTACGCAGATTACAAGAAGCCAGGTGACGTAGCTTATATATGTATGCGTATATATATTATGTATATTATGTATATTATGTATATTATGTATATTGTGTATATTGTATATATTGTATATATTGTATATATTGTATATATTGAATATATTGTATCTATTGTATTTATTGCATATATTTTATATTGTATATTATATACATTATATACAGTATATACAGTATATACATTATATATATAGTATATATAGTATATATCATATACATTATATATATTATATGTATTACATGTATTACATGTATTATATTATTATATTATTATATATTACATATTTTATATATATTATATATATTATATATATTTATATATAAATATTATACATATTATATATAACATCCACTCTACGTGAGGCCTCCAGGTAGAACTGTAGTTAGTGATGCGGACCACAGACTGCATATTCCGATGAAAGTATCAAATATCTATGAAAGTATATGACGTCAACCCAGCGTCTATTAATAGAACTCAAATCCACCGAGTATAGTCGATACACACACGCGCGCACGCGCACATACACGCGCACACACGCACGCACGTGCAGACACGCGCACCTAAAGGCAAACACCATCCAACCAAAGCAGTCCCTGTTGAACTGGATTAACCTGTAGTGCTACTATTGACACTCATTATCGCCATCAGAAGCAGCATCACAGCCACTATCAATATCATCACCAATATCACAACCAGCACCACCAGCACTGCCACTATCAATATCATCACCAATATCATAACCAGCACCGGCAGCACAACCACTATCAATACCATCACCAATATCATAACCAGCACCACCAGCACAGCCACTATCAATATATCATCACCAATATCATAACCAGCACCACCACTATCAATACCATAACCAATATCATAACCAGCACCACCAGCACTGCCACTATCAATGCCATCACCAATATCATAACCAGCACCACCAGCACAGCCACTATCAATACCATCACCAATATCATAACCAGCACCACCAGCACAGCCACTATCAATGCCATCACCAATATCATAACCAGCACCACTAGCACAGCCACTATAAAACAATACCATCACCAATATCATAACCAGCACCACCAGCACAGCCACTATCAACATCATCATCAATATCATGACCAGCACCACCAGCACAGCCACTATCAATACCATCACCAATATCATAACCAGCACCACCAGCACCACCACTATCAATGCCATCACCAATATCATAACCAGCACCACCAGCACAGACACTATAAAACAATACCGCCACTATCAACATCATCACCAATATCATAACCAGCACGACCAGCACCGCGACTATCAATATCACCAATATCATAACCACAAGCACCACCAGCACCGCCACTATCAATATCATCACCAATATCACAACCAGCACCACCAGAACCGCCACTATCAATATCATCATCAATATCACAACCAGTACCACCAGCACCACCAGCACCACCACTATCAATATCATCACCAATATCGTAACCAGCACCACCGCTATCAATATAATCGCCAATATACCAGCACCACCAGCACCACCACTATCAATATCAACATCATCACCACCATTTTTTTTTTTGGTAAATATTTTTATTCATCTGAATACATATTTTTTCAGCGCCGGGGCACTGGTCTTCCAGCCGTCGGAGTGGTCGCATTTCATCTGTACATAGTGGAAGTGGAATGTGTTGCATTGTGTGCAGCACAACCCATTCTGAACATAAAAGAAAGTGGGGGAGCAGCCTATGCTGCATAGTGTACAGCATATGTACTCACCATAGTGCAAGGTATATGCATCACTGTGTGCAGCACAACCCATTCTGAACCTAAAAGAAAGTGGGGGAGCAGCCTATGCTGCATAGTGTACAGCATATGCACTCACCATAGTGCAAGGTATATGCATCAAGATAGAGTGTGCAGTAATGTACACTAGTGGTTAAATCATATGCTGTGTTTGTATATCAGTTAGATTTGGTTTTAATAACGGTTAGTCTTTAAATAGTGCGATGATGTGCATGTATAGTGGTTTATATTGTGTGCATTGCTGGTTGATGTAGTTATTCAGAGGTGGTAATGGGTCTAAAGTAGGGGTAGTGGGTCTCGGGTCATTGAGTTATAATAGTTGTTTGTCAAATGTGGATGGGGGAGAGGGGTCCATGGGTAGGGGGGGCGGACACGCAGGGAGAGAGCAGGCATGACAGAGGGCGAAGTCAATGGGTTGTTCACCAGGTCGTATTATATATTTGCAGTGTCAGGTTTTGGGCCTGAATAACCAGGTGAGCTCTGTATGCATTTTTAAAGGCAAGGATCGAACCCGCTTCTCTGGTTTTGGTTGGGAGCTCATTCCACATGACACTTCCTTTGTAAATCGGAGCTCTCATTAACTTATTTGTATTAGGGTTGGGCACCCAGAGCAGAGTCGATGTCCCCCTTCTCGTTACCCTGGTTGTGCGATCTATGTATTTGTCATCACTCGCACGTTTATACATCAACGTCATTAGGTGTAGGTTCCTACGTACATCCAGAGTGTCCAGCCCTGCTCTGCTATGCATTTCAACCACACTTAGTATCTTGCCTTGGAATACTGTTCTGAGGGCTCTGTTTTGCGTTCTTTGTAATTTGGTCTCTTGCTGCTTCGTTAGTAATCCATAGATGATATCATTGTAGTCTATAATTGGTAATATTGTTGACTTGTACAGCTGCACATCTACTGGTGCCGGTTATTATTGAAATACTTGTGCCGCTTACAATTGTAATACTGGTGCTGCTTACAATTGTAATACTGGAGCTGGTTACAATTGTAATAGTGGTGCCAGTGACAATTGTAACACTGGAGCTGGTTACAATTGTAATAGTGGTGCCAGTTACAATTGAAATAGTGGTGCCAGTTACAATTGTAATAGTGGTGCTGGTTACAATTGTAATACTGGTGCCTGTTAGAATTGTAATACTGGTGCCAGTTACAATTGAAATACTGGTGCCGGTTACAATTGTAATACTGGAGCTGGTTACAATTGTAATATTGGTGCCAGTTACAATTGTAATACTGGTGCCGGTTACAATTGAAATACTGGTGTCACTTACCGTTACAATTGTAATACTGGTGTTGGTTACAATTGAAATACTGGTGCCGGTTACAATTGTAATACTGCAGCTGGTTACAATTGTAATAGTGGTGGCAGTTACAATTGTAATACTGGTGCCAGTTACAGTTGTGATACTGGTGCCGGTTACAATTGTAATACTGGTGCCGGTTACAATTGTAATACTGGTGCCTGGTTACAATTGTAATACTGGTGCCGGTTACAATTGTAATACTGGTGCCGGTTACAATTGCAATACTGGTGCCGCTTACAATTGTAATACGGTGCCACTTACAATTGTGATACTGGTGCCGCTTACAATTGTGATACTGGTGCCAGTTACAATTGAAATGCAGTGATAGCCCAGGAGGCCTATTTTCCTGAAGCACGTCACATTTAGTGCAGATAGGTCCAGTCAACTTGGGATAATCCATGCGTAAGTACTGCGATAAGCTGCACAGCCAACCCCTCCACACACCCCTACAGCCCCCCCCCCCCCACCCACCAACCCCACACACACCACCAACACCACAACACACACTACCCACTCCCAACAACCGGGCGTGGTGGCCTAATCGGGAGAGCGTGGGCCTTTGGGAGTTCGGTTCCCGGTCGAGTCAAACCAATGACTTTAAAATTGATACTTTTTGCTTCCTAGCCTGGCACTCGGCATTATTGGATAGGGCAAGGAATGGTTAGCTCAATGTCAGGATAATGTGACTGAGTGAGATATCGGGTCATGGTGGCGGTGGCCTGATTTCCCAGTGGGACAGCACTATAAAGTCACCATGAGTGCGCACTGTCACAAGTCAGTACCCATCCCGATATGACCTTAGATGTTGCCAGGACGTAAAACAACCAACCAACCTCCCTCCCCAACACACACACACACAGAGGGCCACTACGCCTATCTGCAGCTATCAACCTCAGTCGCCTTGTCGACCACTGAGGTATCTCTGACATTGCCGTCATTGCCATGGTTACACCACAGTTGTGCAGGTGTTGCAGTTTCCGCGGCACACCAGTTTGCCAGGGACACATCCATTCAAATGCATTGTCAATGACCGTGAGCAAATCTTCATACAGAAAAAGTCAAATACCTCTCAAATTACACCACCTAGAAAGAAATCGCTTGGTACACATATAAAAAAAATGTTTACCAAAAAGACTATATTAAATTGATAAGGTTGGGGTTCTGGATTTCTATTAGTTTTGAATAAAACTAACGTTTTGCACTGCGCGTACCGTCAAACTCAAGTCATTGTCAATGGTCGTGAGCAATGTTCATACAGAAAATACAGAAAAAATTAAATATCTTTAAAACCACACCACCTCGAAACAAATCGTTTGGTACACATATAGAAAACATCTTTACCAAAAACATTGTATTAAATTTATAAGGTTAGTGACGATGCTGTTCGATTTTGATGCATGCACAGAAGCGATGTCTCCCTGGCAAACTGGTGTGCCTCGGAAACTGCAACACCGGCACTAATGTCTATACAGTCGGCGCATGCGCACGCCGCGCTCGCTGGAGCCGACACGGCGTTAGTATTACCGTTGAACTGCGAGTCTCGCTACGATCTGATTTGATACGCCGAGTCATGCTTATGGTGCTGTCACATTACAACGCTTCTCGCCAACGCGCGTCGACGTATGTGATTTTTGGGGGGAACGTCGGGATACGTCAGGAAGCGTTACGCACGCGTTAGTATTCGTTGATGGATGGTGAGGGTCGGTGGCACGTGTCAGGGGACCGGCGAAGTTTTGTGCTTGCACAAAACTTTCAACGCGCAGCAACGCGCGGGTACCAACATTATGTTAAACGTGCTGGAATAACGTTATGCGAACGCTAGGCACATGCCACGCACGCATGAGGCTCGTTGCGCCAAACTGTTGCTTTGTTTGTTTGTTGTTGTTTTATGTCCTAGCAACATCTAAGGTCATAACAGGATGGTGAGCCAAACGTTTTTTTTTCTTTTTCTCACGCGTCGAAATACGTTACCACAACGTCAGCCGCATGCTACCAACATGTTGCGCTGAAAAGTTTTATGTTTCTCGACTTTTTTGCACGTTGGCGGCGCGCCGGCGAGAAGCGTCGTAATGTGACAGGGCCATTACAATAATCGCGCGGTGCCCGGCCGTGCGCATTGCACTTGTGTCCGCACTGATAGAACGCGACGTGGGTTTATATTTAGATGTTGCTGACAATGATGCCACCAAAACGATCAATCATGAGTGTGAGGGTGGGGGGGGGGGGGCAGGCAGGGAACCAAAGAGAAAGCGCTGAAGAAGGGGGAAGAGAGAGGAGAAGGGGGATAAAGTGGAGGGAGAGGGGGAGGTAGAGCGGGGTGGGGTGAGGACAGGGAGAGGGTGGGGGGGATGGGAAGAGAGGGGGGCAGAGAGAAGACGGGGAGAGGGAAGGGGGGGGGGGGTGGAGGATAAGAATTGAGAGAGGCAGTTAGTCAGAGAACAGCCGAGCCAAACAAGCAAAGAAATAGAACGCGCACGAGTGAGAGACAGAGAGAGAAAGAGAGAGAGACAGACAAATCAAGACAGGCAGGGAGAGACAGATATGCACAGAGAGACAGATAGGCAGAGAGACAGTGGATGAGTGACAGGGCATAATAAAAACGAGAGAGTGAGATTTAGAGAGTGCGAGAATGAGTGAGGTAGCGATTAAGATCGAGATGGCGAAAAGGAGAGAAAAAGAGAGGAAGTGGAGGAGTGCGAGAAACTGACACGCGGGACAGAGTGAGAGTGAAAGGGGCGAGATAAAAGGGGGAAATGTGGAAAGAGAGGCAAGAGATAGTGAGGGGTGACAAAGAAGGAAAGGGACCTAGAGATAGTGAGCGAGGGAGAAAGAAGGACAGAGAGTGAGAGATAGTGAAAGAGGGAGAAAGAAGTGCAGAGAGCGAGAGATAGTGAGAGGGGGGAAAGAAGGACAGAGCACGAGAGATAGTGAGAGAGGGGGGAAAAAAGGTCAGAGAGCGAGAAATAGTGAGAGGGGGAGATCGAGAGATAGTGAGAGGGGGAAAGAAGGAGAGAGAGCGAGAGATAGTGAAAGAGGGAGAAAGAAGGGCAGAGAGCGAGAAATAGTGAGAGGGGGAGAAAGAAGGACACAGAGCGAGAAAGAAGGACAGAGAGCGAGAGATGATGAGAGTGAGAAAGAAGGACAGAGAGCGAGAGATAGTGACAGAGGAGAAAGAAGGACAGAGAGCGAGAGATAGTGAGAGAGGGGAAAAGAAGGACATAGAGCAAGAGATAGTGAGAAGGGGAAAGAAGGACAGAGAGCGAGAGATAGTGAGCGAGGGAGAAAGAAGGACAGAGAGCGAGAGATAGTGAGAGAGGGAGAAAGAAGGACAGCGAGCGAGAGATAGTGAGAGGGAGGAAAGAAGGGCAGAGAGCAAGAGATGAGAACGAGAAAGAAGGACAGAGACCCAGAAATGATGAGAAAGAAGGAAAGAGAAGGAGAGATAGTGAGAGAGGGAGAAAAGCAGAGTGCGAGAGACGATGAGAGTGAGAAAGAAGGACGGAAAGTGAGAGATAGTGATAGAGGGAGAAAGAAGGACAGAGAGGGAGAAAGAAGGATAGAGAGCGAGAGATGATGAGATGGAGAAAGAAGGACAGCGACTGGGAGATAGTGAGAGAGGCAGAAAGAAGGACAAAGAGCGAGAGATGATGAGATGGAGAAAGAAGGACAGCAAGCGAGAGATAGTGAGAGAGGCAGAAAGAATGACAAAGAGTGAGAGAGATGATGAGAGGAAGAAAGAAGGACAGCGAGTGACAGATAGTGAGAGAGGCAGAAAGAAGGACACAAAAAGCAAGAAAGAAGGACACAGAGCGAGAGATCCTGAGAGGGGAAACGAAAGCAGGAAAGAGACCATGAGATAATGAAAGAGACAGACAGAAAGACAGAGATTGAGAGGGAAAGAGATTGAGACAGACTGGGACAACCCGAGGCAGACGAGCAGTTAGACAAGCGGGGGGCAGACATGGCGAACGAAACTGCCAGTGCGAGTACAAGCGTGCTGCATGGAATCACAGGTCTCGCGCGTACGTGACAACGCACCTGGTCAAAATGGACGGCGAGTGTGTCGCTGAAATGTCCACCCTGTTTATCGAGCAGACGACTTCTACTCTTAACCAGTCGGTAGAGCGCAGGCTTCCCATGTGAAAGGTCGGGAGTTCGAATCCCAGGAGAGTCAAATCAATTACTTAAATTTGATAGCCCCCCCCCCCCTACTTGTCGCTACCCAGCCTGGCGCTAGGCATTAACAGGATAGGACAAGGACTGGTTAGCACAGCATCAGGATAATGTGACTGTGGGATATTGGGTCATGGTCCCAGCAGCCTGGTCTCCCAGTGGGCCAGCACTATAAATTTGCCATGAGTGTGCACTGTCACAAGTCTGTACCCATCCTGATGTGACCTTAGATGTTGCTAGGACATAAACCAACAACGAGCAATAATCCACTCTCTGAGGTAGCGACCTAAAACGATCGCCGACGCACATGTACTTCTGATAAAGCTCTCCTGATAAGAGATAGCAAAGAGGGTGGGGTCGGGTGGAGATTGAACACCCTCGACCTCAAATCTACGAGGGGTGTTTTATTAGAAGCCTGTCTGGCCCTTTGCTAAACTTTCCATTGCTTAAAAAGTATAACTTACAATGTCATCAAAGGCCAGTTGCTCTCATAGTCATACCATGTCTATGCGTTGTGGGGCGTTAAAAATCAATTGGGTCGGTAAAAGTGTAGGCTCTGGCTTTCTATCGACCAACTGTCTAATGGTGAAAACAAGACTATTCCGACTTAGCCATGATAAGCAGTTTATAAATCCTCAATAAATTTGTTTTTCAAAGGGTAGACGGGGTAGGGGAAGACTATCACGAACAGAATGTGATGTATATTTATTTATGCAGGTATTATTCAGGAGGGAGTAGAGAGACCTTTAGTTTGAGGTTGAACTTCTAACTTCAACTTGGAACGTGATGTTCAAGTTGTACCGTGACGTTTAACCTTTATGTTAACTTTAGTAGCAGGTTCAACCTGAAATTACACTGAATATCACCCACCAATAACTCACATATCACTCATATATCACATATATCACTCATCTATCACACATATATCACCCACATATAATCTTCATATACCACACATCTACCACTCATCTATCATAAACATATATCCACCATCGATCACCCACATATCACGTTTTACCTTGCACGTCAAATTAGTCCTTTTGCTGTTGTACCACCAGTTGCAATGTAAGGGATACCCCTGAATGATCATGTGACGATGATGTATCACGGGGGGATCCCGCACGGTACAAGTTGTATGTCAGAAACTAAATGTCTCTAATGTGTCAGTTATAACTGCGCTTCTCTGTTATTGCTGTTACCGGACACTAATACAGCAAGGCGCGGCATTCCCCGAGCTGGGTTTGCCACACTGAATGCAGTCAAGCTGAAGCCCAGGTCGCTCGGTGATACATAGCACTGTGTCACCAGCCATTGCCTATTAAAGCTGTATAGCCTGATGAAAGCGTCACATTTTTCAAAACCAAAACACATTTTATTCAAAATATCCAGCTTCGATGCTGGTGCACTTATTAAGCACTTGTCACTGCATAGATGGGGGATTCTAAATCAATGTAATAGAACTTGTCACTATGCTGTCAGAATGTCGATATCGGCACCTAAATTAACTGCGCATATTTTCACTTCAAATATCTGCAAAGTTAGCCATTTAAAGTAAATGTTACTTCAAACTAAAGCAAGATAAGGATCAACCTACTACAGTAAAACCTCTCTAACCCACCACCTCTAAAAACCGACCACTCCTCTATATCAATCGCTTTATTTGGGTCCCAAACGATCGCCCATACAATACAATTGTAATGATAAAAAAAACTCCCCAAACCGACCACCTCCCTAATTGGACCATTTAAAGTTGGACCCATGGCCGGTCGATTTAGAGAGGTTTTACTGTATATCCATCTAAAAATATGACAGAAACTCAAGACCATCAGACTGCAACTTCTATCTTGTCACAATGGCCGGCGAATCAACTGGTGCCTCCCCCCTGCCCCCCCTCCTGCTCCCCCCCCCCCCCCCCCACCCCCGCCCCCCAGGTGCATGCGCGCTCAACTCACCCAGTGATGTCTTGGACAGCGCCAGCTCGCTATCCGCTGTGCTCGTAGTTCCGGACTTGGTCGACTTTGGCGCTGGTGTGCTGCGTGGAACTGCCGGCGGCACCTGGCGGCGAATGGAAGAAACAAAACATATAAAAGAAATTGTCTGTAACCGAATGTTTGTTTAATTACATTAACTCGCATTTCCGGCTGGTCACATGTCCAGATACTTGATGTCGCTGAACTTTGATGACGTGGGGTATTGATGAGAACTGGTGTTTCTAATATTATATAGACTGTGTGTAATATAAATATATATCAGAGGAGGTGTTACCAAATAAAAAACGAGAGACAAAGCAATCATGGATGACGCAAACCATACTAGAAAAGATGGCAGAAAGGAAGAAAGTGAAAACCACTGATCCACCTAAATACAAACACCTGAAGAATGAAATAGAAGATGAATGCAAAAAAGCTAAAGATGAATGGTGGAATAAGAAGTGTGAAGTAGTGGAACAACTTGAGTCTCAACATCGTTCAAGAGAGATGCACAAGAAAGTGAAAGAGATAACAGGTCAAGGATACAGACAGAGAAGCAGTAAATGTATCAAGAACAAAGACGGCAAAATGCTCTTTGAAGAAGATGAAATAAAGTCCAGATGGGAAGAATATGTAAACGAACTATACAATGATGACAGAGGGAACCCACCCACAATCGAGAAAGAAGATGGGAATATTATATTAGTATCAGAGGTTGAGAAGGCTATCAATGATCTAAAGGCAGGTAAGGCTCCTGGAAGTGACCAGATAACATCAGAAATGATAAAAGGACTAGATGAAGTGGGGATTCAAATCATTCATAAGCTAGTAACTGACATCTATGAGACTGGATTTATACCATTGAATATGAATGAATCCATATTTGTACGACTCCCAAAGAAGCTAAAACCAACATTGTGTACTGAGTACAGAACATTAAGCCTGATGAGTCATATGTTGAAGATGATCCTGAAAATAATTTTACTGAGAAACAGACAGAAAATTGAAGAACAAATCAGTAACGTACAAAGTGGGTTTATATCTGGAAGAGGTACACGTGAAGGGATTTTCAATATGAGAATGATTTGTGAACGTTATTGTGAAGTGAACCAGGATGTTTATGCCTGCTTTATTGACTATGAGAAGGCCTTCGACCGAGTCAATCATGAACTGTTAATCAAATGTTTACAAGATATTGGTGTCAATGGCAAAGACATTAAACTAATTGTGAACTTATACTGGACACAACGTGCATTTATAAAAATGGAGCAGGGCCTATCGGATGAAGTTATGATTAAACGAGGAGTTCGACAGGGGTGTGTATTGTCACCATGTCTATTTAACCTGTACACAGAGATGATTTTCAGACACATTGAAGATTGCAAGGGAGTGACAATAGGTGGCATGAACATCAACAATCTTAGATATGCCGATGACAGTGTAATACTAGCAGACAGTGAGAAAAACCTACAAGATATAGTGAATAGAATCAATAAAGTGGGAATACTATTCAACATGAAGATGAATGCCAGGAAGACCAAAACAATGGTTATAAGTAAAAAGACAGATAAACCAAATGTCAATATAACCATAGATGGCACAAACATAGAACAAGTATCCGAATTCATATATCTCGGACAAAAGATTACAAATGATGGGAGATGTGAGGAAGAAATTAAAAGAAGGATAACAATAGCCCGAACAACATTCTCCAAAATGAATAGAGTGTTAACATCAAGTAAGATATTAATACAAACAAGGAAGCGTATTCTTCAGTGTTATGTGTGGTCTACTCTAATGTATGGGGCAGAGACATGGACAATCTCTAAGAAAATGTACAAACGTTTAGCAGCATTTGAGATGTGGACTTATCGAAGGATGATGAAAATATCATGGACAAAGAAGATCACCAACAAAGAAGTTCTCAGAAAAATTAAAAATAAGAAAAGCTTGTTTGCCACTATACAGACAAAGAAACTTATTTATTTTGGCCACATCATTCGTCAGAGTTCAATATACCGTACATTGTTGGAAGGGAAGGTGAATGGCAGCAGAGGGAGAGGGAGACCAAGAACATCATGGTTTACAAATATTTCACAGTGGACAGGCTTGAATTATTCACAGTCTATCAGAACAGCACAACATCGGGACAAGTGGAGAACCATTGCATCCAACCCTCGACTAGAGGATGGAACTATTGATTGATTGATTGATATATATATATATATATATTATATATGTATTCCATTCGCAAATGAGAAGGAAAGACTAGGACTTGGTTTGGGTTGAGTTTATTCTCTTGCAGGAGAACATATGCCTTACCGAAAAAGTTTTGAAATTGAGCAGAGTGACAGTTGGCTCATGGTGTAGAGGAGATGGGAAGGAGAGTGAATAACATGGAAGTTAAGCTGGTTAGAGAGAAACATTACGGGGCTGCCATTATTTATATCCACATAATCAATTATATAGTACATATAAAATTATACATTTATTGTGTGTTTATACATATACATGCACATACATATACGTATATACATGTATATATCTCTCTGTATATATGTGTGTGCTTCGTGTTTGTGGCATGACAATATGTCTTTGGTTAAATCATCAAGATTATTGATGTACTACATATATAATTATATATGTATGTTCATAAGTATATATACTCTATATTATGTGCATAACTATATATATATATATACTTATAGTTATACACATGCATATATACTTGTATATGCAGAACATTAATAATCTTGATGATGTAACCAAAGGCATATTGGCATGCCACACATGAAGCAAACACACACATGTAATTTATATATACATGTATGTACATACATATGTATATATATATATATATATATATATATATGTGATGTATAAGCATTATGCGAGTATAAAGGCATGGAAGGGAATTATTATTATTATTCTTCTAATTCATTATCTACCAACCATTGTCCTCGATGTATTCACCTCCTATATCTACATACTGCTACTGGTGGTACCACCTGCAGCCTCCTCCTGTACTACGGGCTCTCCCATTGTCATTCAAGCCCTGAGAATACATTAATCTCAACCCACTTTTTATTGTCTTGTTCATTTTGTACTATAGCCAGACTGTATATGTGTATATATATATGTACATGCATATATTGTTTAGGTTGACTCGACCGGGGATCAAACGCAGTACGGGGCGCCCGACGCCATCAGCTATTCCACCAGCTGCGCATACGTTGATATTACAGCCTGACTGATCTATCATTATCATCATTATCATCATTACCATCATTATCATCATTATCATCAGTATTATTATCATTATTATTATTATTATTATTATTATCATCATTATTATCATGGTACAGTTTGAGAAATCTGCGGCCACCATCCATCAGTACAGGCGATGACACACGCCGGGCACCGGTGAGTGGACCGCGCCCTTTGGGACGCGCGGCCACCCCGGCCAGAGGAGCCGGCAAAGGGCGCATGCGTGTCAATGACGTAACCGACGACGGCAGTGCCCGCTGGGGGCGCCGCGTGTTCCTCATTAGAGACGGCGAGACGTCGAGACGTCGAGACGGCGAGACGGCACAACATGGGGGGCATTCTGATCCAGGAATTCAGATTCATTACACGGTCCACCTGCGTTTTACACGTGTCGGGCTGTCGGTCCAAGTGCTATAAACAGACGGCAACGCCGCCAGATTTATTATTGCCTCCTTATGCCCGCCCCTCCCCCCCCCCCCTCCCCGCCAATCAGCCTCCACCCTCCCACCGCCCGCCAACACCCATCACACTACCCGACAGCACCCCCACCCCCCGCCCGCCAACACCCATCACACTACCCGCCAACACCCCCACACCCCCGCCCGCCCCCCGCCCGCCAACACCCCTCACACTACCCGCCAGCACCCCCACGCCCCCGGCCGCCCCCCGCCCGTCAACACCCCTCACACTACCCGCCAGCACCCGCCCCAGGCCCGCTAACACCGCTCAACCCGCCCTGCCAACATCCGCTTCCCGCCCTGCCAACACCCGCTCCCCGCCCGACAACACCCGCCCCCCATCCGCCATAACCCCTCAACCTGCCCCGCCAACACCCCTCCCCCCGCCCGCCAACACCCTCCCCTCTCCCGCCACCATCCGCCACCCGTCCGCCACCCGTCCGCCAGCCCCCCCCCCCCTCCCCCGATCTCCGAACATACCCTGCCATTTCTGAGTACCCCACGTGCGCTGTCTACGTTAGGGTCTGGGAGATATACTATATACGTGCTATATAATGTATTATATGAATATTAATTACGAGTGTACTCAAGTTGGTTATATTGTGACGGATATATTGGGCCCGAAGCAGGTATGCTATTTTGGTGGGTGACCGGAAAGCTTGTTCGGGAACCTTGGTCCGCATTCGCCCAGCTCGGGGCCAAGCCGGGCATTTCCGGCCCTTTCGAATGCGCCGGAGTAGGCATTCGTTGGTGAAATTTAGGCCACCTCTTTCTCCTAGTTCCTAATCGAGGAATATGTATATATATATATATATATATATATAGTAATATATATATATATATATATATATATATATGCTGTATCAGCCATTATACGAGTATAATAAGGCTGGAAGCTCCTCAGCCCTAACTCCTCCCTCGGTCATCTACTGGAGGAGCATGTCTGTTAATCTAAAAACCTCCATCCTACTGACACTCAGATCTGTTGGGGGGCGCCACCCATCTGTGCACGCACCACTGCCACCCCCCTACATACACTCACTCAGTCAATGTACTGCCGGATTATATATATATATATATATATATATATATGTGCAATATATATGTGTATATACATGATATATGTACACATATATCATATGTATACATATGTACACACACACACATGTATGCACATATATGCATATGTATATACATGTATATGCATGAATACACATGTATATACATGCATACACATATAATATATGCACACATATATATATACATGGATACAGAATTATTATTTCCGTGCAATAGAACATGTTCCGTTCTGCAAACATGCACATATTCTTTATTTTCGCGGAAATATGTTCTTTTTTTTAAAACGCGATAATACAGTTGAATCCGGAGAAGCTTCACTGTCCTTTAAAGTTATATCACTTTCCACAGCTGACTTTGCCATGAGCCCTGGTGGTGAAACATGCCTCCCTACACCAGTCCCTCTGGCCTGGCGTCGAGTTGGTGAGTTGGTTCGACAGCAGATAAAGTATTCACCCCGCACTTGTAGTAGGGGTGAAAAACAACCCTGTGAAAAAGTTCGACATGCTGGGTAAATGAACTGAGGTGATAAATTCTTAATTTAAGAAGCAACATATATTCTTTGTAGTATACGTCTTCATATCTACTCGCTATCTTTTAGTTGAAAAATATAATAAAACATGTAGATTAATCGACTTTAAAAGTGAAATCGACGGCGTTCTATTTTCACTCGTATTTAGACTACTTTGACGTTCACCCTTACTTTAAGTATGGGGTGAATCTTTTATCTAGATAGTCAGTTGCTGGATAGTCATTTTCTAGATAATCAGTTGCTGGAAGACTCCCTATTTGTTGGCATATATATATAGTTAGTATATAAATATACGGGTATAAATCATCGGTATGAGGTTTTCCTATTAGTATTACTTTACCATTCTTCTTATATTATATTTAAGGTCCAATTGCGGACGAATGTTGATTAACTGCGGCATACTGGCCTACGGTGGCATCGCCACTGGCAGTTCTTGTCACTTATCTCTCTCGCCGTATTGATCATCCTGCTGCGAAAATGTGGAGATTGCATAATTATCAGTAAGATAAGGACGATTTCAACCATCGAAAACATCGGCCACGATCAAAGGAAATGTTACCTACCGTGCATGCCGATTCTTATCAGCAATCGCATTTCCATAGCATCTAGGAAAATTGGGAATCTGTGCATGGATGGTACGAGCGGGTGAATCAGCTAAGTAAATACTTTCGTTTGAAAATGACCGCGTGACCACAACCTGCTGTATTATCACCCAAGGTTACAGCGAGTATGTTTCTGACGTTTCATGGATGGTACGAGCGGCTTAACAATACCAAGGATACGGTCTGACCGTGTAGGACGATTGGGAATCTGTGCATGGATGGTACGAGTGGGTGAATCAGCTAAGTAATTACTTTCGTTTGAAAATGACCGCGTGACCGTGACCTGCTGTATTATCGCCCAAGGTTACAGCGAGTATGTTTCTGACGTTTCATGGATGGTACGAGCGGCTTAACAATACCAAGGATACGGTCTGACCGTGTAGGACGATTGGGAATCTGTGCATGGATGGTACAAGCGGGTGAATCAGCTAAGTAATTACTTTCGTTTGAAAATGACCGCGTGACCGTGACCTGCTGTATTATCGCCCAAGGTTACAGCGAGTATGTTTCTGACGTTTCATGGATGGTACGAGCGGTTCGCCGTGATTTATTCGTCATACTCCTTTGGTGTTGGAAATATCAAGGACACGCCTCTACAATATCAATGGTCAAGTTGAAATATATATATATATATATACACACACATATATATATATATATATATATCAACTTCAGTTCATCCCAGTTTTGGCATGGATCCAATCTATAAAAGCATGGCATATATGACTTTCTGAGTCGGTTGTCATGCATGCACTCAATGGTGGCAGGACATGCACACACCCGCAGAAACCACACACACACTCATACCCACACATCCATACACACTCATACCTACACACACCCATACACACTCATACCCACACCCACATCCACACACCAACTCACATCCACACACCAACCCACACACCCATACACACCCACACACACCCACACATACACCCCACCCACCCACTCATATATATATACACTCATATACACACACCCATACACACTCACACCCATACACCCCCACAAACCCACTCACATCCACACCCCCCCCCCCACACACAACCCACTTCCACATACCCACTCACATCCAACCACACACGCACCTACACACACACCTACACCCCCAACACCCCCACACCACAGAGCGTACATCTGTAGGCAACTGAACCTACTCGGCAGCTGTGCCAACAGATACCGACAGGCGAAGATACTGGCCATGGTGAAGGAGTTCAGAGGTTCTTCCCTGCCGTACTTGCTAATGAAGTGCCAGAGGCTGCCATCAATGTGTCACGGTTTATTAAGTAGCATCCTTTCTGCAATATTAGTGTTTACTGACGTATAAGTTTGGAGATACCTGATACACACATATACAGTAAAACCTCTCTAAATCGACCAACCATGTGACCGGACCAGACGGGATGGCCGAATGAGTTAGAGCGTCCGTCTCCCGTGCTGGTAGATCGTGGGGTCGTGGGTTCGAACCACGGTCGAGTCAAACCAATGACGTAAAAATTGATACTTGTCGCTTCTTAGCCTGGCACTCGGCATTATTATGACAGGGTAAGGACTGGTGTGCTCAGTGTCAGGATAATGTGACTGAGTCGGATACCAGGTCATGGTGCTGGCAGCCTGGTTTCCCAGTGGGGCAGCACTATAAAGTCGCCATGGGTGCACACTGTCAAGAGTCGGTACCCGTCCTGATATGCTCTTAGATGTTGCTAGGACGTAAAGCAACAACAAACAAACAAACCATGGGACCGACTTTAAATGAGCCATTATGGGAGGTGGTCGGTTTAGGGAGTTAGAACATCATTACAATGGTATTGTATGGGTGATCATTTGGGACCCAAACAAAGCGATCGATATAGGGGAGTGGTCGATCTGTGGAGGTGGTCGGTTAGAGAGGTTATATATATACATCCATACACCCACAATCCTCCGGTGCGACTGACACTGGTCAACATCCGGGGAAGGTGAGGTGGGCGAGATGGCGCCAGAGTGTTTTATCTTACAGAGGATAACAATAATAATAAGTAATATTACCTTGTGAATTGTTATACTCGCATAATACGTTATACATCACATATATATATACAGTAAAACCTCTCTAAATCGACCAACCTTGGGGCCGACTTTAAGTGGTCCAGTTAGGGAGGTAGTCAGTTTAGGGAGTAAGAATTTGGGTGCAATGGTATTGTTGGGAACCAAATAAAGCGATCGATATAGGGGAGTGATCGATCTGTAGAGGTGGTCGGTTAGAGACGTTTTACTGTAGTTATATTATCGAAGTGGGCACTACTAATGTGCTGGACGTCATGGACCACGTGCATCCGGTTTTGGTACGACGCGGGGCAGCGCAGAAGCACCAAACTCAGGGCTATACTGGCCCCAGTGGGACTGTTTACCCATTTTCGGTGTGTTACTCACCACAATTCAATCAATCGCATGTTCTATTGATCTGACTTAAAATTCCTGCAATGCAGAGCCTTTTGATGTATGACCTTAGATGTTGCCAGTTCATAAAACTCCAATAAGAAAGAAACAAGCCTTGTGATTTAATAAGCACTTATATGTATATTGAATATGTAGCATCAAAACAAATTAGGTGCTTTGGCTGTGAAAACAATATGCTTTCAGCGGAGTTTTGCCAGAAGTCTAACTCTGCCAGGTGATGTAACAACACCTAGGGTAACATTAGGATGGGTACCAATTTGTGACAGTGCACACTCATGGTGACTATATAGTGCTGCCCACTGAAAGACCAGGCTGCCAGCACCACGGCGCAGTCATATTATCCTGATACTGAGCAAATCAATCCTTGCCCTATCCTAGTAATGCCGAACACCAGGCTGGGTAGTGACAAGTATTAATTTTGTAAGTCATCGGTTTGACGCGGGCATTTGTTTAAACCCACGACTTCCCACATGGGCAGCCAGCCAGCGCTCTCGCCTATTCAGCCACCCCGCATAGTCGCCTGTAGAAGATACCCGCTCTAGATGTCAACCAAAGCTGGCCGAATGTGCACATGACCCAGTCGGATAATAGCATGAGAAAGGTCAGAGATGCACCGAGTGCTAGACGAGGGCAGAGGCTGGAGGAGCCAGAGCCAACGTGCTTAGTTACTTTATCATATACTCATCATTGGTTGGTTGTTTTAAATCCTGGCATCATCTAAGGTTAGGACATCTAACGCCAGGACAGGTACTAACTTGTGATACTGCGCACTCATTGTGACTTTATAGTGCTTCCCCAATGGGAAATCAGGCCCACTCAGTCAAATTATCCTGACACTGAGCTAATCAGTCCTTGCCCTATCCTATTAATGCCAAATGCCTGGCTAGGAAGCGACCAGTACCAATTTTGTAAGTCATTGGTTTGACTCCACCAGGAACCGAACTCGCGACCTCTCGCACGCGAGGCTCGCGCTCTACCGATTCGGCCATCGCGCCCGGTGCTGACACCATAAGTTTAGCAGTAACAGGTTCTTTTAAATTTCCTTAGCATTCATCCTCTTCTATGCGGTAAGAGATGCTTAATAGGTGCATGTTTAGGATCTAATCCAGGTAAGTGTTTTGGCTCTGAAAGGGTGGTGCTTTCACTGGACTGTGCGGCTTTAATGTGTCCGTCACTGCGCTACTACTGCCTGCCGGTAACAGCTACCGGCTGCCCGCCTCCCAATTAAAGGCACACACTTACACTTCCCCTCCCCTCCCACCCCCCACCCGCTTATCCCAGTTCGCCCCCCACCCCCACCCCATATTCCTTCCCGACATGGGATCAGACAGGATGGTCCGCTGGGTAGACCGCTCGCTTCAAATTGGCGATGGATCAATCTCCGGCCGAGTCAAACCAGCGACTTAGATTTTTTGTTTTAAAGTTGCATAGTCCGATGGTTTTGAGTTTCTCTCATTTTCTGAGATAAGCATATTAGGTTGATCATTATAATCTTTTTCTCTCATTTTCTGAGATAAGCACATTAGGTTGATCATTATAATCTATCTCAGTTTAGTTTGAAGTAACCTTTATTTTAAATGGCAAACCTTTTAGATATTTGAAGTGCAAACGTGCTAAATTAATTTTGGCAAGCTTGCCAAAACTCTAACACCATAGGCTTCTGCAGTAACAGGTTCTATTCAATTGCCTCAATATTCCCTTATATGTGATCGCAAATGTTTAATAAGTGCACCAGTATCAAATCTAGATAATGGTTTTTGTTTTGAAAATTTGATGTTGTCATCGAACCATGCAGCTTTAATATACATGTTCCTAGCAAGAACCTAAATGGCATTCGGTGTTACTAGGATATGAACCAGGACTGCTTGGCTCAGTGTCGGGATAATGTGACTGAGTGGGGTATCGAGTCATACTGCTGGCGACATGGTATCACATTGGAGCAGCAATGAAAAATTGCCATGAGTGTGTACTGTCGCAAATCAGCACCCGTGCTGATATGACCTTGGATGTGGATAGGGCGTAAATCCCCAATAAGATAAGCCTCCCCAAGATGCAACCACCCACGCCCCTGTGCACAGGCACACCGCCACTGCCCTCTCCTACGTGGGAGTACACAATATCGCACTTCCAGTTAAATGCTATTTATATTAAAAAGTCACAAAGAAGGGGTCGGTGAATGGCGGACTGGCAGGCCAGGAACAAAGCGCAAACTTGTATTGGTTATTGTCGTGGGGTGATGAGAATGGAAAAAAATAGCGCCTAGAGTGGCAATTCAACCCACATCTCTTGCATTTTGGGACAGTGTGCTAACCATTACACCATCAAAGCTCCTTGATGTCACCACCCTATCCACGCCTACTGTCTATGCGGCTCCTTGCCTGAGAGGTCAGTGCAGACTACTACACTCGTCCCCCGGGAATTGTAAGTCTCTTAAATGGTTTACATCCATAAGTCATTTTAGTTTTAACGCTTATAATTACATATACACAGGCAATGCACTTACACGGGGTGGGTTCAACAACCATATAGCGCGTAGCTTGTACAGGATCCAGGTCCCGCAACCAGTGTCATGGGGGTGATGAAAATGGGAAATATTGTGCCTATAGCGGGAATCGAACCTACATCTCTTATTATTTTTAATATAATTATTTGATTAAATTAATTCATCATAATTAGATATAGACAAAAGCGCCCCTAACCACTTACCCCACACGTATGACTGCAACAATATCATATCAGGGTGGTGATTGAGGAACCTTAGACCCACCCATCCCCCCTCCAACCACCACCACTCCGTGGATCTGCTGCTATTAATCATCTGCTGTCCTGATATGACCTTAGATGTTGCTAGGACGTAATAGCACAACAAACAAACATTTGACCCATTTCATTAGGACTACAAACTCTTGGGTACAGTTGGTTGGTTGTTGGGGGTTTTATGTCCTGGCAACATCTAAGGTCATATCAGGACGGGTATCGACTTGTGACTGTGTGCACTCATGCAACTTTATAGTGCTGCCTCACTTCGAGACCAGGTCGCCAGCACCATGACCTGATATCTCACAGTCACATTATCCTGACACTGAGCCAACCAGTCCTTGCCCTAGCCTACCAATGCCAAGCACCTGGCTAGGAAGCAACAAGTTTCAACTTTTAGGTCATTAGTTTGACTCGACCGGGATTCGAACCAATTGGTTCGAATCACACGATCTACCAAAACTGGAGAAGAACGCGCAACTCATTCAGTCATTCCGTCTGGTCCTTGGGTACAGTAAATACAACGCACTATTGCAACCAGTCCCGTTCAGCATGACTTTAGATTCACCATACAGTATAACCCCGTTAAACCAAACTTGAAGGGACCCTAGAAATTTGTTTGGATTAACCAATCATTAGTTTAACCGAGCTTTGGCTTCGACTTTGACTTGGCTTTGTCAAAAAAGCAGGTGCATTATGCATGTAATATACAATGTATGTGGACACTTTGATTATTGTTTTATATATATACAGTATAACCCCGTTAAACCAAGCTTTTTTTCGGCGTCCCGGCAAAATACTACCATTTATCATATAAAAAGAAAGTCAGTGAGGTCTCAGATGACCTTATAACCGCATGAAAGTTTGGGTTAACCGTACTGGAAGTGGCCTAGGGTCCGACAATGTTGTTTGGATTAACCGATAGTTTGGATTAAAGTTGCATAGTCCGATCGTTTTGAGTTTCGGCCATGTTTCTGAAATAATTATATTAGATTGATCATTATAATCTACTTTACCATAGGTTGAAGTAGCTTTTATTTTAAATGGCAAACCTTTGAGACATTTGAAGTGCAAACATATGAAATTAATTTTGGCAAGCATGCCAAAACTCTCACACTATTGACTTCGGCAGTAATATGTTCTATTACATTGACTCAATATTCCCTTCTATAGAGAATCAAATGTTTAATATTAATAAGTGCATCAATGTCTAAGTTAGATATGTTGAATCAAATCTAGATAATTATTTTGGTCTTTTTTTTTCTTGAAGATTTATACTGCCTATCATGGATAAGTCTGAATAGACTTGTTTTCACCATTAGACAGTTTGTCGATAGAAAGCCCGAGCCTACCCTTTTACTGACCCAAGGGATTTTTAACCTCCCACACCATATAGATATGGTATGAGAGCAACTGGCCTTTGATGACACTGTAAGTTCTACACAGCGGTGGAAATCCAAATTGGCAGAGGTGGGGGCATGGGAATTGAACCACCGACCTTCAGATTAGGAGTCCGACCTAGAAAAATGTCAGACACTCTAACCACTCCGCCACAGAGAAATTTTGATGCTTCATCGGACTATGCAACTTTAAACAACTTTGGTTTAACCAACTTTTTTATATGATAAATGGTAGTATTTTGCTGGGCCGCCGACAAAAGTTTGGATTAACCGCTCGTTTGGTTTAACCGAGCTTGGTTTAACGCGATTATACTGTAGTAGTTTCCCGGCCGAATATATAGGTTAAAAAAGAAATGGCAGCAAAGTGGAATAGAATGAGTTACTTGACATAGGTTGGTCACGAACACCGGTGAATTATGGATAAAACGTCGGTTTGAACCATCACACACACTCTCACTTCCGGCACCTACCTCCTCTTACCCCCTCCCACCCACCCACTTCCTTCCTCCCACCCCCAGCGACTCCCCTCCTACTCCCGGTTCACTTACATCTAACCTGCTTACACGCCCCACCCACCACCCACCACCCACCACCCACCACCCAGCACGGCGACATGATGCCCCCTCCGCCCACGTCGTTGGTCCAAGCACCTGCTCTCGCCCCCACTCCCTCGGTGTGTTCTCGGTGAACTGGAGACCGGATGTGCTTGGTCTATTAGTATTAGGGGGTTTTACGTCCCAGCGACATCTAAGTACGAGTACCGATTTGTGAGTTCGCATTGATGTGTGTGTCTGTGCGTGTGTCTGTGTGTGCGTTTGTGCGTGTCTGTGTGTATCTGTGTGTGTATGTGTGTATGTGCGTGTTTGTGTGTGTCCCTCTG
This sequence comes from Branchipolynoe longqiensis, assembly GCA_030323885.1. Classification (NCBI taxonomy): domain Eukaryota; kingdom Metazoa; phylum Annelida; class Polychaeta; order Phyllodocida; family Polynoidae; genus Branchipolynoe; species Branchipolynoe longqiensis. The sequence continues at coordinate 134,629,289 of CM059186.1, forward strand.
TGTATGTGTGTGCCTGTGTGTCTGTGTATGTGTGTTTGTCTGTATGTGTGTGTGTCCGTGTCTGTGTGTCATTGTGTGTATATATGTGTGTCTCTGTGCACACATGTGTATGTGCGTGTATGTGTGTATGTGTGTGTTTGTAAGTATGTGTGTGCCTGTATGTGTGTGTCCTTGTGTGTATATATGTGTGTATATGTGTGTATGTGTGTATGTGTGTGCATGTATTATGTGTGTCTGTGTGTGTCTGTGTGTGCCTGTGTCTGTGTTTGTCTGTGTATGTGTGTGTCTGTGTATGTATGTGTGCCCTTGTGTGTCTCTGTGTGCATGTGTTTATATGTGTATGTGTGTGTGCATATGTATGTCTGCATGTGCATGTGTGTGTCTGTGTATGCGTGTTTGTCTGTGTATGTCTGTGTATGTCTGTGTGTCCTTGTGTGTATGTATGTGTCTATGTGTGTTTCTGTGTGCATGTGTGTATGTGGGTGTATGTGTGTATGTGTGTGCGCATATGTATGTCTGTGTGTGTGTCTGTGTGTGCCTGTGTATGTGTGTTTGTGTATGTGTGTGTCTGTGTATGTCTGTGTCCTTGTGTGTATATATGTGTCTATGTGTGTCTCTGTGTGCATGTGTGTATGTGTTTGTATGTGTTTGTATGTGTGTATGTGTGTGTATGCGTATATATGTGTGTGTGTGCGTGTGTGTCTGTGGCGAGGGAGGGGTGGGATAATGGTAGAGTTCCACTGGGATATCAGTTATCACGCCATCAGCACCAGCCTTAAGTCACATCACCCCGACAATCATGGCGACTTCATAGTGCTGCCCCTCTGGAAGACCAGACCACCATCATGATGACAGTCATATTATCCTGACACTATGCTAACCATTTTTTGTCCTATCCTATTAATGCCAAGCGCCAGCCTAGGTAGCGACAAATATCAATTTTATAAGTCATTGGTTTGACTCGGCTGGGAATCGAACTCCCGACGGGAAGCCGGTGTAGTAAGTTCAAAACACTACCCCACAAAAACACTACGGTAGTGTTTTCAACCTAGGTTCAAAACACTACCGTAGTGTTTTCAACCTGGTTGACGGTAAGTTCAAAACACTACTGTGGCCACGCTCAAAACACTATCCTTAAGTTCAAAACACTACCTTTAAGTTCAAAACACTACTCTATTTTCTTAGGGTGGAGCAGTATGTAGTATTTGTTTTGTTATTGTTTTACGTCCCAGCAACATCTAAGGTCATATCAGGACGGGTACCGACTTGTGACAGCGAGCACTCATGGCGACTTTATAGTGCTGTCCCACTGGGAAACCAGGCCGCCGGCACCATGACCTGGTATCCCACTCAGTCACATTATCCTGACACTGAGCACACCAGTCCTTGCCCTATCCTAATAATGCCGAGCGCCTGGCTAGGAAGCGACAAGTATCAATTTTAAAGTCATTGGTTTGACTCGACCGGGACTCGAACCCACGACCCCACGATCTACCAGCACGGGAGACGGACGCTCTAACTCATTCGGCCATCCCGTCTGGTGCAGTATGTAGTAATGTTGGTCAGTAGGGTTGCTGGATGTTGTTTCATGTCCTAGCATCATCTAAGGTCATATCAGGACGGGTACCGACTTGTGACAGTGCGCACTCATGGCGACTTTATAGTGCTGTCCCACTGGGAAACGAGGCCGCTGGCACCATGACCTGATATCCCACTCAGTCACATTATCCTGACACTGAGCACACCAGTCCTTGCCCTATCCTAATAATGCCGAGCGCCTGGCTAGGAAGCGACAAGTATCAATTTTAAAGTCATTGGTTTGACTCGACCGGGACTCGAACCCACGACCCCACGATCTACCAGCACGGGAGACGGACGCTCCAACCCACTCGGCCACCCCGTCTGGGTCAATGAGAGAGGACAACGTAATTACGCTTCAAACGCCGCAGCAGTGTCAGCTTGTCATGATAGTGTTTTGAACTTGGGTAGTGTTTTGAACGTACGTAGGGGTAGTGTTTTGAACTTAACAGTAGTGTTTTGAACCTAAGTTCAAAACACTACGGTAGTGTTTTGAACGTAGGTTCAAAACACTACCGTAGTGTTTTGAACGGCGTTGTGTTTTAAACGTCCTACACCGGCGCTCTATCAATTCTGCCACGCCACCCGGTATGTGGGAGGGGGAGGGGGAGGGGGAGGTTGAGGAGTGTGTGTGTGTGCCGGGAGAAAGTCGATGGTCTTCCGGTAGATAGAACATCCGGGTGCTATCGTGCAGCGCTGTGGACACCTAAGCAGACCGGTGACATTGAGAATGTCCGCCAGGTGCCGGCATTACAAGTTCATCACACCACACCCACCAGGGCCACATACAGGGTCCATCTTGGGGGTGCCGCGGAGACATCTCGGCGATGCTTTTTGGCCTATTTGCATTCAGGGTGCATCTCGGTGACGTCTCGGAGATGCTTCCCTTTTTAGACTGGAGATGAAAAGCACCTCGAAAATGGCTGCCGTATTCAGTGGTTTCAACCAATCACAGCGCAGCTTTTCCATTGCAAATGGCCGCTGCCTATGGGGGTGGCCCACTGGTTGGAACAGAAAATAACCCAAACTGCAAATGGGTCCACTGAGCAGGATCGATAGGATGACCCACACCTTCACAGGTGGACACTCTACCGCCTGAGCTACGTCCCACTCCCTAGAAATGGTTGTGAAAATGGACCCAATTGGTAATATGACATTCTGGCTATACTGGCTGTGGAGCAATTTGGCTCTAGGCATCGTGTATATTGTGAAAGGAACCATTATCAGAGGTTGCAAGGATGAGAGATTGCCATGGTAACGCCATAACTGCTTGCCGACTGATTTGAAACCTGAGGTGACCATCAACATATCGAGATGCTACGTGTGAAGATAAACATCCTGTCAGTGATTATGATGATTACCTCATACAGTAAAACCTCTCTAACCGACCACCTCCACAGATCGACCACTCCTCTATAACGATTGCTTTATTTGGGTCCCAAACGATCGCCCATACCATTGTAATGATTAAAAAAACTCCCCAAGCCGACCACCTCCCTAAATGGACCATTTAAAGTCGGTCTCATGGTCGGTCGATTTAGAGAGGTCTTACTGTACATAAATTAGGCTACAAACTTAGCAGAAGTCCAAGACATCATGATATAATGCCATTTAAAGCAGGCTTTTAAATGAGTCCGAGGAGCTGACAAGATGGCGCCGCACAATTAATGTCTGTACTTCAGTTGATGAATCATCTGCAGTGATTCACCTGTTGGCAGTTCGGTGGCATAAATAGAAAATAAATACATTGAGAGGTTTGTTTGTTGGTTGGAGTTTTACGTCCTAGCAACATCCATGGTCATATCAGGACACATTGAGAGTTAGAATGGCGGCATGCTCCTATTTGTATAGAGTTACCCAACACAGGGAAGGCAGGGAAAGCTGTATGGAATAATTGGTTTACTTTTTTGTTCTCTTTTTAAAAAGTATCAACTGGCTGAGTTTATTCCATCGCAATATCTGTTGGCGGATGTGGTGTGGTGTAGTGTGGTGTGATGTGGTGTGATGTGGTGTGCTGGTTGTGGTGTGTTGTAGTGTGGTGTAGAGTGGTGTTGTCTAGTGTGGTGTGGTGTGATGTGGTTCTGTGTGGAGTGGTGGAGTGTGTTGCAGTGTGGTGTTGTACAGTGTGGTGTAGTACAGTGTGGTGCTGTGCAGTGTGGTGTTGCAGTGTGGTGTAGTGTGGTGTTGTCTAGTGTGGTGTTGTCTAGTGTGATGTGGTTCTGTGTGGAGTGGTGCGGTTATTGCAGTGTGGTGATGTGCAGTGTGGTGCTGTTCAGTGTGGTGATGTGCAGTGTGGTGCTGTTCAGTGTGGTGTTGTGCAGTGTGGTGTGATGAGGTTCTGTGTGGTGTGGTGCGGCGTGGTGCAGTGTGAAGTGGTGTGGTGTGGTGTGATAAGGTTCTGTGTGGTGTGGTGCGGTGTGGTGCAGTGTGGTGTGATGAGGTTACGTGTGGCGTGGTGCAGTGTGAAGTGGTGCAGTGTGGTGTGATGAAGTTCTGTGTGGTGTGGTGCGGTGTGGTGCAGTGTGATGTGGTGCAGTGTGGTGCGGTGCAGTGCAGTGCAATTCAGTGCGGTCCGGTGCGGTCCGGTGCGGTCCGGTCTTGGAGATGCAGGCAACCCCTGCCATCACCCATCACATATTGATCAACTGTTGTGCAGGCTGGCAGGAGAATCTGGTACAAATCATGCACACAGCTGATTCCCGGCAACCACCAATGCTGAACCCTTATAGGTGCATGGCGACCTTCAGGCCGGACCCTGCCGTGAACCCGCTGTACTCCGCACCCACGACTGGTCCCTTATGCTAGTCTGTATCAGGATGCTGGTTAGTTGCTTTTACGTCCTGTCAACCAAAGCTGGCCATCTGTGCACGTGACCCAGTCGGATAATAGCAGAAGACAGCGGGTCAGGTCAGAGATGCACCCCTTGCTAGATGAGTGCAGAGGCTGGAGGAGCCAGAGCCAACGTGCATAAACTCCAGTCACACTACAACTTGCAACCACTTTGCGACCACCTTAAACCAAAGAACCCACACTCATCCGCGACGTCCGTAATGCTAAATCAATGGTTGCCGATGTCTGGGTGTCAGCAGTGAGTGTGGGTTCTTTGGTCTAAGGTGGTCGCAAAGTGGTCGCAAGCTGTAGTGTGACTGGGGTTTAACTTACTTTATCATATACCCAAGTGTTCATAGTTGGGTGGTTGGGTTGGTTTTGGAGGTTTATGTCCTGGCAACATCTAAGGTCATATTAGGACGGGTACCGACTTGTGACAGTGTGCACTCATGGCGACTTTACAGTGCTACCCCATTGGTAGACAAGGCCACCAGCACCATGACTTGATACCCCACTCAATCACATTGTCTTGACACTGAGCTAACCAGACCTTGCCCTAGCCTATTAATGCCAAGCACCAGACTAGGAAGCGACAGGTACCAATTTTGTAAGCCATTCATTTGACTCGACTGGGAATCAAACTCCCGACCTTCCGCACCGATTCGGCCACCGTGATGGATCCGAATCAGGATGTTGCTACACCTTGCATTCCCACAGGTGGTCGCCCTTCCAAGCACTGACCAGGCTCAAAGTCTTTGAATTTTGGCATTCAAATGAGAACCTGTGTTTCCAATAGGAATCATGTGTGTATAGAGCACTTTCAATTCTAGGTGGTGTGGTTTTAGAGATTTTTCTGAATGAAGATTGCTCACGGCCATTGACAATGCATTGAGTTTGGCGGTACGCACAGTGCAAAATGTCTATTTTATTCAAAATTAATAGAAATACAGAACCCAAACCTTATAAATTTAATATAATCTGTTCGTTGAATATGTTTTCTATAAGTGGTCCAATCGGTTTGTTTCTAGGTGGTGTGGTTTTAGAGATATTTCACTTTTTCTGTATGAAGATTGCTCACGGCCATTGACAATGCATTGAGTTTGCCGGTACACGCAGTGCAAAAGGTCTATTTTATTCAAAATTAATAGAAATGCAGAATCCTAACCTTATAAATTTAATATAATTTGTACGGTAAATACGCTTTACATATGTGTTCCAAGCGGTTTGTTTCTAGATGGTGTGGTTTTACAGATATTTCACTTTTTCTGTGTGAAGATAATTCAGGATTGCTCACGGCCATTGACAATGCATTGAGTTTGCCGGTACGCGCAGTGCAAAACGTCTATTTTATTCAACATTAATAGAAATGCAGAATCCTAACCTTATAAATTTAATATAATCTATTCGTTGAATATGCTTTCTATATGTGTTCCAATCGGTTTGTTTCTATGTGGTGCGGTTTTAGAGATATTTCACTTTTTCTGTATGAAGATTGCTCACGGCCATTGACAATGCATTGAGTTTGCTGGTACATGCAGTGCAAAAGGTCTATTTTATTCAAAATTAATAGAAAAACAGAACCCTAACCTTATAAGTTTAATATAATCCGTTTGTTGAATATGTTTTCTATATGTATTCCAAGCAGTTTGTTTCTATGTGGTGTGGTTTTAGAGATATTTCACATTTTCTCTATGAAGATTGCTCATAGCCATTGAGGTTGCAGTGTGACGTCCTGCAGCCAAAAGGCGCGCACACTGACCTAAATACCTATGCTGACGTCAAAGGAAATAGGTCTATTGATTGACAACCGACAGGGCACGAGTGTTGATAGTTGCTATGGCGACGGTATTGCGTTACCACCTCTTGTTTTGTTGCATTTGTTAAAGTTGCATAGTCCGGTTGTTTTGAGTTTCTGTAATTTTTCTGAGATAAATATATTAAATTGATTAATATAATCTACCTGGCAACATCTAAGGTTATATCAGGACATGTACGAACTTGTGACAGTGCGCATTCATGGCGACTTTACAGTGCTGCCCCACTACAAACTTAGGCAGCCAGCCTGTCACTAGTGTCAGGTGCCAATGTCCCACTCAGTCACATTATCCCGAACCTGAGCACACAAGTCCTTGTTATATCCTATTAATCCCGAGCTAGAAAGCAACAAGTATTAATTTTATAAACCAGTGGTTTGACTCGACCGGGAACCGAACTCCCGACCTTCCGCACGCGAGGTCCACACTCTACCGACGTGGTTTCTCATAACTGTGTGAGAGTATTAGAATTGAGCCTGAGGGTTGGAGTCAAAGGAACATCTTGATGTTTCTTTAGTTAGGTTTTTTAATTTGTTAAATTGTGCATGGTTTAGATATTGCTGATGGTGTACTAATGTGTAAGGAACAAGAGCCATATAAGGCTTACTCAATAGTAATAAATTTACTTTAACTGATAATCAGGTTTGAGGTTTTAAGTCTGTATTATGCCCGGTCACATACACGTTAGTGGACGTAGTTGAACGTAGGTGAATGCAGTGGAGGCTAATGTGGGTCAAATGTGGTATAAGTATGTTAAACTATGTTGAAATATGTTAAGGTATGACAGGTTTTGGTACGGATAAATATGTTATGGTACAGATAAATACATTACGGTACGATAAATATGTTATAGTACGGATGCCAGTACGTTCAACTATGTTACCCTCCACTACGTTCACCTATGGCCACTAAATGCTATGTCACCAGGGCTTCGTCCAAGTATGCTAGAGTACGCTAGAGCATGCTAGAGTATGCTAGAGTATGCTAGAGTATGCTAGAATACATTAGCATCACGGATGCAAATTCAGCCTCTAACGTAGCTCTCTTTTGAACATGTCCAAAAATTCACGTTACTGAGGACAGTCATTGGGGCAGAAGGCCATTAAAAGCCAAAGCTTTACCATAGAGACCATCAGACCATGGTGGGGCGCGAAAGAACTGCCAGAGAATAGGGTTCGCTAAAATTAAACTAATTATAACCAGTCATATTTGATCATAATAATTGTGAATAAGTAAAGTTGCTTCGATCATGTTACTGCGCATTTAACTGTCTAACACTTGATATTATTGGAATAGGGTCAGGATAGTGTGATTGAGTGCGATATCGGGTCCTTATGTCGGCAGCAAGGCATTCCAGTGAAGCAGTACTATAAACCCATCATGCTCGCGCACTCTCACGAGGCAGTACCGACCCTTTCTAATATCACCTCAGATGTTGCTAGGACACACAACCCCAATCGCTCACACAGCGCTCACTTCACGCCATTCTCCACGAGCTAAGCTCTGTGCTTACTCCACTAGTCGTAGTAATTACCCAATCACCACCAGTCTTTCTGTCGTCAGACTAAGTCTTCTATCGGGCAGCGTAAGTCTTCCCAGCAGTCAGCCTAAGTCTTCTAATTCCCAGCGGGCAATTAAATCAAATCTTATTTGAACAATGGTTACGCTATGTGCAGATCATAATCACATTGCACTGCATGTAATAGGGATGTGATTGGCCACCAACAAAAAAAACCCTCAAGTCAAGAGCTGGGGTTTGGGGCTAACCAGGGTAGCCATTTTGTTGTTGGTGTTGCTGCTATTGTTGTTGCCAAGTTACAAGTGCCATTTTATTGGTGCTGCTATTTAGGTTGCAAAGTTACTATACAGGCAAGGTAGCAACATGTGTCATGTTGTTGTTGTTGCTATTGAGGTTGCGAGGTTACCCTACAGACATGGTAACAACAAGAACCTTTTTGTTGTTGCTATTGTTGTTACCATGTTACCATGCAGATAAGGTAGGAACAATTGCCTTTTTGTTGTTGCTATTGTTGTTGCCATGTTACCATGCAGGTAAGATAGGAACAAGTGCCATTTTGTTGTTGGTGTTGCCAAGGTACCATACAAGCAATGTGGCAACAAGTGCCATATTATTGCGGCTGTTGTTGTTGCCAAGTTGCCATGCAGGCACCATAGCAACAAGTGCCATTTTGTTGTTGGCGCTGCCATGTTGCCATGCAAGAAGCATAGCAACAAGAGCCAGTTTGGTGTTGCCAAGTTATTTTTAAGCGTTAGGGTTTGTGATATTTCAAATGTAAACGGGCTAAAAATCTAAATGCTGGACATCATTGGCTTCAGCAGTGACAGCATCTAGTAAAGAGCAGACAGGATGGCCGAATGAGTTGAGCGTCCATCTCCTGTTTTGGCAGATCGGGGTATCCGACCCCACGGACTTGTGGGTTCGAACCCTGGTCGAATCAAAGCAATGACTTTAAAATTGACACTTGTCGCTTCCTAGCCAGGTGCTTGGCATTATTAGGATAGGGAAAAGACTGGTTGGCTCAGTGTCAGGATAATGTGACTGAGTGGGATATCAGCTCATGGTGCTGGCAGCCTGATCTCCCAGTGGGGCAGCACTATAAAGTCACCATGAGTGTGCACTGTTACAAGTCGGTACCCATCCTGATATGACCATAGATGTTGCTAGTACGTAAAACAACAACAAACAAACAAAAAAACATCTAGTAAATTCGCTTAGTATTAACTTAATTAAGTGTAGGCAGCAATAAATGCACACTGAGTGCTCCAGTATTTAAATTGGATTTGTAGCCTCAAATATAGCTCAGTGCTTTCGTTTCGAAAATTGGACGATTTCATCGGACCTGGTGTGCCATGTTTGACCCAGAAACAATAATCGAATCCACGGCTTCCCGTGTGGTAGGCGTGCGCTGTGCCTCTGTGCCACTCCGTCCGGCTGACATTTCCGTGCGGAAGTGTTAATGAGGTTATTGACGTTGTTCCTCCGCGTGGGGATCTCCCGTGAAGATAATGCTTTACCGTGAGATAATGAATGCGCTACCTGCCGCTACGCCCTGGCATGAACCCGACACTCTCCTGACGCACTGGAGGTAGCTTCAGACAATGCTGGTTCTTGGTAGTCTGCGGCCAGTTGATTGGTGGATTTGATGATTGGTTGGTTGGTTGTTGGAGTTTTATGTCCTAGCAACATCTATGGTCATATCAGAATGGGTATTGATCTGTGACAGTGCGTACTCATGGAAACTTTATAGTGCTGCCCCACTGGGAAATCAGCTCACCAGCACCATTACCCGATACCCCACTCAGTCGCATTATCCTGACACTGAGCGAACCAGTCCTTGCCCTATCCTATTAATGTCAAACGCCAAGCTAGGAAGCGACATGTATCAATTGTGTAAGTCATTGGTTTGACTCAACCAGGAATCAAACTCCCGATCTCCCGCACTGGAATCTGCGCTCTACCGATTCAGCCACCGCATCCGGTATGGATTTTGTGATGCTTTGTGAAATGCTTACTAATTCAAATCGCATAGTAAATGCCACATCCACAGGTAGGTTAATTGTATCCAGGTAGCCAAGGCTAATGGGTTAGGATTGTAGCCCCGGGGTATAGAAGTGTGGGTTCGAATCCCTATTCAGGTGCATGTTTACCTTCAGTTGCAAAAAGAACCTCTCAGGACATGGATGCCGTGACTAGGATACTGTCCAAGCTACATACCGAAGTATTTAACCATCCCTGTGTACGTAATGTAAGTTTGCAACCTGGATAGTTGTAGTTGTAAGTAGGATACTTATAATTCCAGGGCGATGAGTAGAAGCAGGCGCTCTCACCTCCGTATGTCAAATGCTGTTGGAAGGTCGATCAAATTGCTCTTGTTGTTACATTGCTTGTATCGTAACTTGGCAACACCAATAACAAAATGGCACTTGTTGCTATCTTGCATGCATGGTAAGTTGGCAACAACAATAGCAACAACAACAAAATGACACTTGTTGCTACCTTGCCTGCATGGTAAGTTGGCAACAACAATAGCAGCAACAACAAAATGGTACATGTTGCTAGTGTTACCATTGTTCATGGTGGTTCGCCAACATGGGTAATTTGCGCGCGAACAAGGAGTCGTCCCGGTGGCGCCCCCTGGGGTCGAATCCCAAAACCAAACCCTACCGGATTTCCCGTGGAACCACGCCCTCGCGAGACCAACAACAATAGCAACAACAACAAAATGGCATTTGTTGCTATCTTGCCTGCATGGTAAGTTGGAAACAACAATAGCAACAACATCAAAATTGTACATGTTGCTAGTGTTACCATTGCCTGTATGGTGCTATGCAATAGTGCCTTCTGCGTCAGTGGCGGACGCTCTACCTGTTCAGCTATCTCGTCCAGTTCAAGTGCAGTTTGCTGGAGGCGCCGAATCTTCATTTTGTGGTGGGGTTGGGTCCGTTGATGAGACGTCGATAATAGGTGCGTTCACCCGTCCACAATGGCGCCCTCCCAGTTCCTACTACTGGACGCGATGGCCGAATCGGTAGAGCGAATGCCTCCCGTGCGGAAGGTCGGGAGTTCAATTCCTAGACGAATCAATCAATAACTTACAAAATTGACACTGGTCACTTTCTAGCCAGGTGCTTGGCATTATTAGGATAGGGCAATGACTGGTTGGCTCAGTGTTAGGATAATGTGACTGAGTCAGGGCATGGTACTGGCGGCCTGGTTTCCCAGTGGGGCAGCATTATAAAGTCGACATGAGTGCGCACTGTCACAAGTCGGTACCCGTTCTGATATGATGTTGCCAGGGCGTAAAGCTCCAACAACCAACAAAACCTAGAAAGGTCTGATGACTCTGGTATGCCCATAGGTCAAGTAGACGCATAGCACATGCTGCGCACGAAAACAGGATGTAATCTGACGAGTCACGTGGTTGGAGCGCCGATAGCGTGACGGTGACGTGCACCCATAGTCTCCAAATTGCAACTGTCGACATGGATTCTTCCAATTACCAGCACGGGGAATCGTGATGATGAATCTATCTCACTTGGTCTACTTATATTTATAACACGCGGGTGTGGAACACAAAAAGCGTTGTTTCATGTTTGTTATTGTTTGTTTGCTTTAGTCCTAGCAACATCTAAGGTCATATCAGGATGGGTACCGACTTGTGACAATGCACACTCATGGTGACTTCATAGTGCTGCCCCACTGAGAGCACCATGACCCGATATCCCACACAGTTATGTTATCCTGATACTGTGCAAACCAGTCCTTGACCTATCCTATTAATGCCGAGTGCCAGGCTAGGTAGCGACAAGTATCAATTTTATGTCATTGGTTTGACAGATCGAGAGAGAGGAAAGAGGGGGGGGGGGGGAGAGATTTCCCAAACATTAATAATGCGTGAACTTAGTCAACATATTTACTTGTGCATTTCGCGCATCTATCATATTCCATGCAAAACGCCCACAAATGAAATGTTTCAAAGTGCCTGTCACACCATACCGGATTGAGTACTGGACACAACCGGACAAAGAATTTTCTAGTCCGGTGGTATTCGGTATCAAAATGTACTGAAATGTGTCGAAATGTTGCAAAGGCCACCAGACGAAATGGACGCTAAACGGACAAGGAACGTACATTAACGAATAGCCACCGGATGATAACCGGACGACACCGGACGACACCATATGTAACCGGACAAGCAACGGTGAACCGATGGGCGAAAACCGAATGTCAAACGGACGGACCGAACATCAACCGGACACATACCGGACCTTTAACGGATGCGCCGAAAAGATATAAAAAACCAACGGACCGAATTCCAGCAACACCATCAATGGACTATTCAGGAAGAAAACCGGACACGTAACGGATGGGTACCGGACATGAAATGGACAAAACGGACTTAAACCGGAGACCAACCGGTCACTTCAGTCCGGCGGTGTCCGGTACAAGTTTTTTGCATGTTCAAAACTTGACACCATACACCACCGGACAGAGAACGGACACACCGGATGAGTACCATATATAAACCATACATTGACGTATTTCATTGGACAGTGTCCGTTTTCTATCCGGTACCCCAATCCGGTAAGGTATGACTGAGCCTTAAGGCATTCAGCTGCAATGTTGTTGGTGTATTTGTCATTGCCTTGTACTAGTTTTAGCCCTCTTATAATAAGAAAATAAATGCTTATCTTGATCAGTAAAAATCGTGGGGTGACTACATGTATTAGTTAGTTAGCTAGCTAGTTAGTTTCTTTACTTAGCTAGTGACGTTCTTAGTTAGCTAGTTAGGTTTGTTTTAGTGAACTAGTCTGTTGTTAGATAAATGCTAGTTAGTGTCATGGGGGTGATGAAAATGGGAAATATTGTGCCTAGAGCGGGACTCGAACCCACATCTCTTTGCATTCTGGGCCAGTGTGCTAACCATTACACCACCTAGGCTCCCTGATATCAACACACTACCCACGCCTACCTGTCTATGTGGTTACTTGCCTGAGAGGTCATTGCAGACCACTACACTCGTCCCCTTGGAATTGTAAGTCTTTTAATGCTTACAATTACATACACACAGGCAAGGCAATGCACTTACATACACAGGGTAGGTTCAACAACTATACAATGCGTAGCTTGTACAGAATCATGGTCACGGCAACCAGTGTCATGGGGGTGATGAAAATGGGAAATATTGCGCCTAGAGCGGGACTCGAACCCACATCTCTTTGCATTCCGGGCCAGTGTGCTAACCATTACACCACCTAGGCTCCCTGATATCAACACACCACCCACGCCTACCTGTCTATGCGGCTCCTTGCCTGAGAGGTTAGTGCAGACCACTACATTAGTTAAATGCTAGTTAGTTAAATGCTTAGTTAGCTGGTCACTTAGTTAGCTAGTTACTTAGCTACTTAGTTGGTCAGTCAGCTGATCAGTCAATTCGTCAGTCGGTAAGTCAGCAAATCAACCAGCCAACCAGCCAGCCAACCAGCCAGTCAGCCAACCAGCCAGTCAGTTGTTTTGTAGAACGGGTTCGGACTACATATTATCGGGCTAAAACAGCGGACGCCGATAACTGATTTCACCAACAATTTCAATCGGAAACGCATGTATGGCAAATCGAATCTGTGTGTTTTTATGGTGTTGCGCGGTTTTTTTGTGTGTGGTTTTTTAACATTATTTATGTATACCGGACGGGATGGCCACATTGGTAAGAGCGCCAGCTGGCTTCCCAATCTAGAGGTAGTGGGGCCGAACACCGGCTGAGTCAAACCAATGATTTCCACAATTGATACAGGTATAGATCTAACCTGGCGTTCATCATTACTAGGACAGGACAAGGACTGGTTTTCCCATTATCAGCATGATGCGATTGAATAGGATATCATGCCATGGTGCAGCACTATAAAGTCGCATTGACTGTGTACTGTCAACAGTCGGTACCCGTCCTGATATGACCTTAGATGTCGCCTGGATGAAAAGCTGCAACAAACAAACTGATTTGTGTTGATGCACTTTGGTATGTGGCCGTATGTGCGTATATCAGGCAGTGATAGAATGCTGTCACCTTAGTATGTGGCCATATGTGCGTATATCAGGCAGTGATAGAATGCTGTCACCTTGGTATCTGGCCGTATGTGCGTATATCAGGCAGTGATAGAATGCTGTCACCTTGGTATATGGCCGTATGTGCGTATATCAGGCAGTGATAGAATGCTGTCACTTTGGTATGTGGCCGTATGTGCGTATATCAGGCAGTGATAGAATGCTGTCACCTTAGTATGTGGCCATATGTGCGTATATCAGGCAGTGATAGAATGCTGTCACCTTGGTATCTGGCCGTATGTGCGTATATCAGGCAGTGATAGAATGCTGTCACCTTGGTATGTGCGATGTGGCACGTGATAGATGCTGTACTTGGTATGTGGCGTATGTGCGTATCAGGCAGTGATAGAATGCTGTCACTTTGGTATGTGGCCGTATGTGCGTACATCAGGCAGTGATAGAATGCTGTCACTTTGGTATGTGGCCGTATGTGCGTATATCAGGCAGTGATAGAATGCTGTCACCTTGGTATGTGGCCGTATGTGCGTATATCAGGCAGTGATAGAATGCTGTCACTTTGGTATGTGGCCGTATGTGCGTATATCAGGCAGTGATAGAATGCTGTCACCTTGGTATGTGGCCGTATGTGCGTATATCAGGCAGTGATAGAATGCTCATGTGTCACGTTTGCGTATTGGTATGTGGCCGTATGTGCGTATATCAGGCAGTGATAGAATGCTGTCACTTTGGTATGTGGCCGTATGTGCGTACATCAGGCAGTGATAGAATGCTGTCACTTTGGTATGTGGCCGTATGTGCGTATATCAGGCAGTGATAGAATGCTGTCACTTTGGTATGTGGCCGTATGTGCGTACATCAGGCAGTGATAGAATGCTGTCACTTTGGTATGTGGCCGTATGTGCGTATATCAGGCAGTGATAGAATGCTGTCACCTTGGTATGTGGCCGTATGTGCGTATATCAGGCAGTGATAGAATGCTGTCACCTTGGTATGTGGCCGTATGTGCGTATATCAGGCAGTGATAGAATGCTGTCACCTTGGTATGTGGCCGTATGTGCGTATATCAGGCAGTGATAGAATGCTGTCACTTTGGTATGTGGCCGTATGTGCGTATATCAGGCAGTGATAGAATGCTGTCACCTTGCCACCCGCATGTGTATATTTTAAAGTTGCATAGTCCTATCGTTTAGCGTTAATGCCTCTTTTTAAAACAGTAATAAGTGGTCTCCGGGAAAAAAAGCGGAAATGCTAATATTCTCCCGTAGGTTTAACATTGTCAGGGAATCGCGGAAAATTCCAGGAAGTCAGGTTTTAAATATATTGGTATACGCTGAAAGTGCTGCACCGTTTGGAGCATGTATTAGCAGTGTACGCTGATAGTGCTGCGGAGTCAGCACCATCAAAGAATAATAATAATAATAATTAGTATACGCTGATGGTGCTGTGGGATTGAAAAATCCCGGAAATCCGCGGAATCGCGAAGATCTTTCATCCCTGCTGATTAAAGTTGCATATTCCGATGGTTTTGAGTTTCTGGCATTTTCTGAGATAAATACATTAGGTTGATTGTTAATATGTATCTTACTTTACCTTGAAGTAACTTTTATTTTAAGTGGCTAACTTTTGAGATATTTGAAATGGAACCATGCAAAATTAATTTTGGCAAGCATGCCAAAACTCTGACCCCCATAGGCTTGTGCAGTAACAGGTTCTATTCAATTGCCTCAGCATTCCCTTCTATGTGGTGACAAATGCTTAATAAGTGCACCACTATCTAAGTTAGATATGTAGAATCACATTTAGATCATTGTTTTGGTTTTGAAAATTTGATATTTTCATCAGACTATGCAGCTTTAACCTCGCATATATTTCAAGTGAAAACATGCCAAATGAATTTGAGCATGCATGCCAAAATGCTGGACATCATAGGCTTGAGATTCATCATGCACCGGACGCGGTGGCCGAATCGCTAGAGCGCAGGCTTCCCGTGCGGAAGGTCGGGAGTTCGAATTCCAGATGAGTCAAAACAATGACTTATAAAATTGATACTTGTCGCGACCTAGCCTGCCATGCAGCACTAATAGAATATGGCAAGGACCGGTTAGCGCAGTGACAGGATAATGTGGCTGGGTGGGATATCAGTACACGGTACCATGGCCTGATCTCCCAGTGGGGCATCCCTATAAAGTCGCCATGAGTGCACACTGCTATAACGTATAAGTCGGTACCCCGTCCTGATATCAGAGACTTGGTTAAACGCGTCCTGCCATGACCTTAGATGTTGCTAGGACGTAAGACCATAAATGTTGCTAGGACGTAAATCAAACAAACTATAATCAAATTAACCGATCTTCGGAATAGACTTCTTTGGATGCTTTGGAGGACATGTTTGTTTGTTGTTGTTTTACATCCTAGCAACATCTAAGGTCATATCAGGACGGCTACGGTGTGCACTCATGGCGACTTTATAGTGCTGCCCCACTTGGAGACCAGGCCACCAGCACCCTGACCTGATATCCCACTCAGTCACATTATCCTGACACTGAGCCAAGCAGTCGTTGCCAGTACCTTGCTAGAAAGCGATAAGTATCAATTTTTAAGTCATTGGTTTGAATCGACCAAGGTTCGAACCTACGAACCCATGGGTTCGGATCCCCCGATCTCCCAAAACAGGAGACGGACGCTCAACTGATTCAACCATCCCGTCTGGTATGGAGGACCTGTTCTAGTCGGTGGAGTGTCATGGAAAAGCCCATCTCTACCTTACCTAGTGAGCCTAGTTCTAATGTTTGACACTGTAGCGCATGACGCACTCAAGTATGAAATAATTAAAATACACCAATGACTAAACATGGAATTAAAAGTGGGCCATTCGACCGGCATTCGCATGGCAATCGAGCAGGGAACAAACAAAGAAGCAGATACGTAAACAGATAAACATGGGCTTTGACGAGGAGGTTGTAGCGTAAATATTTGCGCCGATTCCTTTGCGCATCTGTGACGCCTGACGGCCCAGCTGTGACAGCTACATGTGCGCAGTGGGCGCTGTGTGTGTTAATTAGCGCCCACACAGCCCGCATTACATCGGGAGTGTTCTACACACACACACACACACGCACATATAGCCCGGTGTAGCAGCTAAAAAGGCTGCCCGCCTTAAAACGGGCCTTTTCACAATGCGCATGCGCATGTATTTCTGTCTGATGGAGATTGTACCCATGTTTAATAACTTGTTTTTCACAATGCGCATGGGCATGTATTTCTGTCTGATGGAGATTGTACCTCATGTTTAATAAGTTGTTTTTCACAATGTGTATACGCATGCATATGTATTTCTGCCTGATTGAGATGGTACCTCTACAGAGGATAATATATACCATCAAGCATAAAATATTCACTACAATGATTCCTGGAGGAATCCTTGCTTGTCTCACCCTACATTTCCAGAAAGCTCAACTACAGACACTGGCAAGCCATGAATTCAGACAAGATTTCAGGTTTGCCATTCGACTTTGATGCATACGCATTGCGAAAAGCCCGTTTTTAAACCAGGTACTCTTTCCAGCTGCCACACCAGCGATGACAACATGAATGGACACCCTTAATGGCCCAGTCACACCTTACCGAACTGGGGAACCGGATGAGAACCGGTCACTGTCCGGTACTGTACGGCGATGTCCAGTACATGTCCGGTACCCATCCGCCGGTGTCCGCCGGTGTCCGGCGGTGTCCAGTACAAGTTTTGAACATGCACAAAACTTCTACCGGACACTGCCGGACTGACGTGTCCGGTTGGTGTCCGATTTCTCTGGTACATGTCCGGTACCCATCTGGTACCCATCCGTACATGTCCAGTACCCATCCATTGGTGTCCGGTTTGTCCAGTACATGTCCGGTACCCATCCGTTACATGTCCGGTTCTCATCCGGTGCTCGTCCGGTACATGTACGGTACATGTACGGTACATGTATGGTACTTGCCCGGTTGTCTGGCAGCAATTGACCTAATTACACTCCATTTTGATACATTTTGATACATTTTGTGTACCGGAGAGCACCGGACTAGACAATTCTTTGTCCGGTGATGTCCGGTACTCAGTCCGGTAAGGCGTGACAGGTGCTTAAAAGTTAAAGTTGCTCAGTCCGATGAAAGCATGGCATTTGCGAAACCCAAAAGATTCAGCTAGACACCAGACGGGATTGCCGAATGAGTTGATTCCGAGTAATGTCGAGTGCCAAGTTAGACGGCGAAAGTACCTATTTTGTTAATGTTAGTCATTGTTTGACTCAGTTGGGATTCGAACTCCCGACATTCCGCACGGGGAGCTTGCACTCTACCTATTGGGCCAACGTGTCCGGTAATTTATTATATACATATACACATATATAGACATAATATGCACTTGTTTGTTTAACGACCCCCCCCCCCCCCCAGCACAAAAAAATAGACATTGGCTATTGGGGGCCATAATATAGACACATGTATAGACATAATATATAAATATACAGTAAAACCTCTCTAACCGACCACCTCCACAGATCGACTACTCCCATATATCGATCAATATATTTGGGTCCCAACAATACCATTGTAACCATATTCTAACTCCCTAAACCGACCACCTCCCTGAATGGACCACTTAAAATCGGTCCCAAGGTCGGCCGATTTAGAGAGGTTTTACTGTATTATATATATATATATATATACGCATGTGTATCTACCATGCAATTATTGTAGCTGAAATTCATTATTAATAAGTGCATTATATATCTTATTACTACAGCTGAAATTTCTCCTACTTTTCCCGTTATATCTCTCTCTTTCTTTCTTGAGAAAAGTAAAGTTTGTTTTATTTAAAGTTGCATGGTCCGATGAAACGTTTTTTTTTTTCTCAAAACCAAACACTTATCTAAATTTGGTTCTATATATCCAACTTAGATAATAGTGCATTAGATAAGGATTGGGGCCAGACTATACATAATAATCAGTGAATTTATTACCTCATCCCCTTGGACACATACTTTGAGACAGCCATTATGCTGGAACACTCATTAAGCAATTAGGTTAATCTCATGGCCTCATTAGCCAAGTCCTCATTCCAAGTACCATATGTAAACTAGTCAGGTTCCAGGATGTCCCACTGGACATTTGATGGCACCATAGCCTGAACTGTTTTAAAGTTGCATGGTCTGATAAAGCATACTTTCTTTTTAATGCCAAACCAGTGATCCTATGTTTCCAACTCAGATGGACTGAAAATCTTATGGTACACTGGGTATTTGGGGGGGGGGGGCGATTATGCTTCATCAGACCATGCAGCAAACAAATGATGGTGCAATGGCGCCATCAGTTAAAACGACCAGGAGACCAGGCTACATTTGACTTAGGTCATCCAACATCATGTGGTCATCGCGAGATGTCAATATGCGTCATGAGCTAGAGGACTTTTGGAAAGCTTGTCGAAAGTATTTTGGGTTCTTTCAGCTAAAATTGCTTCAAAACTAGCCATTTTTCCTCAAAATTACTCAGGTGTAATGATTAGTAGGTTATAACGATCAATTTGGTATATTTATCTAAAAAATAAAATAAAAATTCAAACGCCATCAGAGAATGCAACTTTAACGACGCCCCTAGAGCACAGTGATTTTTATCATTGGCTATTGGACCTTTGGAGGAAACCTGTTTCCGCCACATATGCTACTCTTTCCGATAAGCAGCAAGGGGTCTTTAATATACACTTTCCTACTCTCTTTCTTCAGAGAAAAGGGGGGGGGGGGATCGATGAAGACATTTTAGCTATAATATATACAGTAAAACCTCTCTAAGTCGACCGACCATGGGACCGACTTTAAGTGGTCCATTTAGAGAGGTGGTCGGTTTAGGGAGTTAGAATATGGTTACAATGGCATTGTCGGGACCCAAATAAAGCGATCTATATAGGGGAGTGTTCGATCTGTGGAGGTGGTCGTCTAGGGAGGTTTTACTGTACATAATTATAAGAGAAAGAGCGAACAAACAGTCAAGCATTGTCAGCTATAATATTAATAAGTATATGGCGAACCAATCATTGCGGTAGGACGTCCTGCTTATTTTGGTTACCTAGCAACTGAGATGGTAGTACATGAAGCTGCACATCCTTGGTTACCGCCGAGTTACCATGGCATAATTGCACTGACG
This sequence comes from Branchipolynoe longqiensis, assembly GCA_030323885.1. Taxonomy (NCBI): domain Eukaryota; kingdom Metazoa; phylum Annelida; class Polychaeta; order Phyllodocida; family Polynoidae; genus Branchipolynoe; species Branchipolynoe longqiensis. Next base: position 134,649,269 of record CM059186.1, read on the forward strand.
TCAGTCACTACGGAGAATGTGGGCGGGGGGTCACTTGCAAATTTGAGTTTGACAGTAGGTGGCTTAATGTAGTCATATAATTTATTATAAATTCGTCCTTTTGACATTTTACATTGATGTTAGTCAGAGGATTGTGTGGCATCAAGGATCGATTAAAATCAGGCTGCGAAATCAGGCCCATTACCCGATATCCCACTCAGTCACATTATCCTGACACTGAGCTAACCAGTTCTTTGCCTTATCCTATTAATCAGGCTAGAAAGCGACAGGCATCAAATATATAAGTCATTGGTTTTACTTGACCAGGAACCAAACTCCCAACTTTCCGCAAGTGAGGTCCACGCTCTACCGATTCGGCCACTTCGCCCGGTCGAGAGAAAACAGATCAAATTATCCAAATCTGATAATAGTGAAAAGGTCCAAAATATTTTATAAGTGGTTCTCTCCATGAATGGCGAATTGTGGAAAATCGTGGAAACCAGCGAAATTGCGGAGATCTTTGATTCGTGAGTGTATATTATGTGCCTCCTTGTGGGTCAGTACCTGAGGGGTATTGTAATCTGATCCACTCACACGGCACTACCCAACCTAATCGCCTCCATTCCACGGAGTGTCAATTAACATATATCCACATTCTACACTAGAGGGACCAAGTTTGTTTGTTTGTTATTTTACGCCCTACGTGTTACGACCTTCATTGGCAGTTTTAAATATCCAAAATGATTCATTTACAGAGTGTGCTGGAACTTATTCTTGGTCCTTCTGACTGGACGCAGTCGCCAACTCGGTAAAGCGTAGGCTTCCTATGTGGAAGGTCAGGCATTCGAATCCCAGCCGAGTTAAACCAATGAATGATACAATTGATACTTTTCACTACCTAGCCTGGCGCTAGCCATTAATAGGATAGGATAAGGACTGGTTAGCTCAATATCAGGATAATGTGACTGTGTGGGATATTGGATCATGGTCCCAGTGGCCTGTTCTCCCAGTGGGGCAGCACTATAACATCACCATAAGTGTGCACTGTCACAAGTCGGTGCCCGTCCTGATATGACCTGAGCTGTTGTCAGGATGTAAAACCCCAAACAAGCTAATCAATGATTCACATTACAAACAAAAACCAAGGCAGGCTAATGCATATCACTTATGAGCTATCCCTAACTGAGTGTGCTGGCTGAAACTGCGTGAAACTCAATGGCTTAATTTTCAAAGAAACAGTTCCACAATATGGCATTGGGATGGATAGTCCACACCACCTGACCAGACAGTTTCAGATTTGATAACGGCGATTTGGTTGGTTGTTGTAGTTTTACCTCCTGGCAACATCTAAGGTCATATCAGGATGGGTACCGACTTGTGATAGTGTACAATCATGGTGACTTTATAGTGCTGCCCCACGGGAAGACCAGGCCACCGGCACCATGACCTGATAGTGATATCCCACTCAGTCACATTATCCTAACACTGAGCTAACCAGTCCTTGCCCTATTCTATTAATACCGAGCGCCAGGCTAGGAAGTGACAAGTATCAATTTTTTAAGTCATTAGTTTGACTCGACTGGGAACCGACCTTCCAATCTCCCGCACGCGATGCCTGCGATCTACCGATTCGGCCACCGCGCCCGGTGTTAACGGTGAATAAAACGAGGGTAAGGCGGACAGCGGTAAGGCGGACAGCAATTGCGTGAACCCGACGTCCGCAATAAACGCTTGACTCACATACGCGCGCACCCTGTAGCCGGTAAGGCGCGGGGACCAGCTCACAACTTGTGATTCTCCACAGGGAGTTTGGTCAAAGCGAGGCTCCCCACTGGTGTTGACTCTGCGCCGTGATATCTCGCTTGGATTGCCTTCGGAGGCGATTCTTCCTCAATATTTGCCAAACACTGCACACCAAATACACAACAGCACCCCCCCCCCCTATCCACCACCACCTCTTAAATACCCATCTAGTCTAAAGCGCAGTTAAACCCAACCAAACACCCCCTCACGCACCACACATGAAACGTCCCCCCACCCACCTACCCACCCACCCCCACCCCACCCCCACACGGTAAACGCCGTACTGCTGACGTCAGAAGCTACCCACTCCGATCCTCTTACCATTAGACTGTGTCGACACTTAGCATGCATAGCAACCGTTGCCATGTCCGGTTATAGCCGTTGTTATTCACTTCAACATGACATTTGAGCTCATTATATTAATTAACTAAATGCAATTTCAGCATGCACAGCGCATTAATGCTATGCAATTTCAGCAAATAAAGCTAATGGATGACGGTGTATATATATATACATATATATACATATATATATGTATATAATGTATATATACATATATATATATGTATATATATGTATATATACATATATATATGTATATATATATATGTATATATATATGTCTATATATATGTATATATACATTTATATGTATGTATATATAGGTATATAATTATACATATATGTATATATATATATATCTTTAGATATGCGCATACATATGCATACGCCATGTAAAAAAACTGATGAGTTACAGAAGGTATGTACAGTTTTATTCCGCCAAATTGCATTGCCTTAGATAAAATAAATCTACATATGTGTGTAAAAAAAATCAATCTTGTTTTTACCATAATGAGTTGGCATTAGAGTCGCAATAGGGCCTAGATCAGCCAGAAAAGGTCTGTAAGTTTATCTGTAAGTTAATATATCATCATCATCATCATGCTGTCGGTCGCGATGCGACAAAGACTGCTTTCATTACTTGACTGCCGCTCTCCATTTAGCTCTCTGCTGTGAGAGTTGCGTCCATGAGTCAGTCTTAATGGCTCTCAGCTTCAGGTTTCTCTTGATGGTATCCTTGAACCGGAGACAAGGGCGCCCTCTCTTTCTGTAACCAGAAGACAGTTGAGAATAGAGGATCTGCTTTGGTAGCCTGTCTGATGACATCCTCATGAGGTGTCCAGTCCACCGGAGATTCTTTTTGATCAGAAGATCTTCCATAGAGGGCAGCCCCGTCCGTTCGAGTATTTCCTTATTTGTCACTTTGTCCTTCCAGGTTAGCCTCATGATTGAACGCAGATGTTGCATCATGAAGGCATGCAGCTTTTTCACCTGTCGTCTGTACACTCTCCAGCGCTCTGCTCCGTATAGTAGGGTGGATAGCACGATTGCACGGTAGATCTTGCCTTTGACCCGAATGGACACATGGTCATTGTTCCAGAGTCTCTGGTCTAGTCGGCCAAAAGATGCGCTAGCCTTGGCCATCCTCCTCTGTATTTCAACATCAATGCATCCATCACTTGATATAGTGCTTCCAAGGTAGGTGAATTCCGGAACATAGTTCAGCTTGTTTCCGTCAACCATGATTTCCTCCTCTCTGGTTCTTGTAGAGTTGGAGCACCTGCGTCTTATTGATGTTAATCTTCAGGCCAAACTTCTTTGATGCATCGGAGAAAGCGTCCACTATTTTCTGGATCTCTTCAGCAGAGTGGGCAACCAGTGCACTGTCATCTGCGAATAGCAGCTCTCTCACCAGTATCCGAGTAGTCTTGGTCTTCACTCTGAAGTGTGCGACATTGAATAGGTCAGTGCTCTGTCTGGACTGTATATAGATGCCATCCCCCATGTCTCGGAAAGCCTCATCGAGCATTGCTGATAGGAAGATGGAGAAGAGCGTGGGGGCCAGTACACAACCTTGCTTGACCCCATTGGTAACCCAGAACGATTCCGAGACTTCCCCTCCAACACTAACGTTCGCCATCATTCCTGGATGTAGAGCCTTGATCATAGTTGTGAACTTCTCTGGGCATCCATACTTCCTCAGTAGCTGCCATACCCCGGTCCTCCCAACTGTATCAAACGCCTTAGTGAAATCGACAAAGGTATAATATATATATATATATATTATACTATACATGTTTATATATAAATAAATATATATATATTGCCAAAGCATTGCTATTTTCAGTTCTCATGAGAAAATGGTGACAAATAGTAATATTTCGATCCATTATATAACAGCTTAATTGCAAATGACAATTATGGTAGATCCAGGGGCATGGTCATTGAGAGCATCATGGATATCCAATTAGTGGTGAGATTATCCAATTACCGACTGGAAACCTAGTACTCTCATACCTTCCTATTTCCGATGTCTCTGCTTCAACAACTTGACGACAAAACTACCAACTGCACGTGGGAAGCGTCCACTGAGATTGTTTGTTTTCTGTTGTTTTACATCCTAGCAACATCTAAGGTCATATCAGAATGGGTACCGACTTGTGACAATGCGCACTCATAGCGACTTTATAGTGCTGCCCCACTGGGAAATCAGACCGCCAGCACCATGACCCAATATCCCACTCAGACACATTATCCTGACACTGAGCTAACCAGTCCAGTCGTTGCCCTGTCCTATTAATGCCGAGCACCAAGGAAGGAAGCGCCAAGTATCAATTTTAAAGTCATTGGTTTGACTCAACTGGAAACCGAACTCCTGACCTTCCGCACGCGAGGCCCACGCTACCGATTAGGCCACCGCGCCCAATATGTCTATTGAGAACGCCGCGTTTACATTTGGTCACGTGTTGATTATTCACTCCGTTCCAAAGCAACCTTCTAGCATTGTGCCTCATCATCCTTTGAAAGAAACCAAATGTAATCTGTTCTTAAAGTTGCATAGGAGCGGGACGTAGCTCAGGCAGGAGAGTGTCCACCTGTGAAGGTGTGGGTCATCCGACCGATCCTGCTCAGTGGACACATTTGCAGTTTGGGCTTTTTTTCCGTTCCAACCAGTGGTCCACAACTGGTTCATCAAAGGCTGTGGTATGTGCTGTCCTGTCTGTGGGAAAGTGTGTATAAAAGACCCTTGCTGCTTATCGGAAAGAGTAGCCAATGTGGCGGCAGTGGGTATCCTCCAAAGAAATATGTCAGAACGACTATATGTTAGACGTCCAATAGCTGATGATAAAAATCAATGTGCTCTAGAGGCGTCATTAAATAAAACACACTTTCCTTTAAAGTTACATAGCCCGATGGTTTTGAGTTTATGTAATTTTTCTCTGAGATAAATATATTAATTTGATCGTTATAATCTACCTTACATTAGTGTGAAGTAACTTTTATTTTAAATGGCTAACTTTTGAGATTTTTGGAGTGCAAACACATCAAATTAGCTTTGGGCAGACAATTGGCTGTTGATTATAATTATAATCGGCTGGGACATCCGGTTAAAGCTGGTACACTGTGTGTACCGCCAATAAGAACCACAGAGTACACACGTGAGTGCGTGCAATAAACGCCCGTTATTGTCAACCCCTAAGAGGCTTAGAACCCATTCCACACAGGAACACAAATATAGACACGTTTTATAACCTGCTACCAGCGCCTTAATTCTGCTGGAGTTTTACATCCTGACAACATCTAAGGTCACATCAGGACGGGTACTCACTTGGTTGTTGGAGTTTTACATCCTGGCAACATCTAAGGTCATATTGGGATGGGTATTTGTGACAGTGCGCACTCATGGTGACTTTATAGTTCTGCCCCACTGGGAAATCAGGCCACCAGCTCCATGACCCGATATCCCACTCAGTCGCATTATCCTGACACTGAGCTAACCAGTTATTGCCATACCCTAATAATGCCGAGCCCGTTGGCTAGGAAGCGACAAGTATAAATTTTTATACGTCATTGGTTTGACTCGACCGGGAAGCGAAGTCCCAATCTCCAGCACCCGAGGCCCGTGCTCTACCAATTCGGCCACTGCGCCCGGCGGTAGAAAAGGGAAAGCGGTTACATAGCATATCATTCTTTTGACAAATCTGGCCAATCACAGAATAAAATTTGATCACGTGTTCGCATAAGTGGGTTACTAGGTCACAGGAAGGGAAACAAATCGAGGCGCTGAACACGAATGTCAAATCCGCACAGTAATAAACACGCTAGTGCGAAACTTAAAACGGGGTAATTTAATTGTTACTTCCGGTGTACCACATCATCTATACCTGTGTCCTACGTCATCGTTTTTGTACGACGTCGCCTGTACTACGTCATCGGTTTTATATGACATATCACCTATACTGTCCTACGTCGTCGGTGTTGTATGACAGATCACCTTTACTGTCCCATGTCATCGTTTTTGTACGACATGTCACCGATACTCTTCTACATATTCACTTTTATACGACCCTAAGTCCAGTTTTGTGCATGTGAATATTAATGTTATTTTATGATAAGCTACAATTATTAAGTCGGGTTGCCTTTCACACAATGTTGTAGCAAGTTTGTTTGGTCATGCGCAGGCTTTGTTCATGCACAGGCTTTGCTCATGTGCAGACTTTGCTCATGCGCAGGCTTTGCTCATTTGCAGACTTTGCTCATAGTCATATGCACACTTTGTTCATGCGCAGGCTTTGCTCATGCGCAGACGATGGTCATGCACAGACTGCTAATCCACACATTTTGCTCATGCGCAGATTTGCTCATGTGCAGCCTTTGCTCATGCACAGGCTTTGCTCATAGCAAATGGTAGACAGGAAGTGTGAACACTTATTTGTCTCTCATTTTTGCTTGAGTGCAAGTAAATAAGCAACACAAGGAGTAATTAGTTGCATGTGGTGAATAAGGGGTCAAATTTCCCTGGATCATCAGCCCATGCTTTTTCTAATCTATTCTTAAATGAATTAATTGACTCGGCATCAATAACATGTTGTGGGAGACTGTGCAGACTTTGCTCATGTGCAGACTTTGCTCACATGCAGATTTGCTCATGCGCAGGCTTTCAGACGCTAAGAATATTCTGCGATGTGATGCGATCATCAAATATCATATATCATGGAAAAGCCCTTTTTTTTCTCTTTTCAAGTGATATGTCTGTTTACATAAGAGAGTCAGTGGAACAATTCCCCATACATGTTCACCGCCATTTAATGCCAAGAGACAAACACTTTAAACGCTTATATCCTTACAATTACCTTTACAGATATGAAGCTGAAATTGGTCATCTTTCATGAGAGGCAAATGCGACATTGATTAACTTTAGTTTAAAAAAAATATATGGATGGTCTTATCTACTTAAAGATAGATTGCTACTGTAGGATAGTTGTTGGGGTTTTACGTCCTGGCAACATCTCAAGTCATATCAGGATAAGACTGACTTGTGATAGTGTGCACTCATGGCGACTTAATAGTGCTGCCCCACTGGGAGACCAGGCTGTCAGCACCATGACCTGATATCCCACTCAGTCACATTATCCTTACACTGATTCAACCAGCCCTTGCCCTATCCTAATAATGCAGAGCGCAGAGCTGGGAAGCAACAAGTATCGATTGTTAAGTCATTGGTTTGACTCGACCAGGGTTCGAACCCGTGGGTTCGAGTCCCACGATCTACCAAAACGGGAGACGGACGCTCAACTCATTCGGCCATCCCGTCTGGTGTTACTGGAGGTGAAGATGGGGGGTGCTTAGGAGATGGTGCTGGTAAAATGGCCTAATTTTCAAACATGGCACGAAATCTCCATTATTCACGTCGAAGCTGAAGGTGGACGCTCATTAAATATATAAATAGTCTTGATTATAGATATTCTGTGGCGATGAGAGCCATTACAACAGCCCAATCTGATAAAAACGGATACCACACTACATTAACACAATCCCAGATCGAATTTCGAGGCTTTGCCATGCTGATGAAGCCTAGCGACTTAAATGTCAGAATTTCAGCTTCTCTGAATGAAAATGGCTGCGGTTTTAAAAAGAGGTACAGTGAAACCCCGTTATAACGAAATCGCCAGGGCCCATAAAATATCATTGCGAAAAACACGGGGTAGCGCATAATCGGGGTTCAGTTTACTGAATTACCCTTGAATTTAAAGAAAAAATCTGGCTCCAATAAACCATCGTGTTATATCCGAATACCCTCAACTCGGCCAATACTCATCCCAGAGACCCTCGGGCATCAGAGACCGTGTCGCGCAATAACTGCTTAATACGCCTACTACGCGCCATTCTGACACCGTTACCAGGCAGACTCCCATGTCGTCATGTCAGAGACGCTACAACAACTGATGACGTCACTATGGCTACGCTCCTGTTGTCCGAGACCCAGAAATAACACAAAGTAAATACGGGCGGTATGAGGGAATGTGCCTTTTATGGGGACACTGCGTATCAGACGTCATGAATACATTGTATTACTGACAGGCCGAGAAAAGCAGCTACAACCTACTCATTCTAAACAAGCAGACTACATGGCTGGTGGGTGTTTTTTTTTTGGGGGGTGGGGGGGTGTCTGTTTTTAGTTTATTTTTGCTTTGTTGTTTTTGTAATGCTCGCTTCTGACTGACTGAATATTTGCATAGTTACTACTTGGTTCATAATATTCAAATTCAGTTCTGTAAAATTATATATATATTATATATATATATATATAATACTTTCACCAATGTTATAGTTAGCAGCCAAAATAATTATTTGGATATCTCTGTTAATAGTTATGGCCCTGTCACACTCTGACGAATTGCATAAGCGTATGCCGATGTATGTGATTTTGCACAAACACACGCTGTCATAAGGCAGGAATTTTGAACATGCTCAAAACTGTTAACAAATACTACTTATGCCAAATGTACCCATAACTTGTCTCAGCATACACCACCGTATTGTTAACAAATAGTACTTATGCCAAACATACCCATAACTTGTCTCAGCGAACACCACCGTATTGTTAACAAATACTACTTATGCCAAATGTACCCATAACTTGTTTCAGCATACACCACCGTATTGTTAACAAATACTACTTATGCCAAATGTACCCATAACTTGTCTCAGCATACACCACCGTGTTGGCGCAAAATCACATACATCGGCATACGCTTATGGAATTCACCAGAGTGTGACAGGGCCTTTAGCAACTTGAATTGACAGCAGCTAAATTCTCAGATGCAGGATCGAAACGAGTAATGTATATTACTCGTTTATATATATATTAATATAGGTGCTCTATAAGAAATTCATGGGAAAACAAACAATAACAAGTTCTCCTCATAGTTATTCCTAACTTTTAATTTCGGTGGACTGGTTTTATATTACCCTGTCAGAGAATATATACATATACATATATATGATAGAGGTTATTTCTCTTGTGAAATGGATACAATAAGATTGTCGACACGCGATCGTATAATGATTTACCATCATACACACCAATATGATGCAGTCTTTTACTGACTTAGTCGCATATGATATATAAATATATGTGATTTCTTTTTGGATTTTTGTTGTTGCTGATGGTGTATTTATGCTGCCCATAACCCCTGATAACAGTTAAGTCTAATGACTTGTGTTCTGACACCATATACTTCTGCAGTAACAGGTTCTGTTAAATTGATTCAGTATTGCCTTCTACGCAGAAACAAATGCTTAATAAGTGCATCAGTATCTAAGTTAGATATGTCAAATCAAATCTAGATAATTGGTTTGGTTTTGAAAATTTGATATTTCATCGGACTATGCAGCTTTAAACAACGGGTAGGTTTCTTGCCTTTAACAGGATCGTAAACAAGTTTTCAGAACTAAATCTTTTTGAGGACACCATTGATTCTATTCGCGCCCCCCCCCCTCTCTCTCTCATCGGTGTCTTCTCTCTTTTTCTTAAAGTTACAAAGTCCGATGGTGTTGAGTTTCTGTCATTTTTCTAAGATAAATATATTTAATTGAATGTTAGCATCTGCCTCATCTGCCTCATCTATTTGAAGGAACTTTTATTTTAAATGGCCAAATATTGAGATATTTTAAGTGTAAATATGACAACTTAGTTTCGGCAGGCACACCAAAACTCTGACACCATAGGCTTCTACAGTAACAGGTTCTATTATATTGACTCAGTATTTCTTTCTATGCAGCAACAACTGCTTAATAAGTGCACACTATCTAAGTTAGATATGTAGAATCAAATCTAGAGCATTGCTTTGATTTTGACAAGTTGATGTTTTCACCAGACCATGTCACTTTAATTGTTGCTAAATTGTGCTTATTTTAAAGCTATCTCAGGCAACAGAGGGCGCCCTTTCCAGTCCCACACACCGTCTGGTGTGCAGTAAGCAGAACGTGTGAGACGAGCGAGGCATAGAAAAAACCTCCCTCCTCCTGGGTATGCCACTATATATCCTGATCAGGCTGGCAAGTAATTGGTAAACTGTAAACCCCAAATAAAAGCCAATATTGCTTCTGCCAAATTTCCCTACACACAACAATGCTGATAGAAGATATAATATAGTATTGTATATACATATACATATATTGTATGTATTGTGTGTATTGTGTGTATTGTGCGTATTGTGCGTATTGTGGGTATTGGTCATGTATTGTACATGTATTGCACATATATTGCACATGTATTGCACATGTATTGTACGTGTATTGCACGTGTATTGCACGTGTATTGCACGTGTATTGCACATGTATTGCACATGTATTGCACATGTATTGCACATGTGTTGTACATGTATTTTACATGTATTGTACATGTATTGCACATGTATTGTACATGTATTGCACATGTATTGCACATGTATTGCACATGTGTTGTACATGTATTTTACATGTATTGTACATGTATTGCACATGTATTGCACATGTGTTGTACATGTATTGTACATGTATTGCACATGTGTTGTACATGTATTTTACATGTATTGTACATGTATTGCACATGTATTGCACATGTGTTGTACATGTATTGTACATGTATTGCACATGTGTTGTACATGTATTTTACATGTATTGTACATGTATTGTACATGTATTTTACATGTGTTGTACATGTGTTGTACATGTATTTTACATGTATTGTACATGTAGTGTACATGTATTGCACATGTATTGCACATGTATTGTAATGTAGTGTACCTGTTTATTGTATACACATATTATATATCGTATATATATATAATATGTTGCTTCCTTCTCCCTCGACCACGAGTAGCCAGAGGCTTAGTACCGAGGTAAAATAGTATTATATATAGTATATTCCCCTATTAGTATTAATACAGAGTGACAGGTTAGGTATCAACAAGTATGAGTTTTTAAGGCATTGGTTTGACTCCACGGGGGGTTAAACCCATGACCTGCCCCACGATTTGTTTGTTTGTTGTTGTTTTACATCATAGCAACATCTACGGTCATATCAGGATGGGTACAGACTTGTGTTAGTGTGCATTCACAGACCAGTATTACCAGACCTGGGCCGAGTTCAGGGTCCGTCTCGGAGGCGCCTCGGAGATGCCCGTAACACCACGCTCGTCTGAACGGCAAAAGCAAAGCAGTTTGTTGTCTCGAAAATGGCCGCCCCCATAGGCGGCGACCATTTGCAATGGAAAAGCTGTGCTGTGATTGGCTGAAACCACTGAATGCGGCGGCCATTTTCGTGGCGCTTTTCATCTCCAGTCTGAAAAGGGAGGCGTCACCAACGCAAATAGGCCAAAAAGCATCGCGGAGACGTCTTCGCGGCGCCTCCGAGACGCACCCTGAACGCGGTCCTGATGGCTAACTGAGTTGAGCATCTGCTTTCCATGTAGCAGGTCATGGGGTTCAAATCTCAGGTTTGAACTATGTTAAAAATGTAAACTTGTTGCTACATAGTTATATAGAAACTAAAAAGAAAATCTCTAATTGAAATTAAAATTTGAAAGTCTTCTTCATAAAGAATGTACATACATCATACATATAAAAAAACATACATTAATTCATACATGTAGACATAAATACATAGGCACATATGTATGTGGAGATATACATAGCTAGGCTCGCCACTGTGACGCCACTGCAATGCCCAGCTTTAACCGAGCAGACAGTCGCCGCTCGATTATAGCCAGACTCGCATAAACCAGTCTGTCGGCAAAAATATCGAGCCTTAACTGATCAGAAAGTCGGTATCTGATTATAGCCAGACTCGCCTAAATCAATCTGTCGGCAAAAATACCCAACCTTAGCCAATCAATTAGAGAGTCAGCGCCCAAATAATTCATAGCCAGACTCACCTAAATCAGTCTGTCGGCAAAAATACCCAGCCTTAGCCAATCAGAGAGTGGGTGCCAAATTAATTTATAGCCAAACTCACCTAAACCAGTGTGTTGGCAAAAATACCCAGCCTTAGCCAATCAGAGAGTCGATGCCCAATTATAGCCAGACTCACCTAAACCAGTCTGTCTGCAAAAATACCCAGCCTTAGCCAATCAGAGAGTCGATGCCCAATTATAGCCAGACTCACCTAAACCAGTCTGTCGGCAAAAATACCCAGCCTTAGCCAATTAGAGAGCCGATGCCCAATTATAGCCAGACTCACCTGAAACAGTCTGTCGGCAAAAATACCCAGCTTTAACCACTCAGAGAGTGAGTGCCCGATTATAGCCAGATCCGCCTAAACCAGTATGTCTGCAAAAATACCCAGCCTTAGCCAATCAGAGAGTCGATGCCCAATTATAGCCAGACTCACCTAAACCAGTCTGTCGGCAAAAATACCCAGCCTTAGCCAATTAGAGAGTCGATGCCCAATTATAGCCAGACTCACCTAAAACAGTCTGTCGGCAAAAATACTCAGCTTTAACCAATCAGAGAATCGGCGCCCGATTATAGCCAGCTCCGCCTAAACCAGTCTGTCAGACAAAATGTGCAGCTTTAACTGAGCAAACAGTCGCCGCCCAGTTCAGATGTGCAGCCATGTGGAACGGCCTGTCACATGGTACAAAGCAGTCGGCTGTCCCGACTCACACCAGCCAGACCTGAGTTGGTTGGTTGGTTGGTGGTTGGAGTTTTACGTCTTGGCAACATTTAAGGTCATATCGCCAGACCTGAGCATATGCAGTTACCAGCCAGGACAATTGGCGACAGGCGCTGCACAGATGATGCTAACACCCAGGTTCAGATAGACGAAGCCTATGAATACATTAGTTCCTGTCACTGCCGTCAGAGGGTGGGTTGGTGGTGGAAATCCTCTATAGGACATTTTCCAGATAGCATGTTGCACGCTGAGATGCTGCCTTCAAGAGTAGTTCCTACCACTACCGTCAGAGGGCGGATTGGTGGTGGAAATCCTCTATAGGACATTTTCTAGAGAGCGTGTTGCACGCTGAGCTTCTGCCGTCAACAGGAGTTCCTGCCACTGCCGTCAGAGGGCGGGTTGGTGCTTGAAATCATTTATAGGACCTTTTCCACAGAGCGTGCTGCACAACTGCGCTACTGACTTCAACAGTAGTTCCTGCCACTGCCGTCAGAGGGCGGTTTGGTGGTGGAAATCATTTATAAAACCTTTCCACAGAGTGTGCAGCCTACAACAGTGACAAAAATCATACAAAAAGTAAATCACAAACTCTGGTTATTTGCCAAATTAAGAAAATTCATGACACAAGAAATGTCAATAAAGGTCTTCAAAGGAATGGTACTCCCGTACTTTGACTATGGAGACACAATATACATGGGAGCAAAGCAAGAACTGCTCAACAAGCTGCAAATCCTACAAAATAAAGCATTAAAAATATATCTCAGGGTGGGCAGAATGCACCCCACCTATGACCTGCACATGCAAACCAAAGCAAAATTGCTTTAAAAAAAATAGAAGACTACTACACCTCAAAACACTCGCATTTGGGTACAGTCGCAATAGGAAATACCAAAAGTAACCAACCAGAGATACACAAATAAACAATGCACCACTAATAAAACAAACAAAGAGCTGCATAAAGGCCCATGAAAGAAGCAAATTAGAAATGGCTGCTAAGGCTTGGAACGCCCAATCAGTAAAAGAAAGGCAGATCCCTGATCTAAAGACATACACAAAATATCTCTGTAAAAAAGGGAGGATGCTGATGACACCCTAGGGCCAGAACCCCAGATGGGCATGTGATAGGTCACGGCCCACAAATGGGGCTGCCCTAAGGGAGAAACCTGGACCACCCTCAGTAGATAACAAACAACAAACCACCAAAAACAGAGACTCCCGATCTGAAAACATACAACAATATATATGTAAAAAAGGGAGAGCCTAAAAACACCCTGGGGCAAAAGCCCAGAAGGGCATGTGATAGGTCACGGCCCACAAACTGGGTTAATGAACAGCCCACCAGCGGGATGCCCAATGGAAGGTAACCATGCCAAAAGTAGGCAGATAACACACCACACAGCTGCGTACAAGCCTATGATATGTAAATAGGAGTAGGCTAGTCTAGTAATAAGAGTAGGACAAAATAAAATAATACATATATGCCAAGAATTTTTTTTTTAAACTAACATAGGCTACTAACCATACCAACCAATTATCTATCTGCTACTGAAATGCAGGCAATCAAATACCTTATCAGCAGCCACTGTGTGGTAAGATAACACCAACACTACAACTGGCCAGCATTGAAAACAAGCCTGGGTACCCGGGCTTATATGCTATGGACAGTATAAATACAGCCTCAATAAAAATATTAAAAAGTAGTTCCTACCACTGCCGTCAGAGGGCGCGTTGGTGGTGGAAATAATCTATTCCTAATTAGCTTACTAATAATGCCACAGTGATTTGGATACCGATTCCACACCCATGTGACTTACAGCATGCTCGGTATCTTACAAGGCGAGCAGCTCGGCGGTGTACTTCCCGGAAATAACACCCAGTAAATTGAGCTGCTGCCAATTAACACCATAACCTACAATACCCAGCCACACCTCACCCCCACCCACCCCACCCCTTAGGACAGGTAAACCCGGAGACAGGTGAGCTGAGAGCTGAGATGGAACCTAATGGAATCGTACAGTAAATGCGACGGACGCAGCTTCAACACTTCCAGTACTCCGATTTCAGCCTAAAATAAATGTTTGTTGAATCAGTAAATATAAGGATGTTGTTTGTTTGTTGTAGTTTTACATCCTGGCAACATCTAAGGTCATATCAGGATGGGTATCAACTTGCGACAATGCACACTCATGATGACTTTATAGTGCTGCCCCACTGGGAAATCAGGCCGCCTGCACCATGACCCGATATCCCACTCGGTCACATTATCCTGATACTGAGCCAACCAGTCCTTGCCATATCCTAATTATGCCGAGCACCAGGCTAGGAAGCAACAAGTATCAATTTTATAAGTCATTGCTTTGACTCGACCGGGAACTGAACTCCCGATCTCCCGCACGTGAGGTCCGCGCTCTACCGATTCGGCCACCATCCCCGGTCACAATAAATAAAAAAGATGGAAAGGAATATTAATTTAAGTTCACATCATTTGGATCAATGAGTGCATGATATGATTGCGTTGCGATTAGAAATAATCGATTTGGTTAAAGCATCAACTTTTCTAAACCACCCTAGATTTAATCCTACACGTCCACCTTAGATACTGGTGCACTCATAAAACACTGTTTTCTACATCAAATGAAGACTAAGTCAATTTAATAGAACCTCTCACCTATAATGTTCAGCATTCCGATGTGCACACCAAAATTAATTTCCTTGTTTTCCCGTAAAGTTGACGCAAATCAAGGTTAACCGTTAAAATACAAGTTAATTCAAACTACCGTAAAGTAGAGTAGATGATAACGATACACCTGATCAATTTATCTGATGGGAAAAAAACGGAAAGATTGGGGCAGAAACATATATGCACCATTTCAATTTTGCATATATTAATAAAGAACAGCAACAACACATTTAAAGAAACGTCGATTATAACAGTCAAACTAAATCTGGTAAGTATAGCAGAAACTCAAGACCAGCGAACTATGCAACTTTAAGTAAGCCCTAGTCACACCTACCCGGACTAGCCCCGGATTATAAGCCGGATCACCCACGGACCAATCCCTCGGACAGCCATGGACAGCCCCGGACGATTTCACATATCTCTGGACGAGCCTAGGTGTACCCACGGACTACTACCCATGGACTTCAAGCATGGGTCACCCCGGATTGAGCCGGATGACCCCCGATAACCCCAGACGACACCAGTGTAGCCACGGATTAGTCCCGGACTGCCCCGGAGTAGACCCGGACAAGCTACTGACACCCCGGATGAGCCCTGGACAACCCGGAACTAGCCCCGGATTGCAATACTCCCCAGATCGCCCTGGATGTTTTAAACATTTTAAAACATCTGGGGCCGACCCTGGACCATCCCAGACCACCAAGGACCAGCCAAGGATCACCACGGATCACCATGGTCCAGCCAAGGATGAGCTACGTATTTGCCATGGATGAACCCAGATCACCCCGGACCACACACGGATTCATGGTCCGGGGTGGTCCCGGGCCTGATCCGGGAAGGCGTGACTGGGTCTGTAGCCCTGCGGGAACGTGCACCACGTGCACAACGCTGACAGGCTGGGAGGGGAGTGGTCTTGTCTGGGTTGGTTGTTGGAGTTTTATGTCCTAGTAACATCTAAGGTAATATCAGGATGGGTACCGACTTGCGACAGTGCACACTCATGGCGACTTTATAGTGCTGCCCCACTGGGAGACCAGGCTACCAGCTCCATGAACTGATATCCCATTGAGTCACATTATCCTGACATTGAGCCAACCAGTCCTTGACCTATCCTAATAATGCTGAGTGCCCGTCTAGGGAGCTACAATAGGTTAGTATCAATTTGTAAGTCATTGGTTTGACTCGACCAGGGTTCAAACCCACAGGTTCAAATCCCATGGTCTACCAAAGCGAGAGACGGAAGCTCGACGTATTCGGCCATCCGGTCTGGTGCCTTGTGTGGTAGATCTTATTCCATATTCCTTTGGTGGGGTGAGTGGGTGAGCTAAGTATTTTATTTCCCTGGTGATTCTTTTCCAAAGCCGGGGCAGTAGTCTTTTGGCCATGTACAATATCCGGGTTTTTTCACATACAATATCTTACCCAATGTTATGTTATTTACAGGTGACTGCATCTGTGTAAAATCAAATTGTGACATGTGGTAATCGGTGTCTTTCATACACAAATTCAGAAACTTTCCAATGCTGGATGAATGGAATTTTATGCTCTTACTTCATCTCAGGTCATATTACGAAATGTGAGTTAGTGTTGCATAGAAGAAACACCAATACCCCAGTCACACGAGGCCTGCGTTCGCTAACGATCGATTCGCGACGTAAAAACTTCCTCCTTGCGCCCTCCCTACGCCCTGATTAAGTGCTGTCGCCGTGAGGACGCCAACCTCCAGGCGTCCATTTCGGGAATTTTGGACGCAAGGAGGTTGCTGCTGCTGCACGTGCAACCTCCTTGCGCCCTGTTCCGGCGGCGCCATTCAAAATGGTTGGCGACATGGCGCCGACATGGCGCCGACATGGCGCCGCCCTGGGTTGGCACCAACACATGCGATGCTGCAGTCACCATGTGGTCGGCGCCGACGTGGCGCCGACATGGCGCCGATCTGGCGCCGATCTGGCGCCGACATGGCGCCTACAACGTATTTGAATCAGTGTATCGAATGGAACGCTGGGTGTTTGGCGTCCTTTTGGGCGTAGGGAGGTTGGCGGCGAACGCTGCCTCTCGTGTGACTGGGGTATAAGACAGATCCTGTCACTGTTGAACCCAATGATGCAGGACCTGCATGTTGATGTCCACGCCAACTTTAATTTGGTATAATTTCATTTCAAATATTTCCAAACTTAACCCTTTAAGATCAGTTACTTCAAACTAAAAGTAAAGTACATTATAATGATCAACCAAAACTCTGGCACAGTAGGCTTCTGTAGTAACAGTTTCTATTAAATTGATTCACTGCTCCCTTCTATTTGGCAACAAGTGCTTAATAAGTGCACCAGTATCTAAGTTATAGGCCTGTCACACTACGAAGTAACGAGCCAACGTAAGCCGACATAGGTGACTTTTCATCATTACGTCAAGGTATGGCGGGTTATGTCATGGTTACGTTAGGCAGACTTCGATTTACGTTGAGATACGTCGAGTTACGTCAGCGCGCGTTGAGGTTTTGTACATGTCCAAAACCTTTGACGTACGACAACATTGGACAATGTAAAGATTTTACGTTCACTGTGCATTATGTACGCGTTAGGCGTGCGTCGATGTACGTTAGATGTGCGTGACTCAAATGCTACTCACTACGTTGCACTACATTGCACTATGTTGCACTATGTTGACCTACTTCAAAGGCAGTGGGAATGTACAGTCTGCGTAATGACAATGTATGGATAATGTAGGCTAACGTACGTCCAACATATGTTTAGCGTTTCTCCACCATGTCATGACGTATGTAACATATGATACGTAGTTCTGGCGATCGAATAACGTATATAACGTGCCGTGAACGTGATTACGTTGTCCTCTCTTGTTGAAGCACGTTATCACAATGCTTTACCGAC
Source organism: Branchipolynoe longqiensis (assembly GCA_030323885.1). Taxonomy (NCBI): domain Eukaryota; kingdom Metazoa; phylum Annelida; class Polychaeta; order Phyllodocida; family Polynoidae; genus Branchipolynoe; species Branchipolynoe longqiensis. Next base: position 134,667,621 of record CM059186.1, read on the forward strand.
ATTACACTCATGTCAACTACGCAGCATTGATGTCCTGAATTTGCATATTATGCCGAGAAGTTTGACGTGTATGATTTATTTTCGTAGTATGACAGGGCCATTAGATATGTAGAATTAAATCTATATAATTATTTTGGTTTTTGAAAACTTGATGTTTTCATCGGATCATGCAGCTTTAAAATTCAATTATATGTATTCAGCACTTCATTTACATAGTTGCAGATGCGTAAAGGCCGTTCAAGACTCGGTTTCAATCACGTGTGAAGAAGGTCTATATAAATACAGTTCTGACGTCACAAAACAGAAAGGTTACTTGGAAGTCATGACGGATAATACCACCCTAGAAATGTCAATCCTCGTCTTATCACTAAAGTTAGCCAATATAGGTGATAACATGCACAGCATCACATGAAGGTGGGATAACCTTTAAATGTCACATGTCGATATCACACAAGAATTAATCCCATACTCGTTAAAGGCCCTGTCACACTACGATGTATGGCGCCGGCGTGTGCGTAACGTGTTGAGATAAATTTCAAATCAAAATAGGTCAGCATCCCCAAACTTTTTGCGCTGCGAGGGATAAAAATGGGCATACACAACATACACACAACGTATGTAACGTATGCAGAATGTATCTCTGACCTATTGAGAGCATTCATGTGCCTCGCAAAACATTCGCAAAACGTTCACATATGCTGACAGTATGCTGACCAACGTCACGTATGTTACCCCATTGCTAGAAGTATGATGCATACGTTAAGTACGCTGGAGATATGGCAGGCATTCGTTCGAAGTACATTTGGGGTACGTTATGCAACCATTTGGAGCGTACTCGACATATGCCCTACGTATACGTAATGTATGATGCCATATGCCGACATGTTGGTCGAAAATCGTATACGTCGGCATACGCTACGGCCATACATCGTAGTGTGACAGCCCCTTAAGCAAATGTTTAGTTAAAGTTGCATGGTCTAATAGTTTTGAGATTCTGCTAAGTTTTCTTTAAGATAAATATATTATATTAGGTTGGTTCTCATAATGTACGTTATTTTAGTCTGAACTAACTGTAATTTTAAATTGATATCTATGGAGATATTTGAAGTGAAACTATGCAACAATTAATTTTGATGTGCATTTATAAGCTTCAGCAGTAATAGGTTCTATTAATTTCACTTCATATTCGTCTGGGCGGCAACAAATACTTAATAAGTGCACCTGTATTTAAGATGGGTATGTAGAAAAAAATGCAGGTAAGTGCTTTCATTTAGAAAATATGATGCTTTAATCGACATAAAATAATAGCCAGTAGATTCATGATGTATGTGTTCTCCTTTGCAATTAAAGACATAATTTAATTCTCTGTGGCGGAGTGGTTAGAGTTGTGTTCTCTGTAGCGGAGTGGTTAGAGTGTCTGACTTTTTTCTAGGTCGGACTCCTAATCTGAAGGTCAGTGGTTCGATTCCCCTTGGCCCCACCTCTGCCAATTTGAATTTCCACCACTGAGTATAACTTACAGCGTCATCAAAGGCCAGTTGCTCTCATACCATGTCTATGTGGTGTGGGAGGTTAAAAATCCCTTGGGTCGGTAAAAGTGTAGACTCAGGCTTTCTATCGATAAACTGTCTAATGGTGAAAACAAGTCTATTCAGACTTGTCCATGATATGCAGTATAAATCTTCAAGAAAAAATAATAACAGCCATTGTTCGCTTTCATTGGACATTTGATGAACACATCATGAAACTTTGAATATCAAATATTCCGAACCACTGCCTGGGACTCGGTAAACTGATGAAAGAGCAGCACCCATGTGTTTATATGCCCCTGGGTTTATTTGCATGTTTGTTTGGGGTTAATGTCCTAGCAAGAGCTATGGTCATAACAGGACAGTACCGACTTGTGCCATTGTGCACTCAAGGCCACTTTTCTAATGGTGCCTCACTGGGAGACTGTCCCAATAGAAGCACGCTACCCAATAGAAGCACACACCCCATTTCACGATTGAAAGCATGCTCAAATTTACAATCATATTCAGACTGAATGCACATCAAATAAGACAATCCCCTTTATTTCAGAGGCACGACAAAAACAAATAAAAATTTATGATCATATTGAGACTGAATGCACATAAAATAAAACAATCCCACTTTATTTCAGAGGCACGACAAAAACAAATAAAAATGTACGATCATATTCAGACTGAATGCACATAAAATAAGACAATCCCCTTTATTTCAGAGGCACGACAAAAAAAAATCCATGAAATTCTTTAACTTTGAATAGATGCAGGTGGTGTTCTCTGTGGCAGAGTGGTTAGAGGGTCTGACTTATTTCTCGGTCGGACTCCTAATCTGAAGGTCGATGGTTCGATTCCACATCCCCCACCTCTGCCAATTTGGATTTCCACTGCTGTGTATAACTTACAGCATCATCAAAGGCCAGTTGCTCTCATACCATGTCTATGTGGTGTGGGAGGTTAAAAATCCCTTGGGTCGGTAAAAGTGCAGGCTCGGGCTTTCTATTGACAAACTGTCTAATGGTGAAAACAAGTCTATTCAGACTTATCCATGACAGGCAGTATAAATCTTCAAGAAGAAAAAAAAAGATGCCATCCATGTGTCTTCACTCGAGCAGTGCGCATCTATTGGGACATATATGGTATACATATCTACATATATACACATAAGTTTATACATAATTATATATATATGTACATATATTTGGAGTATAATGTACATTATGCAAATATTATTTTTCTGCAGACTTGGGCAGCCCCCATGTCGAGGATGCAACCAACACTACCTTGTATACGCACTGCTCCACTCATAGCTCAGGCATGAGCGGCCTTCTGCATCTGGTTTGCACACAAGTAGGAAAAACCCCCGCTCGAGCTGCTCACGTGGGGGCGCTAAACGGCTAACCGCCAGCAATCATCCATCAGATATAGACTAATTAATAAAACAGTAGGTCCCGCCAGAGTTAATGTTCTCATCCAACTATGTGCTCATTATGTTGTTTGTCCAAAGATCCAAATAATATATATATATATACAGTAAATCCTCTTTAACCGACCACCTCCACAGATTGACCACTCCCCTATATCGATCGCTTTATTTGGGTCCCAAAATATCGCCCATACAATACCATTGATACGATATAAAAAAATCCCTAAACCGACCACCTCTACAAATGGACCATTTTAAGTCGGTCCCATGGTCGGTCGATTTAGAGAGGTTTTACCGAATATAGAAAGAGAAAGATCATAATTAGTTATGTTGAGACTACCTGGCGCCAGCATATATGGTTGTATTTACGCTTGCACTGCGGAGATCAATAATTAATCTTCGTAGTGTAGTTGTTTTTCTTAGTAGTACAACCAGCATAGTTCTAATATTATATCGTTGTCTGCCGAGGGACTATTTCAGACCCCGACTTTAATGAAGAGCCTGCAGAAATGTGCTCTCTTGAACAGACCGTGTAATTATCCACTGGGAAAGGCAGGAAAGCTGCATGTTGCTACCTGTAAATATATATATATATATATATATACAGATAATTTATAGATATATATATGTGTATATATATATATATATATATATATATATATAAATCCTCCGATGCGACTGACACTTGTCAACATCTGGTGGAGGTTATGGGGGGATGCAGGTGGCGCCACCAGTACAGTGATGGGTCTTATGGAGCATAACAATATGATAATAATTCCCTTACATATCTTTATACTTGCATAATGGGTTATACATCACATATATAATATTAATGTGTGTGTTTGTGTATACCTGATGTAGCTTCGCTTCGGCAATATATAATACTAATAACCATATACGTATGGCTACCTAACATACCCATGCTTAACCATATATGTACATATATATTTATATTTATATATACGTATACTATATATATATATATAAATATATATATAAAGTAGGAGGATGAATGGGAGTGGACGCGGGAGAAGCTCTGGGGTGGTTGTCAATAACACCAGTCCCGCCTTCCCGGCCATGCTAGCTCGGAACCAGGGGCTTATGACGTCATTCCTACCTATGGTTCTAAACACGACGCTCACACGCCGAAGGGCGACGACAGAAAAGGCACGAACACTCCACACGGTGACCTGAGCTGAACCGCCGCCCGCACGTAAGGAGGCCTCCCTTTGTGCACCAGCACACACGGGGGCAGGGGGGGGGGGGGCACTAGTACTAGTACTAATACTAATACTAATACTAATACTAATAGTGGAGGTTGGGGTTGGGGAGGGCACGGGAGGGCACGGGCAGGGCAGGGCAGGACAGGGCAGGGCAGGGCAGGAGGAGAGGAGAGGAGAGGAGGAGAGGAGGGAGGAGAGGAGCTGAGGAGAGGAGCTGAGGAGAGGAGGGGAGGAGGGGAGGAGGGGAGGAGGAGAGGAGGAGAGGAGGAGAGGAGGAGAGGAGGAGAGGAGGAGAGGAGGAGAGGAGGAGAGGAGGAGAGGAGGAGAGAAGGGGAGAACAGGAGGAGAGGAGAGGAGGAGAGAAGAGGAGGAGAGAATGAGAGGGGAGGAGGAGGGGAAGGGGGAGGGGAGGGCAGGGCAGGGCATGAGAGGAGGGGAGAGGGGGGAGAGGGGAGAGGAGGAGGTGGGGAGGGGAGGGGAGGAGGGGAGGGGAGGAGGAGAGGGGGGAAGGAGAGGTGGGGAGGAGGAGAGGGGGAAGGAGAGGAGGGGAGGAGGAAAGGAAAGGAGGAGAGGAGAGGAGGAGAAGGAGAGGAGGAGAGTGGGAGTGTGAGAGAGGGTGAGATGTGGAGAGGGTAAGACTAAGAGGGATGGGAGAGGGGGAGAGGGGGAGAAGAGTCCTGAGAGGATGAGAGGAGGGAGTGAGGGTGGGTAAAGGAGGAGTAGATGAAGCCATTGTAAGTGGTAGGGGGAGGGGAGAGAGTTGGCGGCAAACGTGTCTCGGTGATGGGCGATGTTGGGGGACTGTGACGCGAGTGTCGTGGTGACAGGATCGTGGTGGTGGTGGTGGGGGGGGGGGGGGGGGGGCAGGTGTCAACCGACTTGACTCAATGACTGCACTGACGCCTACAGCCGACCCTACCTCCACAAACATATATATGCCTTGCCCCATCGCGCACTCACTCACACGTCCTGTAGCGGCGGCCAATATACCTGTAAACAAACGTCACCCACCCCGTTTCCGGTGGCTGCCGGGCCAGGAGGCGGGCTAACGGCTTGCCGGCTGCGGCCAACACACACGCCCGCCGCCGCTCGCTTAGTGATACCCCCTCCTCCTCTCTCTCTCTCTCTCTCTCTCTCTCTCTCTGTCTGACTCTCTGTCTCTTTCTCTCCCCTCTCCCTGACTCTTTCCCTCTCCCTCTTTCTCCCTCTCTCTCTCCCTCTCTCCGACTCTTCCTCTCCCTCTCTGTCCATCTCTCTCTCCCCCCCCCCTCTCTCTCTCTCTCTCTTGTTTGTCTCCGATCGTCCACACCCCCTATCACCTCCCGTCTCCCATCACGTACACGTTACACAGGCCCGCTCACGCTGCTAGCACTATAGACACGGTGTACCGACCTGGCCGGGCGGGCTGGCGGGCTGGCGGGTGGGCGGGCTGGCGGCCAGGGCGGGCTCTCTCCCCGATGCGCCGTGCGTGCGTGCGTCCTGACGGTCAGCCGGCTGGTATCCCCGTGCCGCTGCGTGCTGGCCCGGTGTCGGCGTGGTAAGCGTGTGGCAGCGAGCGTCAGCGTGCAGCCAGTCGCCAGCTCACGGCGGCGGGCGGTGGGAGGCGGGAGGGAGGGCGGCGAAGCGGCGGACGGCGAAGGTGAGCGGCGGGCGGCAGGAAGCAGGCTCGTGGCGGGAGGGTGGGCGGCGGCGTGTGGCGAGTGGCCGGGGAGGAGGGGGGGGGGGGGGGGGGGGCAGCGGTGGGGAGTGGGTGTGGAGGTACGGCGATGAACACAGACTGGGGAGCGGCGTGCGGAGCAGGCATGGACCCAGGGCTCGCCTCGTGCTGATCAGGGATGCGCGAGGACTGACTGGCGCCCCTCCCCCCCCCCCCTCCCTCTCCCCCTCCCCCTACCTATGACGTCAACGCCGACATAGCCGTACGTGGAGCCGGCGCGAACGCTCGCCCGCCCCGTCCTCACCGCGGCCAACAGCAGAACTCAACTATGGCGCCCGCCGCGCGGCGAGTAGACCGGGGGTCCGGGCAGGGGGGTGGGGATACGCAGGATCGATGCCATATAGAAGGATACGCAGGATCGATGCGATATAGAAAAATATAAAATAACATTTTAAAATAATAACAAACAGAAGAGAAAATAGACCGGTCATGACCAGGTCAAGTCTGACTGACTGACAAGTGACATGCTGTTTTCCCGAGAGCAGCTAGTAGGTGTGTTGTGTGTGTGTGTGGGGGGGGGGGGGTGTAGGTGTTGGTTTGTGTCGGTGAGAGCTGCTACCCTAAGCTCTCTCCGTGAGAATCTCAGTCAATTTTAATACGTCGCAGCCATGCATTTGGAGCAATATGGCCGCACCGTATTCGGCTCGGAATGGGACTATTTTCTGGTTCCATCATTCATCTACAATGCAAGCTGACATTGAAATTGTTATATCTAATTGATTTGTGGGGATTTTTTTTAAAACATCTACTACAATGTACTCGTGTTATTATATTTAGTTGGAACTCAGGAGTGGGACGTAGCTCAGGCGGTGGAGTGTCCACCTGTGAAGGTGTGGGTCATCCTATCGATCCTGCTCAGTGGACACATTTGCAGTTTGGGCTAGTTTCCATTCCAACCAGTTGTCCACAACTGGTTCATCAAAGGTTGTGGTATGTGCTGTCCTGTCTCTGGGAAAGTACATATAAAAGACCCCTTGCTGCTTATCGAAAAGAGTAGCCTATGTGCCGGCAGTGGGTTTCCCCAAAGAAATATATCAGAATGACCATATGTTTGACGTCCAATAGCCGATGATAAAAATCAATGTGCTCTAGAGGCGTCGTTAAATAAAACAAACTGTCCTTTTTAGTTGGAACTCACGAATGAACAAAGCTAGTATCTCATGCCTTTTTTTTAATGATTATTCAAGTATTACTGGGTCAGCCTAATAAAGTGCGCAACGCGGGGAAGGTTTGCATTAAGTGCGGTGCGCATGCGCCTGAACCAGCGCGCATGGCGGCCGGTGTTCGCAAAGTGTAAGGAGCAGTTCCCGGCAAAGCAGCGCTATAGACTACATCACCGTTCCAGCCGCGCGGTGCATTGTGGGATGTGTCAAACAAACCCACGAGAAGCACAAGACACATGCTAATACACTGGGTGCAGCTATGAAATGTGCTAGTTTCAGCTCATCTCAGCTCTTGTTTGAAACATAGAACACTAACTAAAAAAATATATATAATAAATTAAGATATTAATCTTTTATCCAGCAATGCATTTACATCAATATAACCAGCACATCTTATGCCAAGTGCATTTAGATTTAGACAAATCTGGCCACTCAGACTAGTGTTAGAGCCATAGCCAGAGTCATTTTTACTTATTTTATTCATGTTTATATTTATATCTTATGGTTAATGACATATGTAGAAATAGAAAATGACTAGGGTTAATCAGATATTGGTTATATATTTCTTTGAAACAAGTTTTTGTTGACACATTTGACCTTCTAATATTTAGAACAAGAATTACTTATGGCTAATCAATGTTGATGTAAACATCAGCCTGTAAAGTGACTGAAATTGTATGTTTCTTAGCTCAAAAAGCTTAATTATTGAGAGTTGTGTCTTAAACATATTCATTATATTATTATATTGCATCCTTCCATCCATGTTTGTGCCAGATTGTTATGTATTTCTATTAATTTTGAATAAAATGGAAGTTTTGCCCTATGCGTATCGGCAAACTCAATGGCTATACACCTTTGCTTTGCTCCCAAAGGCGTTTTCAGCGCATGCGCACTCGGAATCGTGATCTCGTCTATCAGTTTTACCACAATAATCCCTATTCTGCTGCATGCTAATAGCAGAAAATATATTCCGTAGTGTCGCCACACAAACATGGATGGTTGGTTGGTTGTTGGAGCTTTACGTCCTGACAACATCTAAGATCATATAAGGACGGGTACCGACTTGTGACAGTGCACACTCATGGCGACTTCATACTGCTGCCCCACTGGGCGACCAGGCCACCAGCACCATGACCTGATATCCCACTCAGTCACATTATCCAGACACTGAGCCAACCAGTCCTTGCCCTATCCTAATAACGTTGAGCGCCTGGCTAGAAAGTGACACGTAAGAATTTTTATGTCATTGGTTTGACTCGACCAAGGTTCGAATCCCATGATCAACCAAAACGGGAGACTGACGCTCAAATCATTCAGCCATCCCTTCTGGTTACCATGCAATTGGAGCCTGGAAACCTAGGCAACACACCCAGAGGCTTCCTTCCTGCCTTTGCTTTTGGTTGTTGCTGCTGCTTGTTGTAGCCTTAATACAGGTATATATATTTAACCGCCCACTTCATATATGTGGAGTATAAAGCATTTATACAAATATTATTATTATCTACCGTCGTCGTATATCTATTTTACATAACCGACATATCTGGCTGTTTGCATGCCTCCAAGTCTACATATCTATAAATCTGCATGTTGACATGTCTACATATATACAATTTTACATATTTATGTATATATATATGTATATATATATATATATATATATATATATATATATATATATATCTGTATCTCCATATATATTTCTATATCTATAACTATTCCCCTCGAAATCAACATCACGACTCTTGCTCACAGTGAGTCGATATGTGAAAGTTTCAGGCCATGCTACAAAGTTGACTCTACCCAGTTTTGAAGGGTCAAAGCTATACGCTGACTTACACAACGCCTACAACTATGCACGACTCTCCTTTTTTTTATATATCAGGCAGGAAGGGGGGAGAAGGTGCAAACAAAGGGAACCGTTGGGGGCATTCGACTGGGACCTTTCTATCCGCAAGATTTACGGATGGAACGGATGGAGCCACATACACACATCCGAATCATCGGTATATGAACCCACTTCCGGTCCCAGTCAAATAGGAATTTGTTCAGAAATATTTTGATATTCGGAGAGAGAGGCCCAGTCGAATGCCCCCACTGTGCCGCCTAAAGCTGGATCCAAACCGGTGTAACGATTTCAACTTCCCCCCTTCCCAAGTTCCCCCCGGGAATCTGAAAACGTTTTCAACTTCCCTCCGGGGAACTTTAAAACGTTTTCAGATTCCTGGGGGGGAACTTAAAAACAGTTTTCAGATTCCCCCCCCCCCCCCTATTTTCAAATTCCCCCCTCCGGGAATTTAAAATTGTTTAAAATACTTTAAAAAACGTTTTAAATTTCAGACCTATAATATTTTTTTCTTAACCATCTTGGAGACTTTTTGTGTCATTTGTGGTTAAATATATTTTATTGTACTAGTAATAATTTCAATTATGTTATTCTCTGTATATTATAATATTTGTCATGAAAAATAATCAAAAATAACAAAAAATTACAAAAATAAAGAAAATTCCCCAAACATGGGGGGGGAGGGAAAGTTAAAATGAGGGAGGGAATTTGAAAACGTTTTCAAATTCCCCTGGGAGGAATTTGAAAACGTTTTCAAGTTCCTGGGGGGGAACTTGAATATGGGGGGAATTTGAAATCTTTACACCGGGGGCTAGCGACCTAATGGCCCTGTCACACTACGGCGTTAGCGCGTGCTCAACGTTAGAAAATTGCCCAGTACATCGGCATTCATCAAACTTTTCGGCGGCGCGGGGGGGAGGGAGGGGGGGGGGTAAAACTGGGCGTATATACAAGTACACACAAGGTATGTAACGTATTAACATATGCATAACGTATGCATAACGTATTACGACGTATGAGAGTGTATCATGTAACACACAGAACATTGTCAGAACGCTGGCCAATGTTATATATGTTACTCCATCGCCAGAAGTATGGCGTATACGTTAAATACGTCAAGACATGTTGGAGATATGGCAGGCATACATTAGAAGTACGTTAGGAGTATGTTATGCATACGTTGGCAGTATGCAGACTTTATGTGGAATGTGCGTTCCCACCGGCTGTACGTTCGGCTAACGTACATAAATGTACCTCGACGTAGCTCGATGATAAAGCGAAGAGAAACTATCACGGGCGATCAACGAACATAACCTAATGTATGCCGACGCTGCCAGCACTAGATATGTGACCCCGTGTGGGGATTTTTTTTAAAACATCTACTACAGACACGTAACACGTAACTCACGCTCTAGACTCTCTCCCCCTCTCTCTGACTCTCCCTCTCCCTCTCTGTCCATCTCTTTCTCTCTCTAAAATAACCTAATGTATGCCGACGTATGTCTAACGTACACATAGCATATGCCTAACATATAAGACACAGTTGCCACACGTTGAAAATTTTGAACATGCTAACAACAAATTCGGAGCCTCGACGTGCGACTTGTGACAGTGCGCACTCATGGCCGGCAACTTCATTGTGCAGCCCCACTGGGAGATCAGGTGGCGGGCACCATGACCCAATATCCCACTCAGTCACATTATCCTGATACTGAGCTAACCAGTCCTTTCCCTATCCTAGTAATGCCAAGCGCCAGGCTAGGTATAGAAAATTATCAATGTTGTCAGTCCTTGGTCTGGCTGACTGATATGCTGTTTTCGCGAGAGCAGCTCGTAGGTGTCGTGTGAGTGTGTGTGTGTGTGTGGGGGGGGGGGGGGTATGATGTCAACCTTTATCAAACTAAATCATTTGTGAGTGTGTCTCAAATGCAGATACGAGTGTAAGATAAGGAGGCTAGCTGATAGACAAAGGTGGCCTGGGCGACTCAGTGGTAGATACACCTTGCCCCCGGAGAAATGGAGAGAAGAAGAAAGAAATCGCACAAAAAGCTATGTTTTCCTCCCCGTGAGATTCCTCAGAGCTTAAGTCTCATGGTGCTGTCCCATTACGATGCATCGCGAAAACGTATGTCGACGTCTGTGATTTTCTGCCGCTACGTCGGGATACGTCGTTATGTGTTACACGTGCGTTAGGCGCTCATTGGTATTCGTCAATGTATGTCGATGTTCGTCGAGATACGGCATCACACGCCAGGGGGTCAGCAAAGTTTTGTGCATGCGCAAAACTTTTGACGAACGACAACATTCGACAACATGTGGATTTTACATCCACCGTACGCCGATGTATGTTAGACGTACGTTAGTCAAACGTTGTTCACTACTTTGCACTACATTGACCTACTTTAAAGGCTTTGGCAACGTACAGTCCGCATACTCACAACGTATGGATAATGTATGCCTAACATACGTCTAACATGCGTTTAGCATTTCTCCAGCGTGTCTTGATGTATGTAAACATATGATGCATAGTTCTGGAAATTGAATAACGTATATAACATTCACCGGCATTCTGTGAACGTACCATGAGCGTAATTTGAGCATTTTTCGCCGGGAGGTACGCTAGCCATACGTTGGCCATAAGCTGTGTATACGGTATGTATACGTCCAACTTTGCCCACCCACCATGCCAAAGGGTTTGATGCTTCTCGACTTAAAAAAGTGATGTTAGGCATTTGCGGCGTGTTGGTGAGATGCATCGTAATGTGACAGGGCCATAACCAAATGTCACCAGAAGCATTGACCGAAGCGGTAGAGGGCAGGTACGGGAGATCGGTAGTTCGATTCCCGGTGGAGTCAAACCAATGACTTACAAAATTGATAATTGTCACTTCCTAGCTTGGTGCTCGACATTAATAGGATAGGGCAAGGACTGGTTAGCTCAGTGTCAGGCTAATGTGACTGAGTGGGAGTCGGCTCATGTCGCTGGTGGCCTAATTTCCCAGTGGGGCAGCACTATAAAGTCACCATGAGCGTGCACTGTCACAAGTCAGTACCCGACCTGATATGACTATAGATCCTGCCAAGACGAAAAACTCTAACAACCAAGCAACCTAACCAAATCGCATTTGGTATTGGTGATTGGATCCACCGATTTGTATATTTACACTCTATAAATATGTGTATTGGTGATATGTTTTATGTTTTTGAAAAAAGAAGAGAGAAAAACAAAGGAAGAAAGAAATATTCATAGACCATTCTAGAATTATGCAATACCATGTGATGCATATTCACCAAATGCATAATACTTTTATTGAACTGGAATTATATGCAGTTACTATTACAACTAATAGTCCAATTACAGTATGCTTCTATTATCGAACAGGATTTGCATGTGGTTATTAATATTCTCATAGTTTCATTTATGTACCAACAAATTCTACTGATAGGTTAGAAGACCTTGTGCTCTGGTGCTGACAAAAGGCATTATTCACTGAATAAACTACATTTTAGTTTTTTTTAAAGAAGTTTTAATGTTGTACACACCTGTAACTTGCAGTGTAAGTACACACCTATTGATGCGTGCAGCCGGGGCTAGAATCTACCTATATCTTCGCCCACCCACACGCGCGTTACCATAGCAACCGAGGTGCGGCAGGTGACAGATCTGGCCACGGCTGTCACCCCCCCCCCACTCCCCCCACACCCATGCGCCCTCTTGCAGTGACACACGAGCTTAGCAGGCAGCACTGGATCCACGCCGGTTGAGACACGAGGCTCTCAGAAAGCCCAGCACCATAACCTGATATCCCACTCAGTCACATTATCCCGACACCGAGCCAACCAACCAGTCCTTGCCCTATCCTATTAATGCCGAGCGCCAGGCTAGGAAGCGACAAGTATCAATTTGATAAGTCATTGGTTTGGCTCGATCGGGAATCGAACTCCCGATCTCCCGCACGCGAGGCCCGCGCTCTACCGATTCAGGCAGCGCGCCCGGTGCGTCAGGTGTGTGTGTCAATCACCAACGCAGTTTTACCTTATTTTCAATTATCATAATCAAATAGGACTGGCGGCAGTAAACATTTCTCAGAAGGACCTTTTATGTACCGGCAGCGAAATTTTAAAATAGGCATATGGTTCTATATATTTATTCTTTCCTGTAGACATTAAAATAACAAGCCCAAATCCCAAAACAGTTAGGCTATATATATTATTGTTTTTGAGATAATAATTCTTTAATATTAAATATATAAAATGTATTAATTTTGAATTAAAAGTGGAACTTTGACCAAATATAATAAACAACGAAAACATCATTACCAGCAATCCTGAACTTAATTTTTCCACTGCGAGTTCATGGCGCTTCGATCGATTCTGCCATCATCCAATCAGCGTCGGCCACAAGATGCGGAGTACGCATCGATTATATATATTTCAATGACAAGTTTGTTTCAATTTTATTAAATGGAATAAAGATCTGTTGTAATTGGATGTAAGGATTATGGAACAATGATAAATAAATAGGAATGCATATTTCAATAAAAATAAACTGGTTTGATGGATTTATTTCTTATTTTATGTGTCAACTTCAACCCCATGTGGACACGGCAAAATATTTAGGTACACAACTGAAACTGTGCCTAGAGATACCTTATGGTGCTGCCATCTGTGAGAGCTATCGGCCACTAAAATACATGCTACCATATTCTGTCACTAGCTCGTAGAAGTTGGGCAGTTTAGCGATTTTCTGTGAATATAGTGGGAAAACGTGGCATTTTCTCCCAAATTTTCAACATATAGATGGACCTACAAAGATTTAGCGAATTTAGCTCAATTTTCGGCAGTTAAGAGCTTGGTGTATGTAGAAACTCATCTGCTATCGGCGCTATACATTTATTATGATAGAAATGTGATAAATGGGGTTGCCGTAGATTCGCTATAGGAATGCTGGTACTCGTGGTGACGGTGAGTTGTTGCAGTGCTAGTCAACAGGTTCGGGATTGCTGGTAATGTGTGAGGGGAGTTCTGCTAATCAATTTCAATTGTATATATATAGAGGAATTTAGAATGCCAATTATTAAATCAATTAGTGAAGCAGACTTTTAATGAGACAATGTCAAAAAGTGCAATTCATAATGAAATTTATTTTATGATTTGGCTAAATAGCCATTTTCAAAGCATGGTATTTTCTTGCGAAACTGCAATAAGACTGAATAAATACTAAATACTTCCAATATTCATAACAATGTAATAACCTTTTTTTTCAGACCTCTATGTCCAGAGAATCAAAAGATATTTGGATCCTAAAATGTGAAAAAGTGTAATTGTTTGCATGCAAACAGCATTTGTATGTGAAATATTTCAAATTTTCAATTTTTGAAAGCTCATTGCAGCTAAACAATCTCTTGGGTCTTCCTCAAATTTGGCACAGTATGAGAATAACCATTCACTGAGGCTAATAGATATTATTTATATCAATACTCTATCTAAAAATATGGAAAGTATTGCATTTTGATTGAACATATAGGGAAGAATAGTCAGAAAACCAAATATATCAATTTGAAAAATATTTAAATGTTCATTGTAGCTTAACCAATATTTGTATCTTCCTATAAATTGACAGTGTGCATCATTTGAACATAACACACATTATTCTATTAATAATCCATCTAAAGATATAAAAAGTGCATTTTGATTGCACATACAAAAGAAACGTGTCCAAAATCTAAAATATTAATTTATTCATCCATCTTTGAACACTCACTATGGCTCATCCAATATCTGGACCTTCTTCAGATTTTGCAGACATATCATATGGAACTAATGCATATTAGCCATACCAATAATTTAACTAAGAATATCAAAACCTGCATTTTGATTTAAAATACAAACTAAAAGTGTCTAAAACCAAAATTATTGACTTAAATAAATCTCTAAATATTCACTGTGTAATATTTACTGGAATGCCGGGCCGTCTGAGCCCGAGAAATACCACTTACTCTTCCCATGTGCGTTCTGACAGCTGTCTGTCAGTTCACACCTGATGCCCCTCTCCAACAAAGTCATAAGCAAGAAAGGGAAGACAAGTCACGCAAGATTGACAGTGAAGAAGTTGTGCTTTATTGGCATCAACTCCTGTTCACCTACTAGCGACTTATCACCCTGACTCCTTACCATCTGTCCACACAGAGCCTCATTACTCTCTTTAATATGTATAGGAATCAGTGCCTACAGCCCATTGAACTGGAGTCCCATGGTTGTTGCACACAGCTCAGTTTGTATATCAAAGGTGGAGCCTCAGACAGAGTGTCTCGGTCCCTGGCCAAGAGAAGAGTGGGTTCACTTCAAGAGTCCACCCAGAAGTGTGTGTGTCTCAAGAGTCAAGAGTAGAGTGGTGTTAGTAGTGCCTGTAGCATCATATAGATAAGAGTGTCAAGAATAATCAATATTAAAATGAGGCTTGTGTGGTCAGGTGGGGCAAAGGGGTGCAGGTGACTGGGCCTCCCACAGCCAGCCAATCAGACACGCTCTTCAGCCTGGGGGGGGGGGGGGACGCCCTAATAGGTGCTGCTGTCACTCAACCCCAGCTGCAGGTGGCATCCATAATGTATGCAGAGTGGCTGCGTGTGCTTACCCATCGGTCCTGTGGTAACAGGTAGTTGCAGACAGTTACAATAAATATATATATTAAAAATGTCCTTCTCCTCCACTTGCACCCTTACTGGGGCATAGAGGGAACATTTCAGCAAACATTAACTGTCTCTTATATAGGAACATCTCATCATAATCTCGGGCACTATGTATTAACATATATTTCACATAGCCTAATATGTCACACAGTGAGTGGGGCACCCATTGCTTTTCTATTACATAACCTTGGTACCCCCTCCGTCGCCCAAGGATAATAATGCTCTCTGCCAATATATAATTCCGAACCGAAAATCTGTATATCTTTACAATTGTACCTAAACCAATGGTTGGATCTTCCCTAAATTTGGCCCCCTATTATATTACATATTCTGTAATATATTCCAATATACAGCAATGTCAGATACATGTTTGTACATGTGTGTCATCGTTGTGAAACTACTGTGGAGAGCAAAGGCCCAAAGAGGTTGGTATCAATATTCTGTCTGCAGCTCCTTGCACTAATTAGCTCTATAGTAGCATTAGTACCATTGGAAAGAGAATCAAATTGTCTATCTATCCGTACCAAATCTTATTAGGTTTCAAATATTATAAAATTTAGTACATGGTTTTAAACTTTAAAAATAATTAACTAGCAGAATATACCATGATTGACTTTGTTGACCTAGGGCAAACCATGTATGGCTAGAAAGCTGAGGTCATGGCGCTTCTTTTAGTGCCATCCATGACTTTCTACGATGTATCGTAAGGGAGCGCGGGCCAATTAAATATCACCTGTTTTCAGGGTCATTTTTCTTTACATCAGTGATGAAGGAATATTCACTAAATACACTCATCATACAAATGGATTTTACTTAAGTAAAAACTTATAATATATTCAATCCACCAATAACATCAGATAGAACATATGTTGATCTTCTAGTTGATGTAATCTCATCAAAATCAAATCCATACAGAGATATTTATCACCCTGTGAATATTGATGAAAAAAGCACCATTCCATGAGATTTTCATGGCGCTGCCGGTACCTTTGAAGTTATAGTTATTCAGGGCATAGTAAAGGCTGAGGACGTCAATAGCCGAGCTATTAGGCGTTATCCAGTCCGAAGATTCCTTCTCAACTGTTTGAGTGATTGGTTGGTTGTTGGAGTTTTACGTCCTCGCAACATCTAATGTCATGTCAGGACGGGTACTGACTTGTGACAGTGTGCACTCATGGTGACTTTATAGACCAGGGCGAAAGTGCCGTGATCTGATATCCCACTCAGTCACATTATCCTGACACTGAGCCAACCAGTCCTTGCCCTATCCTAATAATGCCAACCTCCTGGCTAGGAAGTGACAAGTATCAATAGACGAGATCGCGGTTCCGAGTGCACATGCACTGAAAACGGCGTTGGGAGCAAAGCAAAGGCCATTGAGTTTGCCGATACGGGTAGGGTAAAACTGCCATTTTATTCAAAATTAATAGAAATACATAACAATTTGGCACAAACATGGATGGAAGGATGCAATATAATAATATAATGAATATGTTTAAGACACACCTCTCCATAACTAAGCATTTTGAGCTAAGAAACATACAATTTCAGTCACTTTACAGGCTGATGTTTACATCACCATTGATTACCAGAAGTAATTCTTGTTCTAAATATTGAAATGTCAAATGTGTCAACAAAAACTTGTTTCAAAGAGATATATAACCAATATCTGATTAACCCTACTCATTTTCTATTTCTACATATGTCATTAACCATCGGGTATAAATAAAAACATGAATAAAATAAGTCAAACTGACTCTGGCTATGGCTCTAACACTAGTCTGAGTGCCCAGATTTGTCTAAATCTAAATGCACATGGCATACGACATGCTGATTATATTGATGTAAATGCAATGCCGAATAAAAGATTAATATCTTAATTTATTATATATATATTTTTAGTTAGTGTTCTATGTTTCAAACAAGAGCTGAGATGAGCTGAAACTAACACATTTCATAGCTGCATCCAGTGTATTAGCATGTGCCATGTGCTTCTCGCAGGTTTGTTTTGCTCTGACACCTCCCACAATGCACCGCGCAGCTGGAATGATGATGTAGTCTATTGGTTTGACTCAACCGGGATTCATAGTGGACTCGAATCCCGCGATCTACCAAAACGTGAGACGGACGCTCAACTCATTCGGCCATCCCGTCTGGTGTTTGAGTGATGGGTGTCGGGCAGTGAATGCTCGCAAAGTTGGATAGGCTCTCTCTCTCAGATATAATATACACCCGCTTGGACTCATGACTCACTAATTATAGAGGAGGGTTTTGAAGAGGAAGCTTACAGTAATACTCATAGAATTCCCTCAGGAGCGTATCACAAAACCTACTTTGAACAATAAAGAATTTAAACCAGACGGGATGGCTGACTGAGTTGAGCGTCCGTCTCCCGTTTTGGTAGAACGTGGGATTTGAACCCTGGTCGAGTCAAACCAATACTTAAAAACTGATACTTGTCACTTCCTAGCCAGGTGCTCCGCATCATTAGGATAGGGCAAAAACTGGTTTGCTTGGTGTCCGGATAATGTGATTGAGTGGGATATCAGGTCATGGTGCTGGCAACCTGGGCTCCCAGTGAGGCATCACTATAAAGTCACCATGAGTGCACACTGTCACAAGTCGGTACCTGTCCTGATATGACCTTAGATGTTGGCAGGACGTAAAACTCCAATAACCAACCAATAGCGAATTTAAACCCATTTATGCTTTATAGCCGACATAAATCCACCCATCACTTCTCTGTACATGACGTCACAGAATGGGCTTCAACCGAATAGGAAGGGATTGATCTGTCCAAGTTTTCAATGACTATTCTTTTCCGTTCTAAGTGCAATTTATATTGGTATTTTTAGTGTATGAATATTTTGTTAATATATATCGAATATTCATGGAAGGAATACATGCTAAAGTGGACCTTTAAGGAAATATGTCCTCCCTGTACCAAATAGGCGTGCCCTTAATAATAATTGTATATGGTTCTGACAAATCTGCTATCATCTATTTCTTCTTTCCCCCAGGAATCAATAATATATTAATAGGTAGTCTTTTCAATTTCTGAACCAGACGGGATGGCTGAGCGGGTAGCTGGGTAGGTCGCTCGCTTTCTCGATGTCATGGGATCAATCCCCGGCCGAGTCGAATGAAAGACAAATTGACACCAGAGTAGGGCAAGGAAGGACTGGTTGGCCTGTCGGAATAATATCACTGAGTGGGATATCAGGTCATGATGCCAGCGGCACAGTATCCAAGTGGGGCAGCACTATAAAGTCGCCTTCAGTGCGCACTGTCAAAAGTCGGTACATGTCCTGATTATGACGTTGCTAGAATGTGAAACCGAAAGAAAACAATTCCAGTCTTTATGCATGTGTGTTTTAGGTTTTTTTTTCTTTGACAGGTAAAATATTTACCATTAGTTTTCCCTGGAACTGCTCCACCAAAACAGGGGAAATATAGACATGCTTAACAAAGTATGTCAACAAAAAACATTTGTTTGTTGGGTTTTATATCCTAGCTACGTCTAAAGTTATATCAGGGCGGATACCGACTTGTGACAATGCACACTCATGGTGACTTTATAGTGTTGTCCCACTGTGGAACCAAACCACTGACACCATGACCCAATATCTCACTCAATCACATTATCCTAATACTGAGCTAAGCAGTCCTTGCCCTATCCTAGTAATGCCAATCACCAGGCTACACAGCGAGAAGTATCAATTTTTGTAAATCACTAGTTTGACTCGGCTGGGATCCCATCTCGCGACCTTCCACACAGGAAGCCAGCGCTCTTAACCAATTCGGCCACTGCGTCCAATCAACAAGAACTGAGTTGGCTCTTCTTGCGGGTAACTGGGTCCTTCCAAGAAACAAACTCAAGAAGTGACCTGTCTGCGTTTCAATTCACACGTTTTCTCAGGATAGCCCCTGGGCTCCAATTTCAACACCAGTAAGCTAAGCTGCCCCTGATTGGCTACACAAGCCTCATGGGTTGTTACTCTGAAGTCGTTCAAGTTCTGGACCTATTAGGGGCGCCTATAGCTTCTGCTCTGGTTTGAAATGATTGCAACATGTCACTTGTCCTGTTTAGAACTGATTGCCGAGGCACAATTACCGGGGTGACACTTATGACTTGTAAGGAGACTGAGCATTGTGATACCTTATGAATGGCACAGGTTGAAGAATTGTTCGGGAGTTGGGAGTGTGTGTGTGTGTGTGGTGGTGAGGGTGAGGGAGGGTGGGTGGGTGTCTCTGAGTGAGTGGTAAGTGGGTCTGGGCTTGGACAGTGACACTAGATGTTGCGGTAATGACTGGTGATGTGACACTGCCCTTTGGGTGGGGACAGGTTGAACTGGCAAAGAGCCAACATTTTGGTTGAAGGCATGTTGGAAAAAGGAAAGTTTGTTTTATGTAATGACACCTCCAGAGCGCATTGATTTTTATCATCGGCTATTGGACGTCAAACATATGGTCATTCTGACATATTTCATTGGAGGAAACACCACCACCACCACCGCCGCCACATAGGCTACTCTTTCCGATAAGCAGCAAGGGGTCTTTTATATGCACTTTCCAACAGACAGGACAGCACATACCACAGCCTTTGATGAACCATTGTTGACCACTGGTTGGAGCAGAAAATAGACCAAACTGAAAATGTGTCAACTGAGCAGGATCGATAGGATGACCATCACCTTCACAGGTGCCGCCTGAGCTACGTACCGCTCTCTGAAGGCATGTTGGAAGATCAGCTGGTTGGATCTTAGAGTTGTGGGCGGAAGAGCAGCATTGTTGTAAATATAATGCTGCATAGGTTCAGATAGCTTGGTTGGTTATTGGAGTTTTAAGTCCTGGCAACATCTAAGGTCATATCAGGACAGGTACCGACTTGTGATAGTGCGCACTCATGGCGACTTTATAGTGCTGCCACACTAGGATACCAGGCCACCAGCACCACGACCTGATATCCCACTCAGTCACATTATCCCGACACTGAGCCAACCAGTCCTTGTCCTATCCTAATAATGCCGAGTGCCAGGCTAGGAAGCGACAAGTATCAATTTTGTAGGTCACTAGTTTGACTTGACCGGGAATTGAACTCCCGATATCCCGCACGGAAAGCCTGCGCTCTACCGATTCGGCCACCGCGCCAAGTGATTCAGATGGGAGATGCATGTGATGCAGGTAACATGCACCTCAGGGAATTGGTTCTGCTACTAGCACTAGCTTGTCACTGAACAAGCCATTAATGGGGTAGTCTACACTGAGAGGTGGCTTGAGATGAAAGTGGTGTGATCTCAGGAAAGGTCTAGTCCAAGGATGGTCTAGTCTGATAGATGGTTTAGTATTTGGGGAGGGGGGAGGGGGTCTGGTGTGATATATAGTCTAGGATAAGGTTTTTTGGTCTGATATGTGGTCTAGTATAAGGGCGCCCTCTTGCAGTGACACACGAGCTTGGCAGGCAGCACTGGATCCACGCCGGTTGAGACACGAGGCTCTCAGAAAGCCCAGCACCATAACCTGATATCCCACTCAGTCACATTATCCCGACACCGAGCCAACCAACCAGTCCTTGCCCTATCCTATTAATGCCGAGCGCCAGGCTAGGAAGCGACAAGTATCAATTTGATAAGTCATTGGTTTGGCTCGATCGGGAATCGAACTCCCGATCTCCCGCACACGAGGCCCGCGCTCTACCAATTCAGGCAGCGCGCCCGGTGTGTCAGGTGTGTGTGTCAATCACCAATGCAGTTTTACCTTATTTTCAATTATCATAATCAAATAGGACTGGTGGCAGTAAACATTTCTCAGAAGGACCTATTATGTACCGGCAGCAAAATTTTAAAATAGGCATTTGGTTCTATATATTTATTCTTTCCTGTAGACATTAAAATAACAAGCCCAAATCCGAAAACAGTTAGGCTATATATATTATTGTTTTTGAGATAATATTTCTTTAATATTAAATATATAAAATGTATTAATTTTGAATTAAAAGTGGAACTTTGACCAAATATAATAAACAACGAAAACATCATTACCGGCAATCCTGAACTTAATTTTTCCACTGTGAGTTCATGGCGCTTCGATCGATTCTGCCATCATCCAATCAGCGTCAGCCACAAGATGCAGTGTATGCATCGATTATATATATTTCAATGACAAGTTTGTTTCAATTTTAAAAAATGGAATAAAGATCTGTTGTAATTGGATGTAAGGATTATGGAACAATGAATAAATAAATAGGAATGCATATTTCAATAAAAATAAACTGGTTTGATGGATTTATTTCTTATTTTATGTGTCAACTTCAACCCCACGTGGACACGGCAAAATATTTAGCTACACAACTGAAACTGTGCCTAGAGATACCTTATGGTGCTGCCATCTGTGAGAGCTATCGGCCACTAAAATACAGTTTAGGCGATTTTCTGTGAATATAGTGGGAAAATGTGGCATTTTCTCCCAAATTTTCAACATATAGATGGACCTACAAAGATTTAGCGAATTTAGCTCAATTTTCGGCAGTTAAGAGCTTGGTGTATGTAGAAACTCATCTGCTATCGGCGCTATACATTTATTATGATAGAAATGTGATAAATGGGGTTGCCGTGGATTCGCTATAGGAATGTTGGTACTCGTGGTGACGGTGAGTTGTCGCAGCGCTAGTCAACAGGTTCGGGATTGCTGGTAATGTGTGAGGTGAGTTCTGCTAATCAATTTCAATTGTATATATATAGAGGAATTTAGAATGCCAATTATTAAATCAATTAGTGAAGCAGACTTTTAATGAGACAATGTCAAAAAGTGCAATTCATAATGAAATTTATTTTATGATTTAGCTAAATAGCCATTTTCAAAGCATGGTATTTTCTTGCGAAACTGCAATAAGACTGACTAAATACTAAATACTTCCAATATTCATAACAATGTAATAACCTTTTTTTTCAGACCTCTATGTCCAGAGAATCAAAAGATATTTGGATCCTAAAATGTGAAAAAGTGTAATTGTTTGCATGCAAACAGCATTTGTATGTGAAATATTTCAAATTTTCAATTTTTGAAAGCTCATTGCAGCTAAACAATCTCTTGGGTCTTCCTCAAATTTGGCACAGTATGAGAATAACCATTCACTGAGGCTAATAGATATTATTTATATCAATACTCTATCCAAAATATGGAAAATATTGCATTTTGATTGAACATATAGGGAAGAATAGTCAGAAAACCAAATATATCAATTTGAAAAATATTTAAATGTTCATTGTAGCTTAACCAATTGTTGTATCTTCCTATAAATTGACAGTGTGCATCATTTGAACGTAACACACATTATTCTATTAATATTCCATCTAAAGATATAAAAAGTGCATTTTGATTGCACATAAAAAAAAAGGTGTCCAAAATCTAAAATACAACAGACAGGACAGCACATACCACAGCCTTTGATGAACCATTGTGGACCACTGGTTGGAGCAGAAAATAGCCCAAACTGAAAATGTGTCAACTGAGCAGGATCGATAGGATGACCATCACCTTCACAGGTGCCGCCTGAGCTACGTACCGCTCTCTGAAGGCATGTTGGAAGATCAGCTGGTTGGATCTTAGAGTTGTGGGCGGAAGAGCAGCATTGTTGTAAATATAATGCTGCATAGGTTCAGATAGCTTGGTTGGTTATTGGAGTTTTAAGTCCTGGCAACATCTAAGGTCATATCAGGACAGGTACCGACTTGTGATAGTGCGCACTCATGGCGACTTTATAGTGCTGCCACACTAGGAGACCAGGCCACCAGCACCATGGCCTGATATCCCACTCAGTCACATTATCCCGACACTGAGCCAACCAGTCCTTGCCCTATCCTAATAATGCTGAGTGCCAGGCTAGGAAGCGACAAGTATCAATTTTTGTAGGTCACTAGTTTGACTTGACCGGGAATTGAACTCCCGATATCCTGCACGGAAAGCCTTCGCTCTACCGATTTGGCCACCGCGCCAAGAGATTCAGACAGGAGATGCATGTGATGCAGGTAACATGCACCTCAAGGAATTGGTTCCGCTACTAGCACTAGCTTGTCACTGAACAAGCCATTAATGGGGTAGTCTACACTGAGAGGCGGCTTGAGATGAAAGTGGAGTGATCTGAGGAAAGGTCTAGTCCAAGGGTGGTCTAGTCTGATAGATGGCTTAGCATTTGGGGAGGGGGGTGGGTCTGGTGTGATATATAGTCTAGGATAAGGTGTTTTGGTCTGATATGTGGTCTAGTATAAGGGTGGTCTGGTCTGATATATGATGTAGTATAAGGGTTTGTTTGTTGTTTTACGTCCTAGCAACATTTAAAGTCAGAGCATGATGGGTACTGACCAGTGACTTTATAGTGCTGCCCCACTGAGAGACCAGGCTTCTGACACCATGACCGAATATCCCACACAGTCACATTATCCCAATATTGTTCTAACCAGTCCTTGTCCTATTCTATTAATGCCGAGTGCCAGGCTAGGTAGCGACAAGTATCAATTTTATAAGTCATTGGTTTGACTCGGCTGGAATTTGAACTTCCGAACTCGCGCACGGGAAACCTGCACTCTACTGATACAGCCACCACAGCTGGTCTCTAGTATAAGGGGTGGTCTGGCCTGACATATACAGTAAAACTTCTCTATACCGACCCCTCCACAGATCGACCACTCCCCTATATCAATCCCTTTATTTGGATCCCAACAATACCATTGTACGGATATTCTAACTCTCTAAACCGACCACCTCCCTAAGTGGACCACTTAAAGTCGGTCTCAAGGGCAGTCGATTTAGATAGGTTTTACTGTAGTCTAGTATAAGTGTGGGGTAGGGCGGGGGCTAGTCTGAAGAGTTCTGTGGTTTAATGTGACGGTTGCGTAGTATACCTTACTTTAGTTTGAATTAATATAGAACAAAGCTCCCTTGATCTTCCCCACCCTCAGCCCCTCCTCCCCCACTCAGGGCCCCTACCCCATCCCCCCCCCAGCCCTTCCCTTGTCAATTACCACCAGCCGTAGGTAGTGCGCTCTTCCGATAAATCAGACTGGACGGCATGGCCGAGTGGCTAAAGTGTCCTCATCCCGTGTTGGCGGCAGGAGATCTCCCACCGAATCAAACCAAAGACGTAGACTAATCTTGCCTGGCAATCGGCATTGCTAGGATATAGCACTAACTTGCTCGATCAGAGTCAGGATAATTAGACTTGAGAAGAACGGTAAAGCACTGGGGAAGTACTATAAAGCCATGAACGTAAAGCCCTAAAACACCCAACCCAATGAATCCATTTCACATATTCCCTTTGCACAAATATCTCCATGAAAGAAACCCAGTCATTTCAGTTAAAAGTTGCATTGTCCAATGGTTTTGATTTGCTGTCATTTGCTGAGATAAATATATTAGGGTGACTGTTATAATCTACCTTACTTTAGTTTGAAATAACTTATATTTTAAATGGCTAACTTTTGAGATATTTTAAGTGCAACCATGCAAAATAAATGTTGGCAAGCATGCCAAAACTCTGGCACCGTAGGCTTCTGCAGTAACAGGTTCTATTAAATTGCCCCAGTATTCCCTTCTATGTGGTGACAAATGCTTAATAAATGCACCAGTGTCTAATGCCAGGTACACACCTACCGTTTGTGCGCACCCACCTACCGTATACAATCTAAAACTGCCCGTTTCGCACACAAAAATCGCTAGGTGTGCGCTCCCCGTGCACACCTAGCGATTGCGATTCCCGACTAAAAACTCAGTTTTAGGGCTAAAAGTGCTTCCTTACGATTGCGATTCGCGATTCGAAAAATGAATCGGCCCGTTTTCAGTTTTAAGCGGGTCGGGTCGAGTCGGGAGTTTTAGTGCGCGAATCGTAAACGGTAGGTGTGTACTTGGCATTAGTTAGATATGTAGAATCAAATTTAGATAATGTTTTGATTTAAAAGATTTGATGTTTTCATCGGACTATGCAACTTTAACTACAGGTGCGGTGGTGATGAGCGATGAATTGTTAGTACACGCGTCCCCAGCGAGGAAATGAACGAGGAATTGTTAGCAAGAGCTGCTCGCAGTGATCAACTCACCCTGCTTTCAGCGCAGCTGTTGCCTTGCAGAACTTGCTGGGCCAGAGCGGCGTTGGGGCGGCCCCTGGTGGCGGACTGAGACAATACCCCAGGGCGCCGCACCGATCCTGGCGGAGACTCTGTAAAACACAACACATGTGACACACGATGAGTTCCTTCTGGTTGAGCAATGATAGTTTTGGAATCAGTTGGTTGGTTGTTGGAGTTTTACGTCCTGTCAACATTTAAGGTCATATCTGGATATCTACCGACTTGTGACAGTGCGCACTCATGGCGACTGTAAAGTGCCGCCGCACTGGCTCACCAGGCCACCAGCACTATGACCTGATATCCCACTCAATCACATTATCCTGACAATGAGCCAAGCAGTCCTTGCCCTATCCTAATAATACTGAGCGCCTGGCTAGGAAGCAAAACGTATCAATTTTTAAGTCATGGGTTTGACTTGACCTGGGCCTATATGTATGTGTCCGTTTTAGCGGTCGTAACCCTGCGTCGTGCGGATTTCCCGGGTTAGTGGCAAAAAGTGCGTATGTATGTGTCGGCGTTAAACTAACTCGGCGAGTTTAAAGTCACTTGCACTAACCCCATGCGAAAGGAGGGTTAAAGGTGGGGTTAGGCACCGATTATGCCCAAATCTATTCAATGCGACCATATTTAACAGAATTAGATACGCAATAAGTGAAATTTTATCAATTTAACCCTAAATTCGAACCATTATTAAGGCTACCGCCGCATTGGCGGCGATATTAATAGTTATATTTTCGAATCGACGAACGTACAGTAAACAAACCGCCGCCACCGCCAGTATGGAAAGCGACGTCGATGCGGCGTCGATTTGTTTACTTTACGTTCGTCGATTCGAAAATATAACTATTAATATCGCCGCCAATGCGGCGGTAGCCTTAATAATGCTTCGAATTTAGGGTTAAATTGATCAAATTTCACTTATTGCGTATGTAATTCTGTTAAATATGATAGCATTTAATATATTTGAGCCTAATATATGGCTACAAACGCAGAGGTATTTCCCACGCCGTGACACATTTGGAACCCCAGGGTTAGCTAACCCAGCACCCTCCTTTAACCCCGGTCCGGTTTAAAATTGGCTCATACATATGGGCCCAGGGTTCGAAACCATGGGTTCGAATCCCACGATCTACCAAAACGGGAGACAGACGCTCAACTCATCCGGCCATCCAGTCTGGTCTTTACTCAAGGAGAACCCCCCCCCCCCCCTCCATCCTGTCCTCCGAATAGTAAAGCTTGGTTTATTTAACGACGCCTCTAGAGCACATTGATTTTCGTATCATCGCTATTGGACGTCAAACATATGGTCATTCTGACATATTTCTTTGGAAGAAACTCGCTGCCACCACATAGGCTACTCTTTCTGATAAGCAGCAAGGCGTCTTTTATATGCACTTTCTCACAGACAGAACAGCACATTACCACAGCCTTTAATGAACCAGTTGTGGACCCCTGTCCTCGAAATGCACTGGGTGTCTACTGACCCTGAGACACCTTCGACTTGAATGTGTGGATTCCATGGCCTTGTACCAACAATATATTAATGTACATAACATGCGAGACCTTTTGTGTAAAGCATGAACAAATGTTAGCATTCCTAATTTTTTTTAAACAACAAAAAACTGCATCACCTTTCATTTTAGGTCTGGCCTAGCTCTGGTGAGTTCAATGTTGCTGTTGTTTGCCACAGATTTAACTATTTTCAAATTGTATCTGAGGTTATTTTTGCTTTCATTTGACACACATTTTACCATATCAGATTTTCCTGTATGTATGATTCCGACCGAGTGGCGAAAGCAGCCCCACAGAGGGGGGGGGGGGGGGGGGGGGCGAGGTGCATGCTGTTGGTTGTTATTTGGTTGGTTGTTGGAGTCCGGGCAACATCTAATGTCATATCAGGACGGGTACCGACTTGTGACAGTGCGCACTCCTGACGACTTGTGTGTGTGTGACTAATGGGATCTCAGGTCATGATGCTGGTGGCCTGGTCGCCTAGTGGGGCAGCACTATAAAGTCGTCAGGAGTGCGCAATGTCACATATATATATATATATATATATATATATATATATATATATATATATATATATATATATAAGGTAGGGCTATGTAATAAGAGAGAGACAGACGAGAGGTGGGTCGGTCACTTTTATTGTGCGACATGGCGAGCATAATAACAGGCTTACCGGTAAAGTTTGAAATCGAGTAGCGAGCTGACTTAGGCTTGCCCGTTTCCGGCATTGCCATATATAGGCAACCGAGGCAAATCGAGGCAAGTCAGCAATTGGACATAATACCTTAGAGACTAAATGGTAGAATAATAAGAATAATAAAGAATATATACTCCGCCTACTTATATAAGCATAATTAATTATACATCCCATAAGGTAGGGCTATGTAATAAGAGAGAGAGACAGACGAGAGGTGGGTCGGTCACTTTTATTGTGCGACATGGCGAGCATAATAACAGGCCAAAGGGGGACGCCTACTTATATACGCATAATTAATTATACATCCCATATATATATTTATATATATATATATATATATATATATACATACAGTAAAACCTCTTTAAACCGACCGACCATGGGACCGGATTTAAGTGGCCCATTTAGGGAGGTGGTCGGTTTAGAGAGTTAGATTGTTGCAATGGTATTATTGGGACCCAAATAAAACGATCGATATAGGGGAGTGGTCGATCTGCAGAGGGGTCGGTATAGAGAGGTTTTACTGTATATATACACACATCTGTATCTATACATAGGTACATATACATGAATACATACAAACAATCGTATATACATACACATATGTAAGCAGACACATACATAAATAGATATATACACACACGTAAGCATATATACATACACACATGCATGCACATACACATATACAGATACATACATATATATGCATACACACATATCTATATTTACACATATACACACGCACATACACACATATATATATTTACACATACACACAAACATACATACATACATACACTAGTCATAATGCGAGTGGATTGGTGGACATTCAGGCAAAGTGCATTCTAAATGCACAAACCTAATATCATCATCATCATGCTGTCAGTCGCGATGCGACAAAGACTGCTTTCATTACTTGACTGCCGTTCTCCATTTAGCTCTCTGCTGTGAGAGTTGCGTCCATGAGTCGGTCTTAATGTATCTCAGCTTCAGGTTTCTCTTGATGGTATTAGTATTACATTTCATGAAAGCTGCCTGCAAAGGTGTTGAAGTGCTGCTGGCTTTTGCAAGTTCCCAGCAGCACTCTCTCGGGGAGCAAATAGAGGTTTCCTAATGTAGGCTGATCCTATTGGCTGCTGTACTAAGTGCATTAGAACGCGGGGATGAACCACAACTCAAGATCCCTTAAGTCCCTCAGAGCTTGATCTAGCAGGTAAATACCTCATTACCGTTAACCAGCAAGCGTATCTGAATATGTATATATGTATATGTATATATAAATGTTTGTGTATATATACGTGTACAGTGAAACCTCTCTAAATCGACCGACCATGGGGGCCGACTTTAAGTGCTCCATTTAGGGAGGAGGTCGGTTTAGGGCGTTCTTAAAAATCATTACAATGGTATTGTATGGGCGATCATTTGGGACCCAAATAAAGCGATCGATATAGGGGAGTGGTCGATCTGTGGAGGTGGTCGGTGAGAGAGGTTTTACTGTATATATATATATGTATATAAGTATATGTGATGTATAAGCAATTATGCGAGTATAAAGGCATGGAAGGGAATTTCTGTTATTATTCTTTATTACTTGCTATCCGATGCCATACTCTGTGTCTGGCCCCCACCATCCATACAACAGGTGGCGCCGCCACCGGCGCTAATCCGAACCTGGGGCGCGCACCTGTGTCACTCGCGTCCAAGAATATGTATATCTATGTATATAGTTGGTTGGTTGTTGGGGGTTAACGTCCTGGCAACATCTAAAGTCATATCACTTTTATCAGGACTGCTACTGACTTGTGACAGTGCGCACTCATGGCAACTTTATAGTGCTGCCCCACTGGGAGATCAGGCCAACAGCACTATGACCTGATATCCCACTCAGTCACATTAACCTGACACTGCACCAACCAGTCCTTGCCCTATCTTAATAATGCCGAGCGCCTAGCTAGGAAGCGACAAATATCAATTTTGTAAGTCATTGGTTTGACTCCGCCGGGAATTGAACTCCTGATGTTCCACATGGGAGGCCTGCGCTCTACCGATTCGGCCGATCGCAGGCCTTCGGTGCGGATATATGCACAGATATACAGTAAAACCTCTCTAAATCGACCGACCATGGAACCGACTTTAAGTGGTCCATTTTGGGAGGTGGGAGGTTTAGGTTTTTTTTTTATTGTTACAATGGTATTGTATGGGCGATCGTTTGGGACCCAAATAAAGCTATCGATATAGGAGAGTGGTCAATCTGTGGAGGTGGTCGGTTAGAGAGGTTGTACTGCATACACATATTTATACACAGGTCAGTGGTTGGTTGGCGATCGGTTGGCGATCGGTTGGTGATCGGTTGGCGATCAGTCAATAAGAATTCGGGACTGATTTGTGACAGATCTGCAATCGAACGCCGATCAGTCGCAAACCAGTCCACAACCATTCTCTGATCACTCGTTGACCAATCACCAACCGGTCGCCAACCTCTCCCCCCCCCCCCCCCCCCCCCCCCCGGTCTCCAACCCGTTCTTTTCCTGTATACTTTTGCTTCGGTCACAATGAGGTTGGCGACCTATGTAGAGTTGTTTCTTTTGTCACAACAGGTCGCGAAGTTATCGCAAGCCTAGTGTGACCGGAGCCTCACACGTATATATGATGGTTACACGGCACGTAGTATTCAATAAGTCGGTAGACATGTGTGACACAATGAGATGCTTCTATATTCAGGACAAAAGGGCTTGATTTACTTTTGCACGCAAGGTCGGATAATGTCAGTACATTTCGCACATTACCTGTTACTACTAATAATAGGGAATGGTAATTTTATATTATATATATATATCATACA
Source organism: Branchipolynoe longqiensis (assembly GCA_030323885.1). Taxonomy (NCBI): domain Eukaryota; kingdom Metazoa; phylum Annelida; class Polychaeta; order Phyllodocida; family Polynoidae; genus Branchipolynoe; species Branchipolynoe longqiensis. The sequence continues at coordinate 134,698,377 of CM059186.1, forward strand.
TGTAATAAATTATATAAATGATAAAGTATATATAAAGTATATATAACATCACGTACATGTTATATAAGGTATGTGCTACATATATTATATATGTAATTGTATACATGTTGCATATATATATTATATGCTATAAAACACGGTGTGTGCACTGTCTATGATTGTTATTAAGATCATTCAGTAAGAGCGCTGGCCGGCTTCCAATGCAGGAGGTCGTGGGTTCGAACCCCGACTGAGGGAAACCAAAGACTTCCAAAATCGATGCCGGTTACTACCTAGCCTGGCACTCTGGCCATGGGTCGTGGGCTCGATCCCGGACATCCAACCAGGACTTACACAAGTGATAACACTGATATGTGTGACTACCCAGGATGGGACTCGGCATTACTAGAATAGGGCAAAGTATGGTTGGCTCTCTGTCAGGATAATGTGACTGAGTGAGATATATCGGCTCATAGTCCCAATGGCACTGTATCCCAGTAAGGCAGCACTATAAAGCGGCCTTCAGTAAAGGTCGTTAGATCCTGGTTTTACTTCATCCTAGAACAGTTCTGAATCAGATATCCGAACGAAGTAAATCTATTTGTTAATACAGTAAAATCTCTCTAACCGACCACCGCCACAGATCGACCACTCCCCTAAATAGTCTGGGGCAGATACCAGAATTTTACATTTTCGTTCAACCCGAGAGAGTAAAAGCAACCACCATGCTAAATAAATTCAGAATATTTTTCTGAATATGCTTAGGCCGGTGGTCAAGTTTAAAAACCACGTGTTAGGGAAAAAAATGGGGTCATTTAGTGCACTTTGGGTTCATTTAGTGTCAAAAATATATATATATTTAAAAAAACCATTAAAATAATTTTTTTTTTTTTAAATCATGTCTGGCAATTATTAATTTAAAAAAAAAAAAATTGGGGAATATATAGAAAGAACGGCTTAAGAAATTATGGGTCCTTGAAATATAGGGAAAATTATCAAAAGTGACAAAATGCGAGTAAAACAAAATGTAGCATGTTTGCAATACTTTTGTTTCCTTAAACCCTCTTTATTTTAATCAAATATGACTTCTATGCTTGTTTGATTGTTATTATGTATTGATATAAACTTTAACATGAAATACTGGATACATACATCAGTCAGAGATATCCAAAATAACAAAAATATGCATTATTATTTAATAAAAGCTATGTTTGTCTATATTTCATGTTAGCATATAGCAGTTGTATGCTTGGATGGCTGGCAATAGCTCATTGATCTGTTTTGCATAAACTAGAATGAATGGACAAGGACGAATTAAGTAAAGTAAGTGCATTACATGTAGAGGGAACTAAGTAAAACAAATCAGTAGGTACCAATATGTTGAATTGAATATGTTTGTGTATGCATGTCAGGGCATAAATAACAGTGCACACGACAGATGGTGCTTGACGTACAACGACAGAGCTTGCCTGGCAGACGACACAAAACAGATGTTTGGCTTGCCAAGTGCAGCTGCAGTTGAACACAAGGAAGCTGGAAAGAACAGAATGAAGAGAGATGAAACGGATGTGTGTTGTCTGATCGATCAATTTACGAGGTTTCATGTGTTTGACCAGAAAGGGTCGGAGCTTATTTGCATCTTGACAAAAGATGTTGCGCCGTCAGATATTGCAAGTGTCTTGCTAGATGCTGGAAGAGAAACTTATACGACCCAGTGTCCAAGAACAACTCAAAGACATTCGCCAAGATGTACACCAACAAACCAGTACTAAAGGAAAAGAAGCAAAAGAGTGTAAAGGCTGATCGAGACATATTCAGATGATTGGTAGTAGCTGCAGAAGGAGGAAGATCCATAGACCTCCAGCAAGTACTACAGTATGAACTTACCGATGTTCCGTGCACATTGTCTAATGCAGATGGCACGCTTCGTCACACTGACAAGTCGGCACTGTCACATATACTTGAAGGTTCGCACTCACAGAAACAACTCTCCAATGTGGATAACATGAAGACTTGCTGTATCATCGATGGGATGGCCATGGTGCAAAGCATTGGCAAACCAGCTGACAGCAAATCATTTGGTTACCTTGCCGACATATTCGTACGAGATGTGCATAGCCACATTAGTAACACATGCACTCGAGTGGATGTTGCATCCGACCATTATGAAGCCACTTCCGTCAAAGAGGACACGAGAGTAAAATGTACTGCCTCTCATCATCGACCTATCCGCAGAAGGATTGAGAACAGAGATGTACCACTACCACAACAATGGAAAGCATTCATTGACCTTCCCGAAAATAAATCTGATCTTGAGGATTTTCTGTCCAATCAGCTAATCCAACAGTCACGGAATGTATTGACAGATGGGCAGATTGTGGTCACAGCCGGTGGCTATGCGGAATCTACCCATGCAGAATCATCATGTGGCAGAGTTGCAGAATCGCTGAAGTCCACACATGAGGAAGCCGATACAAGACTTATCCTTCATGCCCTTGATACTGTTCAAGCTGGATCCCAACGGTTGATTATCCAGTGTAGGGATACAGATGTTCTTGTACTCCTAGTGCACTTCTGCAATCGAATTTCAGCCAATGAACTGTGGATGTGTTCCGGAACAAAGACAAAGCCAAAATTCATCCCAGTCCGCATCATACGGAGAGAGCTATCTGATGACATTTGCAATGTATTACCAGGTTTTCATGCAATAACAGGTTGCGACACTACCAGCAAATTTGCGGGTCACAGCAAGAAAACAGCATGGCCGGTTTTCATTGAGAACCCTGCACTGTTGAAAAACATTGGGGATCTGTTAGATGAAGACACCCAGTCTGACGCCGAGAAGTTTGTAATACAACTCTATGCACGGTCATCGTTGGAAAACTTCATCAATAGTCTGCGTGCTGAGATGTTACGGCACAAGAATACAGAAGCACTCCCTCCAACAAAGGATGCACTAGCTCTACATGTCAAACAAGCCCACTTCCAAGCAAGAATTTGGTATGCAGCTTTCGAGTGCACTCCTGAGTGCCTTTCCCCTCAAGAATTTGGATGGAAAGAGAGCAGTACTGGACACCTGCAGCCACAATGGACAACACTGGATCCGATTCCCAGAGCATGTCCTGAACTACAAACTTGCAAATGCAAACAACAATGTAAAAGCAAAACATGTACCTGTGTGAAATATCATGTTGGATGCATTGGATCATGTGGGTGCTATGGCACCAGATGCTACAATCCTTAAAACATCATTGCTGCAGATTCCTCAGATTCAGATGAATGTTGTACACCTTAAAGAGGTTCACAATTGACTGTTCATCAAGAAAGTGACATTACAATCTAAATGATATATTTGTGGTTTAATTCTGGTTTATTGATACAGAAGCTAGGGCGTCTAATAACTCAATGAGTGTACATAAACAAATTAACAATATAATTTAAATATTACGTATCTATGGTACATACTTCTGAATTACCAAACTTTCTTGGTATTGGTGATTATCTAATCGACAGCTCACCTAATAAGATGACAGTCCTTACAATGAAGTAGAGTATATTCTGCATATAGTAAGAATAGAGACAAGGTTCACTGTCCTCGATATAATGCAGATGATAATTCCATATCCAATTTTATAAAGCTGAGATATTTTAATTTAAAGCTTAAATTTTGTACTGTCCACTGTACAAATTGAAGATTTAAATAGTTAATAGATCAGTAATTATGTAGTGATTTCACCTAGGAATGGGATGATGTAGAAAATATTATTTGACAACAAATATTTTTTACATTTTTCTCCCTTAAATGTGACCTTTGTGACCTTTCGTGACCTCTGGTGACCTTATGCATGGTCAGAGAAGTTGACCACCGCCCTACACAGCTTCAGCTAGTAATTATACATGAAATTAGGATGGCGGTTGCTTTTACTCTTTCGGGTTGAACGAACTCAAAATTTAAGCGACTTTCTCGATTCTGCCTCCAGACTAATATCGATCGCTTTATTTGGGTCCCAACAATACCATTATAAGGATATGCTAATTCCCCAAACCGACCACCTCCCTAAATGGTCCCATGGTCGGTCGGTTTAGAGAGGTTTTACTGTACCGCGTTTCAGCTATTTTCCAGACACAAATAGTTACTAGCTCCCACAATTTCCCATGAACCCGTTCACCATGGGTTTTTGAGGTTTTTTTTTTTACTAGTTTGTCTTCATTGCAACCAGCTATAAATTAGCAATTAAAACATTCTAAGCCCATTTTGAAAAACATGATGTCAGCTTCCCATGCAGAAGTTCATGGATTCGAACCTCGACCGAGTCAAACTAATGCCATACAAAATTGATACTTGCTACTATCTAGGCTGGCACTCAGCATTATTAGGATAAGGATAATATGGGATAGAACATACAATAAAACCTCTCTAATGATTTTTGTTAAACTCCCTAAACCGACCACCTCCCTAAATGGACCATTTAAAGTGGGTCCGATGGTCGGTCGATTTAGACAGTTTTACTGCATAAAGATGAAGTTTGTTTGTTTGTTGTTGTTTTACGTCCTAGCAACATCTAAGGTAATATCAGGACGGGTACCGACGTGTGACAGTGCGCACTAATGATGACTTTATAGTGCTGCCCCACTGGGAGACCAGGCCACCAGCACCATGACCTGATATTCCACTTAGTCACATTATCCTGACACTGACCCAACCAGTCTTGGCACTCTCGTAATGATGCCGAGCGTCAGGCTAGGAAGCGACAAGTATAAATTTTTAAGTCATTGGTTTGACTCGACCGAGAACCGAACTCCCGACCTTCCGCACGCGAGGCCCACGCTCTACCGATTATGCCACCGCATAAAAGGATGAAGAGATTAGGTATAGAACACAAAGAGAGGGTAACACAAGTGTTAAATGTGCAATGATCACCTTGGGATCCGTCAGATGGCGACCTTGCCGCCGAGCGCTGGCCAGGTCGGGAACCAGCGAAGTGGTCTCTGTAGAAGAACGGGTTGGGGAGGAAGGGCCGGCCGGCCGCCCCCTGCGTGCCCGGGGCCGCCCCGCCGACAGTCCGGGGGCGGGCGGCCGGCGGGGGGTCGAAGCGCGCCCCGATCTCCGCCTGCCGGGGGTTCCGGTAACTCCTACGGTGAAGGTGATGTAAAGTAAATATGTGATGCATTGATGTAAATAAACATGTGATGTCGTGAATTATACGAGTGTGAATAATCAATGGAAGTTCTATGGACATTTCCATTTCTTCACTTCGTAAATACTTAGGCACCAAAATGTTTTTATATTAATTAGAAGGTGATATAGTAATGATAATGGAATTTGACGGTGGTTATTTTGAAATTCAAGATGGCGGCCCAGCTAGACGTTGACTCACAGGTTCGCACTATCAATCAGCAAGGTGCAGATGACCATTACGTACAATTTGGTACTTCTAGACAATTTTGTACTTCTAGACAAATAACAGCATTACTGCTGACTACTGCATCCTTACAAAATATGTAATATCTAAAAATACTTTTGGGTTGGGTTACAAAAATGATGAAAACACAAAACGCTACCACTGTGGCAACGAATGCTATTGTAGTGGTCTGCACTGACCTCTCAGGCAAGTAACCACATAGACAGGTAGGCATGGGTAGTGTGTTGATATCAGGGAGCCTAGGTGGTGTAATGGTTAGCACACTGGCCCAGAATGCAAAGAGATGTGGGTTCGAGTCCCACTCTAGGCACAATATTTCCCATTTTCATCACCCCCATGACACTGGTTGCCGTGATCAGGATCCTGTACAAGCTTTGCGCTGTATGGTTGTTGAACCTACCCTGTGTATGTATGTGTTAGTGCATTGCCTGTATGTATGTAATTGTAAGCATTAAAAGACTTACAATTCCAGGGGGACGAGTGTAGTGGTCTGCACTGACCTCTCAGGCAAGTAACCACATAGACAGGTAGGCGTGGGTAGTGTGTTGATATCAGGGAGCCTAGGTGGTGTAATGGTTAGCACACTGGCCCAGAATGCAAAGAGATGTGGGTTCGAGTCCCGCTCTAGGCGCAATATTTCCCATTTTCATTACCCCCATGACACTATCATGATTTTTCCACCCCTAGCTATGCATATGTTGTCAAGAATCACAATGAGCATTATTTCCCTCATAAACTGCCGGTGGCCAAAAATAGCGAGGCTGGTTCATGGCCTACAAAGGGTGTTAAGGTTGTACATATAATCTCTCTTACCTGAATATAGCGTCTTGCCAACATTTATTAATCTGCAATTGTCCTCTTTTGTACTTGCTATGTTTATGTATGTCGAAACTCTGTAAGGTTGACTGAGCGGCCTGGGCACCAGCTCACCTGCCATCAGAATGGCAAACACTGCTTGGGTGCTCCGGTGCAAAGGTCTATAGATCTCTCTATTTTCGTTCACTCGCCCAGAATTTAGACTTTAAAGCTGCATAGTCCGATGAAAGCATCAAATTTTCAAAACCCAAACAATTATCTAGATTTGAGTCTACATAACAATTCAGGGATGAAAGTTGTCCAGGGGGAAAAAAGCGGAAATGCAGATATTCTCCCATAGGTTTAGCATTGTCAGGGAATCGCGGACAATTTCCGAAAGTCGGGGTTCATATATATTGGTATACGCTGATAGTGATGTGCCGTTTGAAGCATGTATTATGAATATAGGCAGATAGTGCTGCGGCGTTTGGAGCATTTATTAGTAGTATCCGCTGATCGTGCTGTGGCGTCTGCACCACATATTAGTATATGCTGATAGTCTGCGGGATTGAAAAATCCCGGAAATCCGCGAAATCACGCCGATCTTTCATCCCTGATATATCTAACTTAGACATTGGTGCACTTATTACGCATTTGTTGCCACATAGAAGGGAATACTGTGTCAATTTAATAGAACCTGCTACGGCTGAAGCCTATGGTCTCAAGAGTTTTAGCGCACTTGCCAACATTAATTTTCTATGCCTGCACTTAAAATATCTTAAAGGTTAATCATTTCAAATAAAAGTTACTTCAAATTAAAGTAAGGTAGATTATAACAATCAACCTAATATATTTATTTCAGAAAAATGTTAAAACGCATAAAACATCGGACTATGCAACTTTAACTAAACAGATGGATCTTTAAGGAGGCACCAGCCAGTGTTCGCTCATCCAACTAACTCGCATCTCGAATTGTTGAAGCGGAAGAATATCAAGAATACAACATAAGTGCTTGTAGTACTAGACTCTGCCGCTAGGGTTACTTACTTGACAGTGAATCCTGTGTACCGGTATTTCTGGCCACCAGATGGCAGCGCCTTGCGCAGATTGCGGGAAGGCAGCAGGTGTTGGAGCGACTCAATGTTACCCTGCAAATAACACAGCAATGAGAGCATATCCAACAACACGATGTGATCTGCATTAACTCTGTCACTCCTGTATTGGTCATACGTTTGTGATGTATAGTTTTATTTTGGCTAGGGACAGTCCATCTCAGTGTGAGCAGTGCTGGTGTATACTGACAGTGCATTACATTTTGGTGAGATGTCCTCATCTACAACCAGTATTCGGAAATGAGGGTGTGATGGAGTCGTTCCGATTACATCCACAACTCATTATTAATTTTTTTTAGGGAAATTGGTTTTGAAAAAAAATTCATTTTACATTTTAAACTTGAAAAGTCTTTTATTGTTGATTTTATTGATCATATTATCACTTGTGATTTTACCACAGTTGTATGCTCTTTTGGCATACATTTCTGTGCTCTATTTTACCTGTTTGAAATGTAATATTTTACTCAGATACATTTAACCTCTGCATGACCCTCAATAGCCGATATTTACTTTTTGTGTTGGTGGGTCGTTAAACAAACCAACAAACCATGATCTGCATTAAAGGGTCACATCAGTCCACTACTGTCACATTGCAACTCTGCACTTTTATTGATCAGTAATTTATTCATCAGTCCACATGTGACATATTAGACATGGGTATTTTGCGTGTTTTATGTAACAGATGACTTTCCATACTGGCTGAACATTTCTTTTATAAATATTGTCTTATTTGAATAAGCAATGCTTAGAACCGACCCCCGCTAAACGCTCGTAAAATTATTTATTTATTTATATATCAGTACGAGTATATTATTAACCAAACGCTATCGTTACGCAATTCAACACGAGTATACAAATGGCAGCCCCCCGTATGGCTATTTCCTTTTCCGTTTGCTGGATTTGGGTGATTTCATTATCCACCTCTATGAGTATTGGTAGTGTTTATGTATATATATATATATATATATATATATATATATATATATATATATACATGTGTTAGTCCTTAGCCTCCCCCTGGGGGGGGGGGGTCGGTATAATAATAAGTCACACTAACTGGGGTTGTGTTTTTATTATCAATAAGCAATGATTTGGTATATTTTTTGTAACCTAAAGGTATATGAGCCTATCTCAAAAGGTGCTAGCTCTTCGTTTTTTTTGTCCATAGTAACGATTGACACAAAACAGCACAGGAACGGTTACACTGAAAACACAAGGACATTTGCTTCAAATCAATATGTATTCTATTGGGATTATGAAACACCATGTAAAAAACAAATCAGTTTATCTTGAGCAAATGCATAAGTAGATAGTGTGTTGATCGTTACTATGAACAAAGTTTTGTCCCATATTACTTAGCACCTTTTGAGTCTCATATGACAATTAAAACAGACAGTTGAGGTGAGACTAGTCAATACAACAATGAACAGACAGTGGTGACAATATTAGTGGTCACAAGACAGAATAGACAGTCATGGCAATTTTAGTCAGCACAACTAAGAACAGACAATCAGGAAAAGACTATAGTCTTCACAAGTAAGAACAGACAGTCAGGAGGAGCCTAGTTGACACAGTCAAGAACACAGGACAATGCAATAACTAAGAACAGACATTTGGGGCAAGACTAGTCAACATAAGTAAGAACAGACAGTTGGGGCAAGACTAGTCAATATAACTAACAAAATACAGTTGGGGACAAGACTAGTCAACGTAACTAAGAACAGACAGTTGGGGGGAGGCAAAACAGTCCGATGAAAGCACCAACATTTCAAAACCAAAACACTTACCTAGATTTGATTCTACATATAAACTTAGATACTGTTGCACTTATTAAGCATTTGTTGCCACATTGAAGGGAATACAAAGTCAATGTAATACCAACTGTTACTGCTGAAGCCTATGGTGTCAGAGTTTTGGTGTGCTTGCCAACATTAATTTGGCATGTTTGCACATCAAAGATCTAAAACGTTAGCCATTTAAGATCAAAGTTACTTCAAACTAAAGTAAAGTAGATTACAACCATCAACCTAATATATTTATCTCAGAAAATTATACAAATTAAAAACCATCGGACTATGCAACTTTAATTGCGCGGCATCCCACGCATTACGCCCACCCTCACCTTGCAGACGGTTTTGTAGCACTCAGCCAAACCGGAACTGGAATTCTGCTGCAGACCGGAAGTGGCCGACACGATGCGATGCACCTCGACTGCGGTGGCGAACGGCAGTTTGAAGGTATCCTTCTCTGACGTCATGGAATCGCCCTCGTCACGGTTCAGGTACTCCAGGTGCGTCACGCCCGAGTTGGTAGCAGCCGTGAAATGGCGCTGGGTTTGCCTGCAAGTTGGTTGGTTGTTGGGGTTTTACGACCTGGCAACATCTAAGGTCAAATCAGGACGAGCCTGCAAGTCGCCAGTGTGGTCTCAGTGAGGGAAAGACTGGGTGGTTTTATCTCCTGGCAACATCTAAGGTCATATCAGGAGGGGTACCGACTTGTGATAGTGTGCACTCATGGCGACATTATAGTGCTTCCCCACTGGGAGACTAGGCCACCAGCACCATGACCTGATATCCCACTCAGTCACATTATCCAACCGGTCCTTGCCCTATCCTAATAATGGTGAGCCCCTGGCTAAGAAGCAACAACTATCTATTTTTAAGTCATTGGTTTGAATCGACCAGGGTTCAAACTAGTGAGGGAAGAACTGGGTGCTTGGGATTTTCTGTCCTAGCAACATCTGAGGTCACACTAGGACGGGGAACCCGATTAATGAATTAAAACGACACGCAGTCCGTGGGCCTTTATAGTGCAGCCAAACTGAGGTACAGCGACTTTGTAAAGGGAAAGTTTAACAAATATATATATATATATTATTACATATGTGTAATATCATGTATTATGTAAAAATTCATGGGCGGAGCTATCTCTGCATTTATTATCTTATCAAAAAATATATATACATTGTTGCCCGATCAATTCTTCATTTTCCGCCGGATTTTACTTTTATGCACCGGTAGGGCTTGTATTTCCTTAGCCGGAGACAAATAAATCATTCATCCCGGTTTCGTCTTCTACTTCGCATTGCGCAAAGCACAGCCTCGATATATATATATATATATATATATATATATATATATATATATATATATATACATATATACATATATATATATATATACATATATATATATATAATCTAAACATAATATAATATATATGATGTATATAATATATAAATATATATAAATATATATCAAATATATAACTAAAATAACTAAGATATATAAAATATATATAAACATATAAAATATATATGTACAGTATATACAATTTATATCATATTTAATATATATATTATTTAAACCATTTAAAAATATGTATTATATATAATATATAATGGATATAATATATAAATAATAAATATAATATATATATTTACTCATATATATTACTCAAATGTGTGAAAGGTCTAGACGTACCTGGTGATGTCCCATATGTCTACGCCCTCGTAAGTAGGGGCGTACTGGTGGGTTGGCGGGGAGGGCAGCGTCACCTGGATGCTGGAGGGACTCCGGTGCTGCAGGAAAGCGATGGGTCAAGCTTATCAAATGGGGCACCATGTGTAATTATCAAGTAACCATTATTTGAGTATAAATAATCAAGTAGATCAAACCCCTTGTAAAGTCCACGGCTGGAATTTGTGTTTGTGTAGGAAGGCTATAATGAAATCAATACAGGCAAGAAGAGAAAGGAAGAGTATAAAGAATGAAAGTAGAGAGAGAGAGACAATGCCCTCAGGTTTATTATTTATAGTGGTACATGGATCTGGTATGGCATACCACCTGACCGTGTTCTCCAATGAGAATCAAGCATTTACAGTTCCACCAATGAACATCAAGCATTCCTGTGTCACCATGGCTACAGTGATCTGTCCACCACCACCATGCTGTGTGGCTCCCCTGGCCACCACCTGCCTGAGCTGAGTGTGTGGTGATCCGTGACTAACAGAGGGGGAAGGGGGTAGTGGGTAGAGCTCCAAGTGCCCCTTACACACTATCTCATAGTGCCTCTTTCACACTATCTGACTAATACACAATGACTATTGACCATGAGTAAAGTATCACCAGCAACTACATAAATACATTTATGCACCTGGCACTATATACCTTTTACCATAATAGACCATTTGCATTCCCCCACCAATGCGTTTCATCAGAATATTTTACAACGTACTCCGCCCCTCCACTTCTTACCACCTGCCCAAAGCAGCGTCGAAAGAAGTTGACATCACTACATTGTACTCAAATTACCCATATCGTATCCATTAACCAATAATGAATAATAACTTAAATCTAACGTTTTTAATGGATAAGGTTTTCTGACTTCGAATAAAAATAATAATAAAAAATAATTGTTATTTTATTTTTATAATCTCAATTTTAAATCAGTTATGAAGAATCTATAGCATTTCTAATATCTAATATGGTGTTAAAAGAAGCATATTTTACACCCTGCTAGTTGTATAATCTACATATAGCCTCTGTATCACTTTCCTATGTTGCCAATGTGTGCAGACTACATTGGCGCCACCTGTGGTATTTCTGCCACACTAACCACCCGAACGATGTATACTGTATCACGTCGCAGATCCAATTGCGATTGCCACCACCAGGTGGCAGCACAGTGGCCCGGCAAGCATGTTACTGTTAGCACTACCCCCCCCCCCCCCCCCCCCACACTTTTTTCTTCAATGTGTAAAATTCCAGTTGAATAACATCTTTTTTCTTTTTCTTTTAGAATAGAAGCACTGGTCTATCAGCCTTAACAGCTATGTTGCATATGAACTATTTATGAATGAGGTGATGACATGATGAGATGAGGAGCAGACGGGATGGCCGAATGAGTTAGAGCGTCCCGTGTTGGTTTGTTGTTGTTTTACGTCCTAGCAACATCTAAGGTCATATCAGGACGGGTACCGACTTGTGACAGTGCGCACTCATGGCGATTTTATAGTGCTGTCCCACTGGGAAACCAGGGCGCTGGCACCATGACCTGGTATCCCACTCAGTCACATTATCCTGGTACTGAGCACACCAGTACTTGCCCTTTCCTAATAATGCCAAGCGCCTTGCTAGGAAGCAACAAGTATCAATTTTTAAGTCATTGGTTTGACTCGACCGGGGTTCGTACCCACGATCTACCAGCACGGGAGACAGAAGCTCTAACTCATTCGGCCATCCCGTCTGGTTCCCCGTGTTGGTAGATCGTGGGTTCGAACCCTGGTCGAGTCAAACCAATGAATTAAAAATTTATACTTGTCGCTTCCTAGCCAGGCGCTCAGCATGATTTGGATAGGGCAAGGACTGGTTGGCTCAGTGTCAGGATAATGTGACTGAGTGGGATATCAGGTCATGGTGCTGGTGGCCTGGTCTCCCAGTGGGGCAGCACTATAAAGTCACCATGAGTGCGCACTGTCACAAGTAGGTACCCATCCTGATATGACCTTAGATGTTGCTCCGACATAAAACAACAAACAAACAAACAAATGATGAGATGGCATTAACAATATACACACTAGTAGTAATAGTAGGTAACTAGCAGTAGCAGGCTTTACAGATATTACAGGTGTGTTATTATTTTACATATAAATTAGTGGATAGTCATCTGACTTTACGGGGTGTTTAGGATATGTCATTGATTTGCTGATTATACATCTGAGGTGGCATTAATACTATGTGTATGACATGTTAAAGTTAGTGGTGGATCTGAGATTATGCCGGATACATTTGAATTGTCTTGGTGGTTAGTATATGCGTCATTAATTTGGTCAGGTGTTACTGGGTGGGGGGTATTCTTTGGTAGTTTATTTGTTGGTGTTCATTTTACTTGAGGGGTGTAGGGGTGATTTGAGAGGTAGCCGGTAAAGGTAACCGCAGGAACCAACGGCTGAGCTACATTACAGAGGCGCCATCTAAGTTTCATGCCTTGAACTACATCTCGAGTAATCAATCTAAACACCGCTGCAGACACACATCACCAGGTCTGTGTTCAGGGTATGCCTCCCAGTCGCTTCGGAGAAATTTCTGACGTCACGCTAGTCTGAACGGCAAAAGCAGTTGGTTGCCTCAAAAATGGCCGCTGCAATAGGTCATATCATTTGCAATGGCAAAGAAGCGCCCTGATTGGCTGAAACCACTGAATTCGATGGCCATTTTCGAGGCGCTGTTTGTCTCCAGTCTGAAACAGGAGACGTCTCTGAGACAACTCGGAGGCATACCCTGAACAGAAATAAACCAAAGGGTGTTGTCTCGGAGGTGTCCCCTGAACGTGCCCCAGATGTAGGCCTACTCTATTCATGTGTCACAGGGTATTCACTGCTTCATCACAGTTTAATTCATCCCTCCCTCCCTCTCATCCCTCCTTTCCTTCCATCGCTCTCTACTCCCATCTCTCTCTTTTCTACAAAAAGTAGACATCGGCTATTGGGGGCCCTCTCTTTCTCTCCCTCTTCTTTCTTTCTCCCTCTCTCTGGGAAAACCAACAGTTGGTTGGTTGTTGGAGTTTTACGTCCTGACAACATCTAAGATCATATCAGGATGGGTACCGACTTGTGACAATGCGCACTCATGGTGACTTTATAGTGCTGCCCCATTTGGGAAACCAGGTCGCTGGCACCATGACCTGATATCCCACTCAGTCACATTATTCTGACACTGAACCAACCAGTCCTTGCCCTATCCTAATAATGCCGAGTGCCTGGCTAGGAAGCGGCGAGTATAAATTTATATGTCAATCGTTTGAGTTGGCCGGGAACCAAACTCCCAATCTCCCGCACACGAGTCCCATGCTCTACTGATTCGGTCACCGCGTCCGGTACCGCTCTCTCTGGGAAACCCAACGAGCATCTCGTGAGTGACTCACCTTCACTGGATTCCCGCTGAAGCCTCGCCTCTCCTCCTTGTACCTGAGCAGCTCAACACGTGTCTGTTTGTCCACATGGCAGATGGCAGGTCAGGCAGGTAGTGAGGTAAAAAGGAGTAAAACAATTAGGGAACAAAGGATGATGTTCATACAAGGAGTATATCATACGATATGTGATGTGCACCATGTGTTAGTAGGGCCTAGTATGCATTCGCAGGATTACATATGCTTAGCAGTGAGCTTTCTCTGGTGTTGAGAAGTGATAAAACAATTGTCACAAGTTGGTATCCATCCTGATATGTATGTTCTTACTAAATCTTATATATGATTTGGCGATACTTTTAAAAAGAACATACATTCATTCACTCACCCCATCCATGGACATTTTGTCCGAATTTGTGTACGAAACTGTGCCAATCGCTAGGCCTACATGTCACAATTTGGTTTTACATACACGTGCAGACTCTTTGATTATGCAATGATATAATCACCCTCATAGACCCATGGATGTTTTGATACAGATAACACGCATTGCATAGATCACACTGCACTAGAACTGGAATCTCTGCTTTGGGTATATTGAGTAGCACAGAAGCACATTGCCTGCGGGGCGGGGCAGTGTTCTATACTTACATGGCGCCGTTGCTCTGTTGATGTACGAGCCCGCTTGTTCACGGCTCTACATCTGGCCAAGGGTGGAATAATGTGACGAGCCCCGGGGTAGGCATTACTGTCGTCCTGTATCCAGAAAGGAAGTAGGCCTATATGAGGCAGAGCTATCATCGAATTAAAATTAAAATACCAAGTAAGTAGGATATACAGTAAAACCTCTGTAGCCAACTACCTCCACTGATCATCATCATCATCATCATCATCATCATGCTGTCGGTCGCAATGCGACAAAGACTGCTTTTATTTCTTAATCGCCGCTATTTCGTGTGGTTGGGCATTTCATAAAAGCTGCTTGCAAAGTGTTGAAGTGGTGCTGGCTTTTGCAAGTTACTAGCAGCACTCTCTCGGGGAGCAAATAGAGGTCTCACACCGGCAAGAACATGTCAAGACAGGCGCAAACTATTTGTCCCTGGAGTAGCTGGCTTGGAGATGTTGGGAGTTCCCTTCATAACCGCCCTTAACGCTGCCATGGAAGTGTATCATACGATATGACAGATCAACCCCTCCCTTATTTCGATCGCTTTATTTGGGTCCCAACAAAACCATTGTAACCATATTCTAACTCACTAAACCAACCACCTCCCTAAATGGACCACTTAAAGTCGGTCCCAAGGTCGGTCGACTTAGATAGGTTTTTTTACTGTACTTCACTATCCTGGCATTCAGCATTATTAGGATAGGGTGAGGAGGAGTGGAATGAGGAAGACCAAATTGTTTGTGATTGAAAATTCCCCTGCTTACTCAACTGATGTACCAACAACGAAAACCACAATTCTGAGAACCTTAAGATTTGTAGTCTAACATTGTCCTATAGGTGTTGGAAAAATAGGATCAAATGGAAGTATGTGGTTTAGTTTTGAAAAAAAGAAATTAAGCTTCAAATGACCATGCAATGTATTAACAACTCTGTGATGATATAAGTAGCCATTTGATACTGGAACCAGGAATTCGAGTTCCTGTTCCATCCTAAAGCCAACGTAGTCTAAATAAAGGCGAAAATGGTTCCAGTATCAAATGGCTACATATATCATCACAGGGTTAGTGAGATGGGAGAAAATGCAAAAAGATAGTGACCATACAATGCTGTCGATTTAACTTTTAAAGTCCATTAAGCTACATGCTTTGTTATATTTTTCAACTCAAAAGTAGCGGGTAAATGTGAAGATGTATATAAACAATATTTTGCTTGGTAAATTAAGAATTTATGTGCCGATTTTATTTCGCCACTTTTTCTAATGGGTTGTTTTTCATCTCTACTCCAGGACCAGACAGGGTGGCCGAATGAGTTAGAGTGGCCATCTCCCGTGTTGGTAGACCATGGGATCGTGGGTTCGAACCCTGGTCGAGTGAAACCAATGACTTACAAATTTATACTTGTCGCTTCCTAGCCTGGCGCTCGGCTTTATTAGGATAGGGCAAGGACTGGTTGGGTCAGTGTCAGGATAATGTTACTGAGTGGGATATCAGGTCATGGTGCTGGTGGCCTGGTCTCCCAGTGGGGCAGCACTATAAAGTCGCCATGAGTGTGCACTGTCACAAGTTGGTATCCATCCTGATATGACCTCAGATGTTGCTAGGACATAAAACAACAACAAACAAAAAATCTCTACTCCAAATACAGGGTGAATCTTTTATCTATTACAAATATAGATCTAATTCAATATGAAAGTGTATTTAAAGTTGCATGGTCCGATGGCTGTGAGTTTTTGTCATTTTCTGAGACAAATATGATTATGACCTGCCTTACTCTAGATTGAAGTAACTTTTTTGTTTAATGGCTAACTTAAAAATGTTTTGAAGTGCAACCATTCAATATTAATCTTGGCAAGTACGCCAAAACTCTGACGCCAAAGGCTTTCGCAGAAACAGGTTCTCTTAAATTACCTCAGTATTCCCTTTTATGTGGCGATAAATCTTTAATAAGCACATAAATACCTAAGTTAGATATGTAGAATCAAATCTAGCTAAATGTTTTGAAAATTTGATGTTTTGATCTGACTATAAATAAATGACTGCGTCCTCACCGCTCCGAGGTAGATTCCCGTCATGTTGCGCTTTGCCTCCCTTGACGGATGTGCCGAGTGCACGTGCGAATGCATCCTGGGACTGATGTGCTTCATCATGATGGAACTCTGTCAGTCGGATGTGTCAGACAGTCGGATGTGTCAGACAGTCGGATGTGTCAGACCGCGTACATGGCCGCACCTGAGCGGAACAACACAATCTAAAGCTAAGAGTAAAGCTAAGATTCCATATGAGCAGTATGCAGTATGCGACCCCAAAATATGGAAAAGCATGTAAATGCACGGTTGGTGCTTTTAAAAAAGGTCTTGTCCGATGCATAGTCCGATGGTTGCATAGTCCGATGGTTTTGAGTTCCTGTCATTTTCTGAGATAAATATATCAGGTTGATCGATATAATCTACCTTACTTTAGTTTGAAGTAATTTTTATATTAAATGGGTCAGTTAGATATGTAGAATCAAACCTTAATATTGGCTTTGGTTTTGAAAATTTGATGTTTTCATCGGATTATGCAGCTTTAAGCGATTATTTAATTTATCGGGATGTTATTCTATGAATAGACTGCAATACTATTTTGTAGTCTTTATTCATCCTGTTTAGGGTGAGTATTGATATGTTTTTACTGCAGTATTAAATCTTCATTCTGAAATCCGAAAAATTCTGAATCGCAAAACACAACTGGCCCCCAGGGATTTCGGACGAGGCGTTGTGAACCCGTACTAGGATAGCATACGGACTGGTCTGCTCAGTGCCAGTATAATGCGGCTGAGTTGGGGATATCAGGCAGCATGGTATCCCAATGAGGTAACACTATACAATCGCCACGAGGCAATCAATATGCATTTTGATATAACCGCATGTTGCTAGGACATAAAACCCCAATGGTCCCGGAGTGCAATATCAATCATGCACATGGACGGTCCTGTTTACGTTCCGCCTCAGTGAGCACATGATAACGCTGTGGGTTATTTGTTTATTAAACAACTTTATTGTGGGGTGGGTTCTTTGGTACACCACGAACGTTGAACGGGGGCCGGTTACGATGCAATGTTGGGTCGTTCTCTCCTAACAAAAGTAACAGTATTGATCCGACGGGATGGCCGAATGAGTTTGAGCATCCGTCTCCCGTTTTGGTAGATCGTGGGATTCGAACCCATGAGTTTCAACTCTGGTCGAGTCAAACCAATGACTGAAAAATTGATACTTGTCGCCTCCTAGCCAGGAGATCGGCATTATTTTGATAGGGCAAGGACTGGTTGCCTCAGTGTCAGGATAATATGACTGAGTGAGATATCAGGTCATGGTGCTGGCGACCTGGTCTCCCAGTGGGACAGCACTATAAAGTTGCCATCAACGATAGTAAATCGGTGCAGTTCATAGGTCATTTTATGTCTTTGAATCAAGCTTTTGTTAACATTTTTGACATTTTCTTTATTTAGATCTAGAAAAGTTTAGCTTTAGAACTAGAATGAGAATATTCCTTTTCTTTGATTTTATTTACATTATTTATGTTGGTTCCAAACAAGAAATAGATCGGACATCGCTTTGTTGTCATTGAATGCAAGTTGCGGTTTAAAAGAAAAATAATGTTCTTGTTATAATCGATATTTCATATCTAAATAAGTCTAGACTGAAGTCAAAAATCTACATCTAGCTATGTCTGCATTTGCTACAACAGTAGCTGACCAGGAAGCCAAAATGATCATTTCTTATTTATGCTTTTATTATTTAATGACATGAAGAGTTGTTATTGTGGTACACGGATGCCTCTATTCCTGTGGCATATGTCTACCACAATATGGTACCACAATACGCCGCTGGATGGCGCTGCGAAAATCGGATGTAAAAGGGGAGTCAGTCTTCCCTCTCTATATACTTATAGTTTTAGGATACAATATACTGCGCTCTTGTATGCTTGTTTACAGGGGTCAGCTTAAACCGTGGTCAGGAATTACAAACATGAACATAAGTTTAAGAGTCCCAGGACTGTTAAATGATATGGCACATAACAGAACATAAGAAGTGACTGTACACGAACTGGCTGTAGTGACCAGCAAATAGCCCTACTCATTGGACGAAGTGTTTACAGAACGGCCTCCGTTGTGTCAACACATCGCCCAATTAATTATATGAACACCAGGCTACACTTAAGAGATGTTGAAATAATACTCTTAGCGTGCCATGCCGGGAACTCTGTATGCCTACAAATACAACCACTAGGCTCCCCTACATCCACATACAAAACTCACGATAGGCCTAAAGCATTAAAGAGCAAATGCGCAATCTAAAACAACACCTCAATTAGAAGGGTTGTGTAAATAATAACAGCAGCGTACCCTGTTTATTTATCGCCAGGCCTGTGGATTAGCAACACGTAACTTTAAGTAGGCCTACAACACATATTGAGCCCCCCCCCCCCCCCCCCCCCTTTCCTCCTCCCCGCCGATGTGCGCTATAACTCAAACAGAATCCCGACCTCTGCTGGAGATTCTTGAGTAATTTACACACATATAAGCCCCTATATATACAGACTATACATTGTGATTAGTACAGATCAGCTAAAGAGCATGGAAGAGCTTCCTAGGAGTTAACCTTTAATGCCAAATGTGCACTCGGAGGGCCCAAATTATTAGTTTATAGTTAGTATTACTATTAGTAACCAAGTGCGAGAGAGCTTTATAAATAGCCGCTATGAATTAGTCAGGTTGTGCATAGCGGCAGTTATGCATTACAAGTTGGTTGGTTGTTGGAGTTGTACGTCCTGCCAACATCTAAGTTCATATCAGCACTGGGGGTGTATGCATTATGAATCTGTGGGGGTAGGCCTACAATGTGGTCTATACTTATTAGTTATAGGCTGTCACACTTCATTTGTGGTGACCCAAGACTGAGCTGAGCAGAGCCACCGCCCCCCCCCCCCCCCCCCCCCCCCCACCGTGTCCGTGACTCGATCCAATAAGCCAACTGCCTAAGCAAAGTAGTGGCTATATTGTCTTGTTCAATTCTATTGTTATAACTAACTAACTTACCTTACACGGTGACACGGCTGTACGCACTGGTTGGTGCTGGTGTACAGGCTTACTTTATGACTGGTTCCCGCAGTCGGACTGAGGCGGACAGGTCCCGGCATGTACGCGCCCTGTGTACAGTTTACACCCTTCCTCCAGCGTTTCCTTCGTCATTACTACCGCACACAGACTGTCCTAATCGCAGGGGTTTGGGGTTCCTCCAGTGGGTTAAGCACACACATACACATAAGCCTTCACACTCACGTGTGGAGACATATATATACTAAGTGAAGTGTAATCAAGTCTTGCGGTGTTTTGCCAGTTGGCGGTTGTGGGACGGCTCGGCACCAGCGCAGGTGCTGCCACCTGGCAGCGCGCGCTTTCCGTCAGCTATGACGTCACGTGGCAACAGACGACAATTTAAATTAGATTTGTTCACTCAAAGCGTACATGCATCTTTAACGCATTCATAGTATATACACTCGCTCTTTTCACGCGGTGAGCCCATCCCAGATAAGCTTAGTCAGTAAATGGTACGTTGATGTTTTTGTTTGTATCACGATCATAGATTTCCTGATTATCAGGAGTAATCAGTAAGCATAGCCTTTGGTACTAGTATTATCAGTGCCGTAGCCAGAGGGGGGGGGGGGGGAAGCAGAGGTCTGACCCCCCCCCCCCCACCCCCCTCAGCACATTCTTCAAAAGTGGTGCATTTACAGCAATTATTTTTACTCTTTAGTGAAATTCCTTGTGTTTTGATTTTAAATACAAAATAGCAATTATGTACTTAATTTAAAACTGTATATTCCCTGTGTGTTGATGTTAATTACGAAATAGAAATCTATGATGAATTTTAAATTCGTTGGTATGTGTCCCTGTAGTTTTTTTTTAATGTTCTTGAAAGTCCTCGATTTTCGTAGATCACATTTAGATGGGCTCTGTGGGTTTTATTTCTTTCTTTCTCCTTTTCTTTATTCATTAATTCACCCACAATGCTTTGGAAGTAGGCATATTGTACAGGCACACAAAAGAACAAAACGTGGTGAACTGAGATTCGGTGTTTGAGAGTATGTTTGTGTTATGTACATGACCGTACTAAGCTAGTACAGACAAATAATTACGTATTTTTTATTTAACGAAAGAATTCTTTTTGAATTAAAAAAAAAGTAGTTTTTTTTCACGGCAAAAGAACAATAAATAGGGTCTAACATCACATTAAAATATGCCAATATACAATTTCCATGACTAGTACGACACCTGGTGATAGGCAACGACACTTGTGTTGTGGGTCGACAGTGTGTCACTGTGTTGTTTTACGAGCTTTTCAATTAATCAATCAATCAATAGGATACAGCTATAATTATCAAAAATGATTTTAAAATGGTAAGTATATTTTCTTTATAAATCCACATTTGTGCTGAAAAGACCGTCAGTTGCTCAATATGAAACCAGTGTTAACAGAGCTTCAATTGCTTCTCCACAGATGCTCTGACCCACAAGTCCAGTATGTATCGCGGAAATCGTGTATTGGTAGAGGCATATCCAGTCACAGCAGCGTGGATATATATATAGTACTAACTATCAGTTTCATTGAAACTCTCTCTCTCTCTAAATAAATAAATAAAACTAAGCCCTAAGTATAAGCAGAGAGCGTGTATATAGATGAGAGGGACAACTGTCATACTAGACCGTGTAACAGCTGCCGACTGTGGCGTTCCAAGTGTTGGTTGTTGAACAGTTTATGACACAGCTGTACGCATACCGGCAAACTCAAGGCATTGTCAATGGTCGTGTGCAATCTTCATACAGAAAATGTGA
Source organism: Branchipolynoe longqiensis (assembly GCA_030323885.1). Lineage (NCBI taxonomy): Eukaryota > Metazoa > Annelida > Polychaeta > Phyllodocida > Polynoidae > Branchipolynoe > Branchipolynoe longqiensis. The sequence continues at coordinate 134,720,132 of CM059186.1, forward strand.
AATATCTCTAAAACCACACCACCTAGAAACAAACTGTTTGAATACATATAGAAAACATATTCATCGATGAGACTACATTAAATTTATATGGTTATGGTTCTGTATTTCTATTAATTTTGAATAAAATAGACGTTTTGCACTGCACGTCTGGCAAACTCAATGCATTGTCAATGGTGGTGAGCAATCTTCATAGAGAAAAAGTGAAATATCTCTAAAACCACATGACCTAGACACAACCCACTTGGAACACATACAGAAAACATGTTTACCAAAAAGATTATATTAAATTGACTGGATTTCTATTAATTTTGAATAAAACTAATGTTTTGCACTGCGCGTACCGGCAAACTCAAGGCTTGTGGTACCGATTTTCGCGGGAGTTGCCCCTCTCATCTATATACACGCTTTCTGGTATAAGCAGTTAATAATCGTTTACACGCATTCGGCAAGTTATGACAGGAAGACTAAGTCAAGTAAGAGCAAGTACATTGTCTTTGGTATGAGGGAGTTGTATTGAGGGTGGCGCCCCCTGGGATCCTGCCGCCGAACTGGGCGTGGCGGGAGGCACCAGATCTTATTAGCGAGACTCGTTGTTTTCACTGCTCATATATCACAACTCTGGTCCACATCGTACCATCACCGTACGGTGTGTAGACCCCCACACACACTACAGCAATACAAGTAGCTCTGGATTCTTGTTTGCTTGTCGTGGATTTAAGTCCTAGAAACATCGAGGGCCATAATAGATCTGATACCGACCAACTAGTTCTGAAATCCACAGGGGATGATGATGAAATAATTCCCAAGCATTCGAATTGGATCACAGTCACCCACACAACACGCATTACTCTCACCAGAAATTACTTTTTCCTTCTCTTTTCGCGTTCAGGGGCCATATGCAGGAGTCGGTGTTACCGAGCCAAAACGCGTTTAGACGGGATTTCTGGTTTAGCGCCGAAAAGGGTGTATGCGGGAGGCGGTGTTACGCTAATACCGCGCGTTTAAGGTCGATTACACTAACCCCGTTTCACAGCACGTTTACGAGTGGTGTTAGGATGGATTTGTTTATATATCGGCGGTACAGAGCAAGGCGTGATTTGCACCGGAATCGCATTTTGCGGGATCGAACGCATCCATTCGAAAAGTTTGATGATGTAGAGCTCTTCAAGAAATTCCGATTCCGGCGGCACCACATATTGGCGATCACCGATTCCGTTAGAGACCAAATCGAGCTGGCAAACCGAAGTGGAGCTGTTCCACCACTGTTGCAGGTAGGGAGAAATGCGGTTTTATTTTGCTCACAATTGATATACTCAGTTAGTCTGTTAGTTTGATTTTGTCGTAACGCCTCTTTGATGACCGCAGAATGCCAGCAGATGTAGGCATAATTATTTTGGGGTGAATATAACACGTAAATAACATGTAAATAAACGAGGAATTTTACAAATCGAACCCTCGTCGGCTGTCACTCGGTTAAGTCAAAGTGCTGAAATATAATGTGTTATGCGTGTGCACCACACAGTGTGTTATGTGTGTTTAACTAGGAAAACTGTTATCTAGTAGGGTACATGTATTTAAAAAATGAGTGTCCATCCATATCCATACTAGTCCTTTCGTGGTGGTAGGCCCCATGTAAATTATTTTCTAACGCACTTAATAATAGAGAGAAGTGTGACATTGTTAAACCTGTTATAATCACATCACATTCAATGCACACCTTAGTTATCTATTTGTGTACTTTGGTATTTCCGCTTGTCATGGATATGATTGTTCTTAGTACACCTAAAGCCGCTACTATGTCATTTATGTCTTCGGAGGGCACGTTGAAATGTGAAATGGTGAAACATTTTCCTTTTGTGTCAATGTAATCCGATTGGTATTATTTGCTAATATTGTCCACATTTCTACTAGGTGATGATCGCCCTGCGGTTCTACGCGAGTTCCAGCTTCCAGGATGTCTGTGGGGAGTTGATTGGCGTGGATCAGTCCACCGTCTCGCGGACTATTCCATGAGTGACGGAAGCCCTCCTCCGTCAACTCCCCCAAAGTGTCCAGCTTCCGACTCCGGAGGCTGCTGACCGCTCGAAGGGGAAAATCTTCAACACGTATGGCTTCCCGAATGTCTTCGGATGCATCGACGGCACTCAGATCCGCATACAGGCCCCCTCCGAGTACGAGCACGAATTTGTTAACCGGAAACATTATCACTCGCTCAATGTCCAGGTACTTTTGACTCTACATTAATTTTTTTCATACTCCCTACTCCCTATTTTAAGTAGCGTTGTCATCAGCACTGTGCTGTATAATTAAGGCCATTCACCATCATGTGACAATTGTTCTTTTGTATTAGCTACGAACGGTTTCTATGGTTTTCATAAAATGTAGGGCTAATACATTTTTCTCTTCAGTACAGGAGAGAATATTTGCTCTTAGCCATGGTAAATTAGCAGGTAGTAGAACCTGGTCACATTATATATTTATTATATCACGACTAATCATCTGATATTATCCTGTAATCCGTTGTGTATACTTTATTTCAATCAGTTCTGTAGACTTTATTTCATGGACCTTTCCCTTTTTTTTGGCAGGTGATTTGTGATGCGGACCTAGTCTTCATCGATTGTATCGTAAAGTGGCCAGGCAGCGTCCACGATGCGCGCATTCTACGGGAGTCATATCTTTTCGATGCATTCGAGAGCAACCAGAAACCTGTCGACGGCCTGCTGCTTGGGGATAGTGGCTACATGCTGCGCGATTGGCTCTTCACCCCTTTCCTGAATCCTAACTCACCAAGTCAGAGGGCCTACAATAATCATCACAAAGCAGCTAGGTCTCTTGTTGAACGGTCCATAGGACTCCTAAAAAGACGCTGGCACTGTCTGCGTCGACTCCGCTTGGACCCAGTTAAAGCATGCAACGTCATCAGTGTGTGCATCATCCTCCACAACAAAGCACGACAGCTCAACCTGGATGACCCGTCCGATTCGGAGTCTGAGAATGAAGATGAGGCACACGGGGATGCAGCAAACGAAGCATACGATAACCGCCCTCACAATTATCGACAGTCTGAGCGGGTTCGCTCTCAGGTTGGGAAAGCTGCCCGCCAGAGAATGGTTGATAACTACTTCTAATAGTGTCATGCAGCGAAAAGTAGGTAGAAATGAAATAGACAAAACGGGGATACAATGAGGGTGACTGTTTTATTTTGCGCTTCTTTTATTTTGTACTAGGGATAATGCAATGTCCCCACCTCCCTCTCCAACTTTTCTATTTCGAGAAGTTCCCGGCGATATTGAGCTTGGAGTAGCATTGTCTGTGCCCTCAGGGTCCGTTGCTGGTCTTCCAGTAGGGCCGTCTGTGCCATCTGTGCCTCAAACTGGGCTTCTAGCAAAGCCGTTTTAGCTTTGTTCTTCGTTGCTCCACTTTCCAGCATAGCCAGCAATGCACGCTCCTCTTTGTCATTAGGTGCATCTCTTTGCGTCCTCCCACGCCGTCTCGACCGCCTTTCCCTGGCTGTCAGAGGGGTTGCTGTTACCTCAGCAGTTTCGAGCTGGCAAGTGACAGGGGAAGGGGCGCCTGTAAAGATCAAGTAGTTATGTATTGTCACTGGGTTATTGCTTACTCATGTCAGTTTCTTATACAATGTTGTTAGCACGTGAGAGCAATTTTCTTCACCAACAGTAATAAACACTACGCGCTGGAAGCACCTCCCTACAGTTACTTCATGTTGTTGCTCAAATGTACTTTTGGGGTGCTTTGTAATTCACGATATATGTCAAGGTCGGGGAACGCATATTCCATGATGACATTAGTGTATTCTGTAAAAATTCTATGAGTGGAAAACAAACTCGGTTAGCACGAGAATAGGTATTCCCTAAATTTAGATTGAAGTGTTGGTTGTGGAGACATATGTCTTGCGACATCGGTTACTGTGTGTATGTGTGTATGTGTGTGTGTGTGGTGGAGAAGCAGGCACGTATAATATTTACCTGTTTGTAAAAAAAAACGGCGTGGCCCCGGAACTACACTCAGGGGTTGTTGGAGATGGCGGTGGTGGATAGGTGACGAGTCGCCTCACGCTAGCCCGGGGCGTGTCTGTCGACATCACAAACTCGGGCTGGCTCTGCGTGAACGTGGTGACGCTTGTGTTTTCTTGCGAATCTAGCAGAGGGTCGAACCCCCCAATTTCCACCATAGGCAACGTAGACGGCCCTGCAAAAAGAAACGTGTGCGATTTATAGCAACTGCCCTGTCTGTACTGCATAGATTAAAGGGACATTTAGAGCGGAAAAGTTCTCATTTGGGTAAGCCCTTTGTTTATGTGTACGATGTGCGGGCATAAAAACTGTTGCCCATAAACGCTAAGCTTTCGTGTACTTATTGAATTTTATGGCGCACAATTTCAGCTTTGGCTCTATGAGTTTTGCATATGGACGTTGTGAGGGCATAAAAACGGTTGCCCCTAGATGGTCCTATTTCGTAAATGTAACGGAAATTTATGGCGCTACAGTATTGATTTAGGTCTATAAGCTTCGCTGAGAATCATACACTGACAGCCGAAGTTGTTAACAATTGTTTTGAAAAACATGTGAAAGGAAATAGAATATAGCACGCCATCTATGACTATTATCCGGGATAATGAACATTGTACTCACTGGCAAAGCTGACCGGACAGGGAGCTGGAATAGAGGTAAAGCGAATTAGGATTCTACCAAACATTGTATGTAGCGAGTGAAGAGATTATTAAAAATACCAAATAACAACAGGAGAGTGGTGCCATGACAATAGCATGATTATAATGCAAATAAAGTGTTACTTGTTGCAGGTACGAGGTACTTTAGCAGAAGAGTGGTGCCATGACAATAGCATGATTATAAAGGAAATAAAGTGTTAAGATGTCTAAATAACAACAACGGTTCCTGTTATGTTTCACAGGTAAGAGTGTAGACCTTACACTAAGATGATGCTACTTCCAATAAATAGTTATAAACGATATTCTAAGTAATTATATTTATATATTTATAAACTTACCTGTCACCCCTGTGTACAGGTTCGACTCCAAACCTATTATTTTCTGCACGCTTTCCTCGTAGGGGAGTGCCTGGTCCGGAGGCCCTCCTCCCGTCTCCATGGCTCTTCTCTGTCGGTTGAGGACCTCTGACTTCATGGCCTTCCACTTCTCCTTGATCTCCGAGCGGGAGCGCTTAGCAACCCCACAAGCATTTATTGCATTGACAACTGTGTCCCATGCCTTGTTTTTTTCTTGGAGGGTAACCTTATTGTTGAATGCCGAAAACAACATTACCCTTCCCAGCATCACCTCCTCCAGTAGCACTTGGATCTCATGGTCACCGTAGTTGGCCTTCCTCTGGCGTTTGCTGGCACCGGCAGACCCGTCACAAGCCATCGTCGTCGTTGAGAAAGAGGATCGTAGTCTACAGAATCGATGACAATGGATGAACGGCACTGCGACTGACAGGCAAATTAAACGGTGGGGCAAAATCACTGCTGACACAGTTCGCTGATGTGCTCGTGTAGGTCACAACACAAGTGACGCTTGTCAACGCGAGAAGTAGTCGTATTAGTAGTAGTAGTAGTAGTAGTAGTAGTAGTAGTAGTAGTAGTAGTAGTAGTAGTAGTAGTAGTAGTAGTAGTAGGTGTATTCGTTATAGTTGTAGCAGTAGTAGTAATACTAGTAGTAGTTGTGTTTTTCCGACGTGGTGAACTCACATTTGCTCCTTGCTCGTGTAGATGACAACGGAAGTGCCGCTGGTCCAAGCAGATACCATTACGCATGCAGCGGTGCCGCCGGTAACAAGATAGAGGGGGATACGCACATTCTACAAAACACATGCACGTTAAAGAAGGGCTATGGGGTGGAAATCAAGTCGATTGTCAAAGAAGAACATACAAAATAAGTGATATTTGGTCAAATTACAACACAAATGGAGGCCATAATAACGCCTCTGCCGAAATTGGGTCATCCATCGATGCGCTAGAAACGCCGCTGCTGATGCAGCGGCGGCCATATTGTCAAATTTGGGTGCTCGCCAGGAACCGCTCAAGGGCTTTCCCAAAATCTATAAATAGATTCTCGTTTAGCTATCACGCACCGTTTAGGCGCCTCTGCATACGGCGTGACATACTTCGCGCGGCCGGTGATAGCTATACACGTTTAGCGGCTAACACCAACCGACGCTAACACCGCGTCCTGCATATGGCCCCAGAACTTTTTGGTTTAAATTGACATTTGGTGTTAGATGGTTGTTACCTTGGTGATGCTAAATTATAGACCCAATACCTCCCAAAAAGAGGATCGGATGGAGTGGGCGAATCTGTAAAGGCGTTGGATGGCTTCCTATGCGGGAGATCGTGGGTTCAAACTCCGACCGAGTCAAACTAATGACATAGAACTGGTTTGCTCAGGATCATGTCACGGGTGGAATATTGGACCATATTGCCGGTTGTCAAATGGGATGGCACTTAAGTCGCCACGAGTGTGCATTGTCACAAATCAGTAGGCTACTTAGCTGCTAATGGTGCTGTCACATTACGACGCTTCTCGCCAACGCGCCTCGACCTATCTGATTTTTTGCCGCAACGTCGGGATACATCAGGAAGCGTTATGCGCGCATTAGGCGCGCATTGGTATTTGTTGATCTATGGCGTCAGGGTATCCTCAAAGTTTTGTGCTTGCACAAAACTTTCGACGTGTGACAATGCGCGAGGGCGACGTTAGGAGCATGTCGAAATACGTTAGAGGCGCTGGAATAACGTAATGCGAATGGTAGGCACATGCGGCGTGCGCGTGAGGGTCGTTCCCACACGTTGCGCCAAACTGTTGCATTGTTGTTTTACATCCTAGCAATATCTAAGGTCATATCAGGACAGCGCACCAAACCTTTTTTTCTTTTTTTTTCACACGTCGATATACGTTACCACGTCGGCCGCATGCTACCAATACCTTGCGCTGACGCCGAAAGGTTTGACATGTCTCGACGATTAAAAGTGATTTTGCGCATTGGCGGCGCGCCGGCGAGAAGCGTGGTAATTTGACAGGGCCATTAGAGAATGTCCAGCAGTGTCATGAAATCAATCCCATCACCGCTATTCCCTTCTATGCAGCAACAAATACTTAATAAGTGCACCAGTATCTAAGTTTGTTTGTTGTTTTACGTCCTAGCAACATCTAAGGTCATATCAGGACGGGTACCGACTTGTGACAGTGCGCGCTCATGGCAACTTTATAGTGCTTCCCCACTGGGAAACCAGGCCACCAGCACCATGACCTGATATCCCACTCAGTCACATTATCCTGACACTGAGCCAACCAGTCCTTGCCCTATCCTAATAATGCCGAGCACCAGGATAGGAAGCAACAAGTATCAATTTTTAAGTCATGGGTTTGACTCAACCAGGATTAGAACCCATGGGTTCGGATCTCCCGATCTCCCAAAACAGGAGACAGACGCGCTACTCATTCGGCCACCCCGTCTGGTCCAGTATCCAAGTCAGACATGTCTGATCAAATCTAGGTAAGGATTTTGGTTTAGAAAATATTATGCTTTCCTCGGACCATTGAGATTGAAGCCAAGAATAAGATTCCATATACGCAGTACCGGTATGCGAATGCGGCATAGATATCGATGCGATTTTCAGTCTTTCTTTCTACAAATTTGTGAAGGAAAGTCAAAGTTCATGTTGTTTCCTATGGCAAATGGGGTAGCATTCACACCGATCCACTTGCCGCATTCGCATTCAGACATTTGGAAACACTGTGTTTACATGCTTTTCCATTTTTTTTGCCGCATTTGCATACCACATATATGGAATCTTCGCTTTAAGCTGGCATTATTCAGCTAAAGATAAAACACAGCACAAATTCAGTTTCACATCACCTTTATTCTTAACAATTTATCGTACATATTGCCATTCAGGTATATATAGATATAGTGCGGACTACTTCATTATTGCCGTACAGTGACATTACGGGTGTGTAGAGTGAGGAGGAAACAAAGGCGTAGTAATGACAAATATGCATCAACAAAAACTCTACATCCATTAATGCCATCGGACATCCCAATATAAGAGCAATGAGGAAACAAGTGCAAAGGAGGCGATATGTACTGGTTTAGTCCCTGGCACAATCTAGTTTCCCAGTTCTCCGCCAGGGTTGAGTCAGTCCCGAACCAAGGCACCGCGAATCACTAAGCTCGCAGGGAATGCACACGTATACATACATATATATACAGCAGCCCAGAACCTAGCGAGCTGGTGTCACAGCAGCTTCGTCACGTGACCTTGACCTTTCAGCTTGGTTTCATGACGATTGAGATATCCACAAAGGGGGGGGGGGGGTGAGGGTTGTAATGACGTCACTACAAGAACTACATTAGCCAAATATGGGCTGCATATCTATATATCGCTGATTAGCCTACATCGATCCGTTTACTGGACTATTAAACACAAATTTATGAATTTTTTTTCTAACACCGGTGGCTCCTCCAATGGCCAATATGTGTTTCTGATTCTATATATCATAAAGGAGATGGATTTATTTTTTCCAGACTACTGACCTATAATGCATAAAGCTACACGGTTGTACACTCGGTCTGCACGGCGGCACTTTCTACCATGGGGCATCTAGATCACTATGTACATGGCTCTCTATCTATATATTTATGTATATATACATATATAAATGTGTATATACATATATATGTACACCTACAAATACATACATACAATACATAAATATATGGGTCGTTCTCTGAAACTGAGTACCACATATTTGGCATCCATGTTACGATGACCGTCATAAGTTTATGTTCTTAATAGCAAGTCAAATAGTTATTATTGCATATGTGTATGCATCTGTGTATTAAGTATGCTAACAATACTATATGTATTTAAACTATCCCAGAAAATGCATCAAAAGTATGTCTGTATGATTTTGTGCCAAAGTCAAAATATACACATTTACATAACAATTAACAAAGCTTTTTTCTTGCAATACATAATTTTGTTTGATTAACTGTAATCAATCAAATCTTGTTTGAATGTGTTGTGTATGTTAAAATGATGTTCTGGACATGTGTTTAGTTTGCACAGGACATTTAAATGCATTGATTAATTTGTATAAGATCAACAACAACAAAAGTGAAATATATATATACTTTTTCAACTCTGACATATGCATAACAATAACATGTAAACCTTCACATGAAGATACATTCTGCTATATTATTTGGATTGTTTTAACTTTTGGTATCCATGTCAGAAATGTGGTACACAGTTTCAGAGAACGACCCATATATGTATATATGGGTCAGCCTCACGAAAACGGGCCAATCGGTGGTCAAGTGAAGATGTCGGTGTCGCAATTCTGAAAAGTGTAGTGCATTTCTTTGTTTCATATTAAATTATCCTAGAAACAAATAAGTTTGTTGTATTTTCTTGACCTATACATTCAGTATAAATTTAAGGGCTTTGCAACATCTCTGTCAATGCTAAACTATAATTATACCGATCGATGCCGACATCCATGCTCGACGCCGACAACTTCCACCAATTGGCCCGTTTTCGTGAGGCTGACCCATATACATAAAATGTATGTATTATATATATGTGTATATATATGGATACATTTAATATGTATATATATATATATGTGTGTATATATCTGGAGACTAAAACGCCGGGAGGCTAAGTGCCCACTGTATGGGGGAGCCTAGCGCCCGGTCCACAAGAAACAGCCGGATATATCCAACATGCACAACACCCAAACACCACACATGTATACATACCCGCAACGTTGACAGGTGCAGCTACATGCCATTGGGCAGAGGGCCGCCCCCCTGGTCCCACACCCCGACTACAACAACGCCCCCTATCGGCGCGGCATTCTGAGCTTGGCTAGGTAGAACATTACAATTTACCATTCAGAGACGCGCTGGCCGGGTTTGGAACTGGCGCGCTGCATGACGGGAAGACGTACACCACGGTGCAGTGTCCGTCATCCTCCCGGCTATGTTTGGTCCCGATGCCAAGCAGCGATGACGTCATCAGACGCATGGTGCAGTCTTCCCAAGTAAACTAAATCGCTTATACATTATTTTCCTCTTTTTTTTTTCAACAAGATTTTTTTTGGGTAAACAGTCTCAGAATACATCAGCAAAAAGACTGACTTGTCTTTGATTTTGTCTAAAGCTGCATAGCTCAATGAAAAAAATCAAATTTTCAAAACCAAAACAAGTATCTCAATTCGATTCTAACTTATCTAACTTAAGATACAGGTGGACTTATTAAACATGTGTCACCACATATAAGGGAATACTGAGGCAATTTAATAGAACCCTATTACTGCACAACCCTATGGTGTCAGAATTTTGGCAAGTTGCCAACAATAATTTGACATGTTTGCACTTCAAATATCTCAAAAGTTAGCTATATAAAATAGTTATTTCAAACTAACATAAGGTAGATTATAACGATCACCCTAATATGTTTATATAAGAAAATGACAAACTCAAAACCCATCGGACTATGCAACTTTAAATAAAGTACATTAGGAAAAGAAGAGATACTCCGGGGCGAGGGGGCGAGCCACATCTGCCCATGTGTACCTACTGATTTTACACCCACTATTCACAGCTACCTTATAATGTCTATATGTTAAGAGAACACTGCATAGATAGTTTGTATTCAAACGCCAACAAGACCCAGCCACAACACCATGACCAAATGCAGCACTATTACTCCGCCAGACAGGAGGCAGAAACACTTGTTAGAAAATAGTTTTGTTGTCATGTCCTCCGCAATGCTTACAGGCACCAACCGGATATGGTATGAGGGAAGTTATTTGTTTTGCGTCCTGGACAATGCATGCCAAAATCCCTTTCTTCCTTTTTTTTGGTTGTCACCGATAACAGATTTTTTTTCCACGTGTATTTCTATTTTTATTTTTTATTTGTGTACTAATACTGAGTACTCTTCATTGTATACAATTTTTATTATGTTATTTGGGGCGGTGGTAGGGGGTGGGGGGGGGGGGGGAAGGCTGTGGATGCGAGTATATTATAAGTTGGCATTTCCCCAATTAGTAGCCTAAATTATTTGTTGTTCACTTTTGGGGGTTGGGATGAGGGGGTCGGGGGTAGGGAGTCTATGATATGATGGTATTTCCTTCGACTAAAAAAAGATTTTGATTATATATAATATATATCCCCTCAATGGAGGATGTTCAGCCAAATGAGATTTCTATTGTCAAATAGAAACTCTTAATAATAATAATAATAATAATAATAAAGTGCTTTCAACACCCATTCGATGAGATGGGTGTGGTTTATGTTCCGATCGAACTGTGTTCGAACACTCTAATGGGAAGTGACGATTGACGAGGACGCAAAAAAAACACCACACAAATAAAAACCAAACACCGGAACATCCGCGTTCAAAACAGTGGAAAGGGTCGCCATGACCACCCGTGAGGGCCCTACACCGAAGGGACTGCGCTACGAATGAACGGTCATAGAACGAGGATGGTTACACACCATCAAGGTCATCGAAGATTAATTGATGAACAGTGCACTATAGGAGAGCTACTGAAACCTACAACACCAACCAGTGATGCGAGACGACACTGGTCCCATTCTGCAGATCTCGTCAGTAAGGAGGAGGTGCACGGTACAGGTTTTACAGCGAGGCAGTCAGTTGTCTGGTGCTACATAATGGGCAGCAAGACAGTAATGTTAGCAGCCTTACTCGTGGTTAGCAAGTACAGATCTTCTTCGACACAAAGCCATTTCAGTTTTAGCTTTATGATTAGTTGTTGAATAATGATGATGATGACATGTACACCCATGATCAAGGGTTTACAATAACGTCAACAGATTGGGAGATACCGTCTCTTCATAACAAGTGTGTCTGGTTAATGGGTAATGGTCACCATTGGTGGGCTACATTTGATATGGAGAGGTCAATAGATGGAATGATTTGGTTCAGTTGCAAAGCTTCCGACACATTGTGAGACTATACGAGCAATGGGCCGAAAATATCGAATTAAAGACTCGATGGCAGATGTCGCTGTCAGGGGAAAGCACACACCTTTAACAAAAAAACAACCCACCAAAACCCCGACCTAGTTCAAGTTGTAATTTAAAATGGAGCAAATCGACATCCAGTCTCAGGCGTAATTAAATATACTTTCTGTTTTGTGACAATGCCAGTAACAAGTTTGTTGTATCATGGAAGTCTTTTTGTTGTTGTTTATTGTTGGTATTATACAGGGGTGTAGACAATTTCCTTTTAAATGGTTCGCACAAAATTGCTCGCACGTGCTTACGGGAAATTAAAAAATCGTAAGCAGAAAATTGTTAACACATGCTTACAGGAAATAAACAAACAAAAACTAAGCCAAACCTATAAAAAGTGCATATTATAAAAGATTCAGTATGGAAAAAAATATTATTGTAAGCACAACATTGCTTGCGTGTGCTTACCGGAAATTTTAAAATTGTAAGCACAATTTCTTTTTTCAATGTAGCTACACCCCTGACATATACATATATACAAAATATATATTAAAAAAAAAAAAATGAATGGTGATTTTTAACACAAGGTTGGATTTTGCTTTCACAATGGCATGGCATGTTTAACAAAACAAAACAAAACGAAACAAAAATCTGCGACAGATCGGAGGTTGGCAGCTGACAAGGCTGACAGACTTGGCAGCGGTTCTCATGTGGCGGACCTCACATCAGGTGGAGAACATCTGCAGACTTCCTATGACAGATTCCCGATCCTGTGCACAGGGGGAGAAAAAGCAAGCAAACATAACTGAACAAACCAAACGCAAATATACCCAAACAAACAAACAAAAAGCCTACACATCTATAACCAAAAATAACCTCTTGCTACATAAGAAGAAAAAAGAGGTCTAAGGTATAGCCAAATATAGAAATGACAAGAAACCATGCAGGCATACCATTCAGGTAAAGAGAGTAAGATGATAAATGTAACAGTTCATTCAGGCGCCATACTGAAACAGGCCAGACTAACAAGGCTACCATTCAAACTCTCTCTCTCTCTCTCTTTCGCTGTGACTTCCGGTTCCCCTGAGTTAGAATCGTTGCGCATCTATCCACCCGCCACCGTGTGTGTGTGTGAGAATGTGTGCGCGTGCGCGTGTGTGAGTTTGTGAGTGTGTATGTGCATGCGCGAGTGTGTATGTGTTCGTATGTGTGCATGCACGTGTATGTGTGTACATGTGTACGTGTGCATGTGTATGTGCGCGTGTGTATGTATGTGTGTGTCTGTGTACAGGACTTACCCCTGTACAAGCCGACTGGAGGCCGTGGCAAACAGATATGTGTGAGTGTGTGTATATATGTGTGTGTATGAGTGAGTGTGTGTGGGAATGACTGAGTGTGCGTGTGTGTCTGTGTACAGGACTTACCCTGTACGAGCCGACTGCAGGCCGTGGCAAACAGATTATGTGTGAGTGTGAGTGAGTATGTGTGTGTTGGCCGTGTGTGTGAGTGAGTGTGTGTAAGTAAGTGTGTGTGAATGAGTGAGTGTGTGTGAATGAGTGTGTGTGTGTGAATGACTGAGTGTGCGTGTGTATGTGTTTACAGGACTTACCCTATACGAGCTGACTGCAGGCCGTGGCAAACAAATTTTGTGTAAGTGTGAGTGAGTATGTGTGTGTTGGCCATGTGTGAGTGTGTGTATGTATGTGTGTGTGTAAATGAGTGTGCGTGTGTGTGTACCTGACTTACCCTGTACGAGCCAACTGCATCCCGTGGCAAACAGGTAGGTTTCCCCCCAGCTCTAATTGTTTGCGATGTTTCTGAAGGAGTTTTCTTCGGTCGGCCAAGAAGAGGCTGTCGTGGGTCTTCCCATTGGCTCCTCGTACGCAGCTCCTCGCTGATATACAAAATTACAACATGCAATCCAATTTCAAAATTTAAAAAAAAAACGAGAAAAAAAGATGGGGGAAAAATAAAAGTAAAAAAAAGAGTTAAAAAAGGGGAGGAAAAAGTGGATCTTATCTATTGAGCAACTCAAGTGATGACAATGCATACGGTTTGGATTATTGACTTCGGTTTCCATGGCTGGTTTCAACTCCATGATTTGTTGAACTGCTAACATTCTAAAGTAACGATGATTCACCTCACTAATCAAGTACAGGCCTCGGTGAAGAATTTCAAGCTTTTTGAGGTTTATTTAAGAGGACCCTCGCAATCGCTGGCATAACCCAAACTCAGTTGTAGAACCAGATGGCAGGGCGTGAGCTCATTTCTAAGTCTATTGTCACCTGGGAAGCTCTGTACAAGTGTTGCAATAACAGGAATCTGAAAGAACCCAGCAGACATATAAGTAGCTCTCCTCCCTCCCCTCTCCAAAAGTGGCGATAAGATTCAACAACAGATTATTAGTCTGACCTCTCAGATGGTGAAAAGCAAAAAAGGACGAACCAAGGAAAAACTAAAGAAACACAATTATAATTACCTTTATTCATTAAACCCAGACCATACTCAAATTTATTCAACAGTATATTACTAATCTGGCCTATCAGATGATGAGAAGCAAACACAAAGGACGAACCCAAAGAAAAAAACAAAAGACTATTATAATTACCTTTATTCATTAACCCCCATACCATACTAAAATTTACAAGGAAACAACATAAAAAAAAGGTCACTGTTTACTTCACAAATACTGCTTCACAAAGCCGGTGGTCCTTCAGAGCATGCAGGTTTTAATTAAACACAGGTTGGATGAAGGATCCAATAACAAAAATGCTGCGTGTAAATAAAGCACTGAGGTCTATCAGTAAGGTCATGATACCAGCCGATCCAGTTGGTACAATTACAAATACAGACTCACAACTCTGAGTGCTAGGTACATCTGAACCTGCTGTAAGGAGTCCCATCATTTACTAACCGTCGGAATATGTGAGGCAGCATCATCACTCCATACACACAGAATATACAAAGTCACAAGTTGGTAGGTATCCTGCCCCCCCCCCCCATAAACACACCAATCAAGAATAACTGCATCCATAATGGAACCCTGATGGGTGAAGCTTCCAACATCTGATATAAACCTTTGATTAATTCCTGGAATGTGATTTGTCCAAAAGGAAAAAGCAAAGTGCCCCCCGCTCCCCCAAAAAACCCTAACAACAAACAAACAAAAAAAACACCCCTAAAACAGCCATTCAAAAATCCATTGGCTTCCATATAAACTTTCCAATGGTTTGGTTGTTGGAATTTTACGTCCTGGTAACATCTAAGGTCATATCAGGACGTAAACTTGCCTAATGAGGGTACTGTTGGGATGGGTTTGGGGGTCGGGGGTAGGGGTAGAGGATAGGGACCTCAAGGAATTTGTCAGATGAAGCATATGATACATGATCAGCGCCATAAGGACAGGTTGGAAGTGACGATTGCGCAATAGGCACGCCACCTACTGGTGTAATCTGGGACCACAATCTCCAGTGCTTCAAATCAGGGCGGCAGGCGTTTGGTTCTGGTACAATGGTGGTGGCTTCAGCCCCGCTGCAGGAAGCTTGACTGGCAAATAAGGGAAATTGCTTAGTTTAAAACAGAAATTTGTTCAAACTGTTATTTTTTGGGGGTTTGTTTGCTTAAACTTTACACACAGCCTTGGGCACTGGCTACAAAACTACAAGGTCGTGGTTTATCATGATTCCATCTTGATAAATAAGTATGTACATCCACGTAATGACTCAGCGTGTGTCCACGCATGTGTCAATACATTTCTCTAGCTGCACCTCAGTTTGACACATGCGGGGCGGGCACCATAGAGTGAGGGGGGGGGGGACTGGGAGTATCGGGGTGGCTGGGGGGGGGGGGTAATAATCATGAATAAAAGTAGCACACAATTTTCACAAGCCACACTGTATTGATTAACAATTATTATTCCCCCCGGAATAGCTTTTAAATAGCCCAAATACTCAAGGTCAAACAAACAGGCGCTCTTTCAAGAGTGTCTATCTATTCCATAGCTGTTGGAAACAGAACATTTTTGTTGTTAAAGAAAAACAGCTCCAAACCTAAATGTGCCCTAGATTGACATGGGGTGATTGGTTGCCATAACCTTCTCTGATATATATATAATATATATATATATGCCTGTTTTGATATAGGTATACACTAACTTACAACATGGTTTAATGTGTAGCACTATGGCTGCTCTAGGATATATCACACCTTTCTACCAAACTCACCACTTTGCAACACCGTGCTTCCATTGTGCCAAGGATGTACATTTCTATGAGTAGCTAATGCATTTAGCAATTCATCACTCACTTACTAGTGTTCTTTTCTTTTTTTCACTTGGGACTTATGCACATCAATGTTCTACACGTGATGATGCAATCTACCATCTTGGTTACACAACACACTTGCTTAAATACGAAGGCCAAGCTCAAAAAGCTTTGGGCATATGACCTTTTGTCCATAACACATATATAGTTTCTTGTAAGCATTTTCACTGAAAGAGGCATCGGTAGTGTACCACCAGTTTTTCATGGCTCAACCTTGCAGCTCAATCTCATGCTTTGCATTGACAGTAAGCATTCCTTGCCGGTGGTAAAATGTTCCCAGAACTTGGTCATTCAGACAAGCATCATCAGCAAATTCTCACTGGAGACGGTGAACAATCATTGGGGCAAAGTTATGTATTAAGACGTTGACTGATGCGCTTACGCTAAAAGTTTCAAATGAAGTTCAAGAGAGACAAAAACAAAGTTACGGTTCTATTGCTATTCCCTCATACCTACTACGACGTTTGTTCCATGAGCAGTGTCTTATTTTAGCTTAATTAGAGGAGTTCATTGGATCCTTAATCATCGAGAGATTAAGGAGAGTCCAAGCAAGGATCAGAATACTAACAAAGCATTTTAGTCTCTGATAAATCATGGCCATGATAGTTAATAATGATGATCGCATCAATATATATATATACAAAAGGCGCACAGACGAAACGCCTTGCCAACAGGTAAAGACATGATTCATGCTAGCAATGATTTGCGTTGAGAATACTATCTACAGAAAACAGTTGTCTGTTTTAACAACTAACAGCTCAAAGAACCAACCAAGCCTACACAGGGGCTCCCTCTATTCCTGCATACATGCTGATCCTTGCAAAGGCTACTGATCCCTCTCTTTGTTCAAAATCGGTGGTGGGCGAGTCATGGAAACAGGACAGCATTTATTCTTCAGTTCACGATCAGGATTTTTGGCTTTTAGTACAGTTAAAATATTTCTGAAGCTAGCACAGCAGGCAACCATCTACTGCGACTGCGGGTTCTCGATTGTGGTGGTCCATGAAATACGCCGGTGTGTTGCACATGCGCCTTGCACTCTGAATAGCCAATGGTTAATTAATTAGATGGCAGCGGCTAATTTAGACAAGGGGGGGGGGGGGGGAGATAAAGCCCTGGAGCAAAGTTTCCATGACAACTTTTGGTTGCATCTGATAACCACCACCCACCATGAGCGTGCTTAGTTGTTATAGCATCCACCAACGTGGTCATCAGCCCCCAGCCACTCGGACTCCATCCCCTTCCTGCACTCTGACTTGCGTGGGCTTACACGTTTCAGTTATTTAACATAGACGGTGAATCCCAATTTACTCCTTTCTAACCGCTACAGAAAGTAATACCTTTTTCACTCGAAGACCAAAGTCCTCTCGGTAGAATTAAACAACTTCAGAAGATATACTGCGGCTTCGAGACATAGTTGGTTTACCCCACAGCTTTGCGCCTCAGACATTTAAGCCAACATCCAGAACACCGTCTTCTTCACTGCGTACAATCTTTTCATTCAAATATTTTAGTGTAGGGATCGGAGAAACACGCCAAAAGTCACAAGCTGACATGCTTCGTCAAACTGCACAATTATCATCCAATCAAATCCGATTGTTTTTTTGTGTAGTTTTTTTAACAGAGTGCAGTGACGTTATGGAAGGGAACGCAGTTAATACTGGGGGCCGCCACTAGGTGGTTTAAACACGCTGGGCCTGCTCAGCAGGGGGCATGCCACTACTCATGCCAGCACCAGCGGGCGGGGCAGACTGCACCTTGAACCACTTGGTCTCCTTGAAGAGGAACCACATGTTGGCTGCCCACAGGGCACAGTTCAAAAACCCGAAGATCTGAAACAGAAAATAACAATTAGCAACGCACATTTTAATAAATAATTGTAACTCAAACTATTAGAGCACTGCATTACTTTCAATCAAGAACAATGTGGTATTTTTGAGTGTGTGTGTGTGTGGTTAAGTTAAAGCTGCATAGTCCGATGAAAACATCAAATTTTCAAATCCAAAGCCAATTATGTAGATTTGATTATACATATCCAACTTAGATACTGGTGCGCTTATCAAACATTTGTCACCACATAGAACAGATACCGAACCAATTTAATCAAACCTGTTACTGCAGAAGCCAATGGTGTCAGAGTTTTGACAAGCTTGCCAAAGTTAATTTGGCATGTTTGCACTTCACATATATCTAAAAAGTTAACCATTTAAAATAAGTTACTTCAAACTGAAGTACGGCATATTATAATGATCAACCTAATATATTTATCTAAAGAAATGACAGAAACTTAACATCATCGGATTATGCAACTTTAAAATAAGGTAAATGACTGCTTACATTCTAAATACCATGTAAATACTCACATTGGTCTGACTAATATTGTCTAGTTATATGACACTACTGTTGCCATATTGCTATGGAACTTTTGGGTTACAGAATTTCATTGTGTTATATGCTGCAAATTGTGTATTCATCAGTTATTGTATACCTTACTCTATATACCTTGTTATGTAAATAACCCAGAAATGAAAAATGGCTGGAAGACCAGTGCTTCGGCACTGACAAAAGACTTATCCAGCAGAATAAACATATTTACACAAAAAAAACACCAAAAACTTGCTTTGGCAACCATCACACCTCCTGGAGAAGTCGATATGTCAAGTGGTCTTTCCGTGCTATTTCACAGTGAGACAATTCATTTTTATTTCATTGATAATATTAAGTTGCCATTGCCCGATATATGGTTAGATAACCGGTGGCATCTCAAATCAGCATCGACTGAGTATGAGTGGAAGCTAAAGTTGATAGGAAGTCATAAAGGTCATAAAGTGTCATAAAGGTCACAACATGTCTATAGTAACCGACGTTAAAAACCTAGTCACATGATGCCAACTTGTATTCTATACATGATTCTATACTGCACCCGAACAGAATATCCTCCATACGTTATCAATAGTAACTTCACTGCTCTTAGAATTACTGAGACCAGTCATGCGGGTATTCGGCCTAATGGTCTGAGACAGATCAGACCCGACTCACTGGATTGGCGCTCAAGTAGCCCATTCTGTAGCGGTTGTTAGGCATAGATTAAGGGCTTCAAATTCACTATTAGTTATGTAGGTTTTGTGATGCTTTCCTCGGGGCCCTCCATTGCTATGAACTCCTTCTTTATAAGTGTGTGGTGAAAAAGTTTTGGTGTGCTTGCCAAAACTAATTTGACATATTAGCACTTCAAATATCTCAAAACTTGACAATTTAAAATAAGTTACTTCAAATTAAATTGACGTAGATTATAATCAATTTAATATATTTATCTTTTTTAAAAATGGCAGAAACTCAAAACCATCGATGTATGCAATTTTACTAGTGAGTATTGTAAATATATAGGAAGTGTGTGTGTGTGGGGGCGGGGGGGGGGGGGAGTCTATGTGCGGAGTGATGCCCTGAAATTGTTATTGCTCTCAACGCTAACTAAGGCACAGCTTTAAAACTATAGCTATATAAATTTAATTATCAACAAAATAAGGCGACCCAACAACACACATGGGATGATCTAATTTAGAACACTACATCATTGAAATAACACATGCAGTAATAATAGAAGAAAACCACTTTAAATCATCACGCGTCTCAGAATTATCACACGAGTTGAGACAGTTAATAGCAAAATTAAAATGCTAAACATGACCAAAAAAAAAAAAATATGTTTAAAGGCGGGGGGGGGGGGGGGGGGGGGGGAGAAGAGAAGAAAACTCACAAGGGAGACGTTGACCCCGGCGAAGTTGCCGTAGCTGGTGACTTTGCACATGTCTTCACTTGAACACTCGGGGAACTTCTTAGTGAAGAGCTCCTCCGGGTTAGAGTACCACTTGAGGTGGGTCACGTTCTGCGCCCATGCAGATGTCGCAATGAGGAAGAGCATTGAAAACAATCCCGTTGTGATGAAATCCTACGGACAATGAGAAGTGAGGACCATTAAGCCGCGTTACGCATGTGATTCATTGATTGATTGCTGACGGGTTTGATGCCGTGTCCACAGCAAGGGCCATATTCACGGTGAAAACTTAGCGGTATCTATTCTGTCGGTCTTGCCAATCACATTCACATGCCTACATTGAAATTGACACGTGACCCCGAAATGGTCAGATGACGGGAATAAACATTGTTAATGCATTTTTGAATTGGTTAGACTTGTGTCAGCTGCAGGGCGTTCACATGGTAAGAGAACTGAAAACGTGAAAGATTAGTGGCACAGCGATAATATAGACCTTTTCCGTGGAGCTGCTACCCGTAGCATTAGTTTATGTCACTGCAATCATAAGGCGAGTTGGCTGTGGAAATCCTCTATAATACACAGCATGCCGCGTGGTCAGCAATGACCCACAGCATTAGTTCTTTCCACTACCGTCAGAGGGCGGGTCAGTGGTAGATAACCTTCTGCACACTGCCGTCAGAGTGCGAGTTGGTGGCGGAAATCCTCTATAGGACATTTACCACAGAGCATGCTGCACAGTCAGTTACTACCCACAACATTAGTTCTGGGGACATCAGAGGGCGGGTTGATGGTGGAAATCATTTATTAATAGATGAGTGTATGCAATCAAAATGGTGAATAGACTACTAATGTATACAGATTCTTTCATTAAAGTTCAGTCATAAAAAAGGTTTTACTTTACAAAGATCCAAAGTAAAACTATTGAAACCTCTGCAAAGCCCTGAGAGCCAATCTTCATCCAATAACTTAATGTTCAACTAAAGGTCACACAAACCGTCCGTAATAAGACATGAATAGAAATCCAGATTAATCAGCAATAGTAAAAGTAAAGCTTGTTTTATTTAACGACGCCTCTAGAACAAATTGATTTTATCATCCACTATTGGACGTCAAACATATGGTCATTCTGACATATTTCTTTTGAGGAAACCTGCTGCTGCCAGATAGGCTACTCTTTCCAATAAGCAGCAAGGGGCCTTTTATATGCACTTTCCCACAAACAGGACAGCACATACCACAGCCTTAGATGAACCAGTTGTGGACCACTGGTTGGAATGGAAAATAGCCCAAACTGCAAATTGTATAGGTCCACTGAGCAGGATGGATAGGATTACCGACACTTTCACAGGTGGACACACTACCACCCGAGCTACGTCCCACTCCCCAATCAGCAAGATAAAACACCATTAAAACCCCCCACACAAAAATGTAAATTATGCAGCTTGTCTGAACAAGATGTCTACATTGCAAGCTGAGAATGGAACCAACTAAATACTCACAATGATGGGGATGTTTTCAAACTTGCGGTATTTTTCATCGAAGAAGATGTACACAGCGAGGGAGGCCATCGAGTAGAGGAATGCCATGACCCCGACGAACACGTAGAACTCTGCGGCAGACGCAAAGTTTCCGTATGGCGCCACTTCATCGGTCTTAGTGTCATTGCAAAACGGAATGCTGTACTTTTGCTCGTACAATCTGAAGTGAGAAAGATGAAAACAAAAAATATATATATACATTACCATAAATATCGTGAGGATGATGAAAAGGGGAAATATTGTGAGCGGGAATCGAACCCAGATCTCATGCATTCCGGGCCAGTGTGCTGACCATTACACCACCTAGGCTCCAGATCCAGTGGTGGCATCCCACGGCTAACAAGGTTGGGTGGCAGCACTGCATGGTTATTTAAGAAATTCCTATATGAAAGCACTGAGTGGTACGTCTTGTCGTACGTTGTCTTTGTCGGTACCTATCCTGGCGCTCAGCAGTACTAGTATAGGCCAAGGAACAGTGGAATGAAGAAGACCAATTGTCCACGATTCCAATTCTTCCTGCTCAATCAAAGGTAATAAAAATAAAAATTAAAAAGACTTGTAACAATCTAGATCGATGGTACCGCATAGCGGCTCATGCATTTTAGGTCAACTCTGGACTTATTCAAAAGTTGATGAAATCATCTACTTATTACTATTTTGTTTACACATCTGCACTAAATAAACAAAGTAAAGGAATTTTGGGATGTTCGATAATGAATGAATGTGAGGATGATTTCTAAGAAATAATCTTCCAAGAAATAATCTCACAAGAAATAATCTTCCAAGAAATAATCCTCCAGGAATTAATCTCACAAGAATTAATCTCGCAAGAAATAATCTCGCAAGAAATAATCTCACAAGAAATAATCTCACAAGAAATAATCTCACAAGAAATAATCTCGCAAGAAATAATCTCACAAGAAATAATCTCACAAGAAATAACCTTCCAAGAAATAATCTCCCAAGTATACTCTCCCAAGAAATAATCTCCCACAAGAATTAATCTCCCAAGAAATAATCTCCCAAGAAATAATCTCCCAAGAATTAATCTCCCAAGAATTAATCTCACAAGAATTAATCTTACAAGAAATAATCTTACAAACAATAACCTGCCAATCCACCTTTCTTATATCGGAAGTAATGCGACCTGGAATGAGCCTCAACATTATGAATTAAGCTCTTTGCACTAATATCTACAATTTAAAGAAAAAAATCAGATTTACAATAAGAACAACTCATCATTTGAAAACCGCCAAACTGAAGTTTGGTGAGGATTATGTTTAAGGGTAAATTGTCAATCCACTTTGCACCGATCTTCAACAGTGAGATGCACTGCTCTAAGATTGATGACGCCTTGTCCCAACTCCCAATCCTTCCACGTCTGAATGACTTCTGTAAATGCAATCCCAGGCGATCCATAACGCTGCATTACGCACAGCTCTCAGTCTCCAAACGCCAAAGGCACGTTTTTATAGGCATCTCTGGCAAATTTCTCAGAATTTAATCAGGCAGGAGTTATTCCTCCGTGAGGCATGGCGGACAAGATGCTTTGCTCCTTTGTCTCACCAACTTCACCTTACCCCCTTCCCCACCCCAGCCAACCACACAAATGCTTGTTTGCTGAGGTTTTATGTCCTAGCAACATCTAATGTCATACAGGTATGCACCCATTGCGATTTCACAGTGCTGCCCCACTGTCCAGCAGTTGGATATATACAAATCCCTTGCATATCCTGTTGTACAGGACTCGTAATTCAGCTGATTGACACAGTGCACCACCAGGGCCTGTGGTTCGTTGGTTAGTTGTTGGAATCTTACGTCCTGGCAACATCTAAGGTCATATCAGGACGGGTACCGACTTGTGACAGTGCACACTTATGGCAACTTTATAGTGCTGCCCCACTGGGAAATCACACCGCCAGCACCATGACCCGACATCCCACTGTCATATACACACACACACACACACACGCACACAGACACAGACACAGACACACACAGACACACACAGACAGACACAGACACAGACACAGACACAGACACACACACACATACACATACACACACACGTGGCGTTCTCTGTGGTGGAGTGGTTAGAGTGTCTGACTTTTTTCTAGGTCAGACTCCTAATCTGAGGGTCGGCGGTTCGATTCCCCGTGCCCCCAGCTCTGCCAATTTGGATTTCCACCGCTGCGTATAACTTACAGCGTCATCAAAGGCTGGTTGCTCTCATACGATGTCTATGTGGTGTGGGAGGTTAAAAATCCCTTGGGTCGGTAAAAGTGTAGGCTCGGGCTTTCTATTGACCAGCAGTGGAGTTGGGAAGACCAGTCGTCTGTGACTGGGATTTCCCCTGCTTGGGACAACTAATGTACCAACAAAAAAAGAAAAAAAGAGAGACAAATAAGTGTTCACACTTCCAGTCTACCATTCGCTATATCGACACACACGCAAACACACACAAAGTTCGGATAGTGTTGGCACACGGAAGGGGTTCACTAATTACTGGGTGTGGTGACAATACGCACTCGTGGCGACTTTATACAACCTCCCCACTGGGAGACCAGGCCGTCGGCACCATGACCCGATATCCCACCCAGTCACATTATCCTGATACTGTGCTAACCAGTCCTTGTCCTATCCTATTAATGCTGAACGCCAGGCTAGCTAGTGATAAGTATCACTTCTATAAGTCATTGGATCCCACAATGACAGTCCCGTGGGCGGTTTAACTGTAGGGACATAGCAGTCATTGTGTGTGGTCTGAGTATGCGGTATTTGTCGGATCTAACAATGCATCACTGTGTATACCCCCACCCACAACCCACCTGAAGCCCCCCCCCCCCCCACCCCCCACCCTCACCACCATCCGCCCTCTTTGTGGTGTCTAGTAGCTATTTACCCCATTAAGTGCAATCTGCATACATAGAGGTGCTAATTACCCCCGTTGGCATTTAATTGCTTTTCTTTTGGTCGACTTCAGCCACGTTGATAAAAAAAAAAAAAGGTAAAAAAGGGAAATAAAAGTCACACAAGGTAAATTAACAACAACAACCACAAAGAGAACGGCAGCGCACAGTGGCAGATGTGGGCGGTGCTTACGGTGTCACATTTCTTTATATTCCGTACAGCAATATCCAACGGTGAAAGTCGCCTTTGACAATTCCTTTTAGACATTTTTTGTTTAAAGTAACAATAAAAAGGAGAGGAAATTTAACGAGTGGTAAAGTTGTACATGCTTCCTTGACAGTGGTAGGCGTATGAGTGTGTGTGTGGGGGGGGGGGGGGGGCTGCCATCCCCCACGGAATGTCAAGCCACAAAAGACAGAAATTAGTGGAAGTATGAATGGGGTCAATAGCCTGCCCATAGGTCCAAACGGCTTCAAATACAGTCGGCACCTATGACCATGAATATGGCCATAGTTGCCGACATGGCGTAAAACCCCTAAGTTACCCACTTCTGACAGTGCACACTCATGGCGACTTCATATTGCTGCCCCACTGGGAAATCAGGCCCATGGCACCACGACCCCCGATATCCCACTCAGTCACATTATCCTGACACGGAGCTAACCAGTCCTTGCCCTAGCATATTAATACCAAGCGCCAGGCTAGGAAGTGACAAGTTTCAATTTTATAAGTCATTAGTTTGACTGGACAGGGAACCGAACTCCCGACCTTCCGCACCGAGACCCGCGCTCTACCGATTCCGCCATGGCGCCCGGTGTTTCCTATGGAGTTTCTACCTATATTATTGTCATACCCTCTTGTTTGTGCTGCCCATGGCCTTACTTCACCTACCTGAATGGGTACTGGAAGGGGAGTTTCTTCACAATCGGTTCGGGCTCACACGCTATGGAGAACGCACTTTCTGACGAAAACGACGTGGTTGTTGCAAAAGCAAAGATGGCGAGAATCTGAAAAACACAAAATGCGGCAGTGTGTTAGTTGGATATAAGCTGAGCACAGGTAACCTACGCAATACAGAATCTAATTAAATCTGCAATGTGAGTTATATATACAGTAAAACCTCTCTAACCGACCACCTCCACAGATCGCTAAATGGACCATTTAAAGTCAGTCCCATGGTCGGTCGATTTAGAGATGTTCAGAAGGACCAACAGGTGGCAGCACATTAGCTGGGGCAGTCCGTTCCACCCATAGCTAACAGCCACCCCACCCGCAAAAAGGAAAGCATATTTAATTTAACGACGCCTCTAGAGCACATTGATTTTTATCATCGCCTATTGGATGTCAAACATAGTCATTCTGACATATTTCTTTGGAGAAAACCTACTGCTGCCATATAGGCTACTCTTTCCGATAAGCAGCAAAGGGTCTTTTATATATAAGCACTTTCTGACAGACAGGACAGCACATACCACAACCTTTGATTGTTTTGTTTGTTTTTTGTTTTACGTCCTGGCAACATCTAAGGTCATACCAGGACGAGTACTGACTTGTGACAGTGTGCACTCATGGCAATTTGATAGTGCTGCCCCACTGGGAAACCAGGCCACCAGCACCATGACCTGATATCCCACTCAGTCACATTATTCTGACAGTGAGACAACCAGTCCTTGCCCTATCCTAATAATGCCGAGCGCCTGGCTAGGAAGCGACAAGCATACATTCTTAAGTCATTGGTTTGACTCGACCAGGGTTTGAACCCACAAACTCATGGGTTCGGATCCCCCCCCATCTCCCAAAACAGGAGACGGACACTCAACTCATTCGGCCATCCCGTCTGGTATCCCCAGCTTTTGATGAACTGGTTGGAATGGTAAATAGCCCAAACTGCAAATGGGTCCACTGAGCCGGATCGATCGGATGACCGACACCATCACAGGTAGACACTCTACCGCCTGAGCTACGTCCCGCTCCCCTCCACCCCACCCGCAAACCCTATGGAAGGTTATATGTGACCCAGCTGGGCAATGGCAGGGCACTTCTATTCTGGCCTTAGCGGAATAAACTGGGTTGGCTGGTGTTGACGTCCTGGGAACAGCTAAGGTCATATCAAACGGGCGGAATGAACTGGGACAGCATCAGGAAAGGTAGTGGCATATATAGCAATTTCTGCAATTCATCAGCATAACGCGACAGAAGTCAATTCGATGACCTCTTTGACAAGCCAGCTGACTGCTTGCCTTTCCAATGCGTAAGTGAAGCGAATATAATACGAAACGAGCCCATGTGTATACAAGATCGCCTCCACATACCACACCACACCATGACTCACACAACTCACACACATCCGTCAGCTCACCCTCTCTCAACTATTAATTACTTATTATTGAGGTCTCTACCTTATTATGCAATGTAGAAGAAGTCCTTTATGTGGCTGTCACATTACGACGCTTCTCTCCAATGCGCGTTGACGTCTGTCACTTTTTGGCGAAACATCGGGAAGCATTATGCGTGCGTTAGGTGTGCGTCAGTACACGTTGATGGACGGCGAGGGTCGGCGCGGAATGCCGGCGCGCATCATGGGGCGTCTAAAGTTTTGTGCTTGCACAAAACTTTCGATGTGTGCCAACGTGTGGGTGCTAACGTTATGGGGACGTCAGGCACACGTCGAGATCCGTTGGACGCGCTGGAATAACGTTATGCAAACGTTAAGCACACGCCGCGCGCGCGTGAGGCTCGTTCCCACCTCTGGCACCAAAACGTTGCATTTTGTTGTTTTACGTCCTACCAACATCTAAGGTCATATCAGGACGGCGCACCAAACTTTTACCACAACATCGGCCGCACGCTACCAACATGTTGCACCGCGCCGAAGAGTTTGATGTGTCTCGACGCGTACAACTTATTTTGCGCGTTGCCGGCACGCCGGCGAGAAGCGTCGTAATGTGACAGCACCATAAGCCTCAAGACTGCTGAATGTGCATTTTATTCAGTACAATTCTGCTCGCATAGTAATAAATGCTCGAAAATATGATGTCATATCAGTTCTTTGGGAATTGCATTGGCTGCAGGTGAAACTGCATATTTGAGTCAAAGATTTTGCTGACCACTTATAAAGCAATGGAAAAGCACCAGAATGTCTGTGAAATTTTCTGTCCCTCAAACAGTCATCCCAAACTCTCAAATCATCCAGTCAGATAGTATTACATGTCACTGCGCCTAGACTCAAATCATATGGCGAGTGTGTATTCTGTGTGTCAGGTCCCACTTGATGGAATAGGTTCCCAGAGGATGTAAGAAAAGCAGCCTCTCTTGACAAATTAAAATCCATTCCGTAGACTCAGTCTGTTTTATGATGAATCTATCTATCTTATGGGGCTGTCACACTACGACGTAACGACGTCGGCGTAGGGAGAACGTGAAGAACGTTGAACTTCTCGGCGTGGTATGCAAATTTGGGCACAAGTTGAACGTGGATGCAGCGTAGTGGACGAGAGAGTAACGGCGGTAAAGCGTAGTGATATCGTCATTCAACGAGAGAGGACAACGTAATGACGCTCACAGAACGTTATGAACGTTATTCCCTCGCCAGAAGAACGCTACGTGAAGTTATATACGTCATGAGACGTTGAACGTACATTGAATGCACGTTCTCCTGACGTTCTCCTGATGTTCTCCTGACGTTCCCATTACGCCGCATGGACGTTTCCACCGGCTTTAATGTGGGTCAACGAGTGGAACGTAGTGAGGAACGTTTGACTAACGTCCGCTTAACGTCATTGACGTTCGCCGAACGTGTACAGAACGTACGGTGAACGTAAACCCTTACATTCGCATCACGTCGAAAGGATTGAACAGGTTCAAAACCTTGACGCACGCCTACGTAACACGACGTAACGTGACGTAGCTCGACGTCATTCCGACGTCATCATAACGTAATCCAACGTAGGTCAACGTAATGACGAAACGTGATCATGTCAGGCTTACGTTTGCTCGTTACGTCGTAGTGTGACAGGGGTATTAGTTTGTTGGAGCGTTACATCCTAGCAATCCTACAACTACTTTAACCCAGTTGTAAATATTTCATATCATGGTTTTATTGTACAGCACCTTAGAATGGCTCCTAGTAGGAGCTTTAAACTTTCAAAATTATTTAAATTGCAGAAGTTGACCTGATTGACCTTTTTGACCTAGGGCAAACCATATATGGTTAGAAAGGTTAGGTCATTGCGCTTCTTCTGATACCATCCCTGACTTTCTACGACGTAGCGCAAGGAAGCGCGAGCCCATTAAAGATACCCTGTTTTCGCAGGCGTTTTCATTTCCATCAGTAATGAAGGAATATTCACTAAATACACTCATCACACAAATGGAGTTTACTTAAATAAAAACTTACTATATATTCTATTCAACAACACCATCGGATAGAACATATGTTGATGTTCTAGGTTATGTAATTTCATCTAAATCATATACATACAGAAATAGTTACAAGCATGTGAATATTCATGAAAAAAGCACCATTCCTGGACTTTTAATGGGCGCTGCCGGTACCTACTCCTACTAGTGAGATTGCATCATTAAATTTACATTATCATTATTACTTGGCACCATAGTAGTTAGTATGACGATAATAACCAGAAAGCCTCAGCACCTCTTGTCAGATTTCCCTACACCAAACGATGTTGTTGGTTGGTTATTGGAGTTTTACGTCCTGGCAACATCTAAGGTGATATCAGGACGGGTCCTGACTTTTGACAGTGCGCACTCATTGCGACTATATATGGCAGTCCAGTATTCAATGCATGCCTCTCGCGTCAGCAAACCTTGAAGCTGCATAGTCTGATGAAAACATCAAATTTTCAAAACCCAAACAATTATCTAGATTTGATTCTGCATATCTAACTTAGATACTAATGCACATAATAAACATTTTTTGCCACATAGAAGGGAACACTGAAGTTATTTAATAGAACCTGTAACTGCAAAAGCCTAAGGCATGCTTGCCAACATTAATTTACCATAATTGAACTTCAAATATCTCCAAAATTAGCTATTTAAAATAAAAAGGTACTTCAAATTAAAGTAAGGTAGACTATAACGATCAACCTAATATATTTATCTTAGAAAATCACAGAAACTCAAAACCACCGGACTATGCAACCTTAAATATGCTCAGCTATGAGGTGCACATGGCGCAGGTTGGCATTTTGCAATAAGCGTATTATTACACCGCAGCGACGGCTGTCCTTGTCAAGGCCACGCCGGTCCCACTTAGCCACCGACCTGACACAGCCCACATATGAACCGGACCGTCGACTTGGATGCAGATCCCCACCCGGCAGCCGCCCGGGGCAGCATTAGGTGCATTAGGTGTGTGTGGTGGTGGTGGTGGTGGTGGTGGTGGTGGGGGTGTATCGGGTAGCCTACACGGTCTGCATTATTATCAAACAAAAATGTTGGTTGGTTGTTGGAGTTTTACGTCCTGGCAACATCTAAGGTCATATTAGGACGGGCACTGACAGGTGACAGTGTGCACTCATGGTGACTTTATAGTGCTGCCCCACTGGGAAATCAGGCCACCAGCACCATGACCTGATATCCCACTCAGTCACATTATCGTGACACTGAGCCAACCGGTCCTTGCCCTATCCTAATAATGCAGAGCGCCTGGCTAGGTCATTGGTCTGATTCGACCATGGTTTGAACTCGTGGGTTCGAATCCCACGATCTACCAAAACGGGAGACGTAGGCTCAACTCATTCGGCCATCCCGTCTGGAAACAAAAATGTAAAAAAAAAAACCCCAAAAATGTGAAAGTCATATTTTTGGGGTGGTTTACATTTTTGCCCATGCGAGTGGATCTGAGGAGAGTCCGAGTGGACATGGGGAGAGAGTAATTTAAAATGGGTTAAAGTTGAAACTGAAGTGATATTAAATTTGACAAACCCGAAATCACTCCACCCACAAGAAGTGTTACAAATGCCTGCACCTACACAACAATAGGTTTGTATTGCATATATTTATTTCGTTATTTGCTATGGACCTAAAGCCATTCGACGGAGATTTTTAAAAAGAACAGAAGTAAACCTCAATATTAAAGCAACATATTTGTAATAACAGTCTATTGATATATCGTTTTTAATATATTCGGTGTTTAAGCTGGGGAGATTTCAATCACATACAATTGGACTTCCTCTTTCCACTGCTGTATACCATACCCTATGCTACTAACACCTAGCACCAGGCTATGTAGCGACACACATAATTTAAGCCATTGCTATGGGTCGGCCTGATGTGAGCCCTATGGGTTCGAATCCCACGACCTGCCGGGCGGGAAGTGGGTGCTCAACTCATTCAGCCAGCCATTCTGAATTTCTATTGTTAATAACACATGGATAAAAGGTTGCAAGCCAGCATACTGTACCTTTCTTTGATAGCTATTATATATATATAACACCACAAACAGGACATATTCCCACCATAATACATCCATTAAACTATGAGTATGAGGAAGATTACCACCACGGAAACTTTGCAACATTGCAAATACACATCTGTTAATACTGCCACTCTACATCTAGACTACAAGAGAAAAACGAAGAGGACAAAAGTGAGAAAAGGAAGGAAAGATAGAAAAAGACAACGAGAAAAAGAAAGAAAAGGGAAAGAAATAGAAAAAGAGGAAAGAAATAGAAAAGGGAAAGAAAAGAAAAGAAAGAGAGAGGGAGAGATAGAGGGGGGGAGAGAAGAAGAGAGGGAGAGAGGGAAGGGGGGAGAGAGAGAGAGAGAGAGAGAGAGAGAGAGAGAGAGAGAGAGAGAGAGAGAGAGAGAGAGAGAGAGAGAGAGAGAGAGAGAGAAAGAACGAGGAATAAATATAATAAAACTTGTCTTAGTTTTCATCGCGTCATTGCCAGCCTCCTCATCTCACTGCATGCATCCTCACCTAATAGCGGGACGTGGGTGAGTGGCTAATAGAATGAGCAGGTCCTTCTATCTGACAATCCAACATTGGCAGCTCCAATTTCCTGTGCCCCAAGTCGACAACTCGACTGATCTGTTCCGGCATTGCCCCCCCCCCCCCGCCCACCCCACCCCCCGCAAACAGACCATCCCAGAAGCCCACACCACAACCACCCCACCCCACCCCATCAGCCCACACACCTCCTCTTCCTCCAGTTCATATATCCATCAGTGCCAGAATGAGCTTGCACTCACAACCATCACCTGTGGTAGCCTCACCCCTGTCTCACCCCTGTCTCGCCCCTGTCTCACCCCTGTCTCACCCCTGTCTCACCCCTGTCTCACCCATGTCTCACCCCTGTCTCACCCATGTCTCAACCATGTCTCACCCACCCTTCACCGTTCCACAATACGTCATCAACCTGTCCTGATCTAACCACACAATCCACAATTCACCCACCTTACCACCAGGGGGCCACACGCAGAACACAATACGTTCACTATTACAGTCCCAACACTCACCAGGGCGGATTAATTCCGAGCCACACAGGTTCCGACAAATTCGTAACGACGACAGCGCCGGCTGGCGGAGGATTGTGACCTCTAAAAGGAAGCATCTGCCACGGCTCGGGCACTTAAAGTCACGAGTCAGTCACGAGTCAGCCCCGCGCCCCCACCCCCCGCCCCTTGACGGGTGTCCCGGTGTCGCAGTTTCAGCGCCCGGTCAGTTTCAGCTGCCTGTCAGTTTCATGCACATGCGTCAAAATCTAACATCATCGTCACTAACCTTATAAATTTAATACAATGTTTTTGGTAAAGATGTTTTCTACATGTGTACACAGCGATTTGTTTCTAGGTGGTGTGGTTTTAGAGATATATCACTTTTCCTGTATTTTCTGTATGAAGATTGCTAGCGACCATTGACAATGCCTTGAGTTTGACGGTACATGCAGTGCAAAACCTTAGTTTTATTCAAAATTAATACAAATCAAGAACCCTAACCATATAAATTGAATACAGTCTTTTTGGTAAAGATGTTTTCTATATGTGTACCAAGCGATTTGTTAATAGGTGGTGTAGTTTTAGAGATATTTCACTTTTGCTGTATTTTCTGTATGAAGATTGCTCACGACCATTGACAATGCCTTGAGTTAGAGACTATACGGGCAGTGGAAACTGACCGGGCGCTGAAACTGCGACACTGGTAAAGCCTGGCTGCAACTCGGAACCACAGAAAAGCCGGCTTAGTCTATTGGCCCTTAGTGGGATTCCGGGAGATGATATACCCGGATGTAACACTGTAAGAGAATGGTCCCCATGGTCACTAGCACTAGTAGCAGGGGCGAGTTTAGATAAAAGATTCACCCTGTACTTGTAGTACACGGGTGAACGACAACGTAGTGTAAATACGGGCGAAAATAGCTTTAGTATGGAACAGGATCAAATGGGTACTTATATCGGCACAGAGTTGGTGAAATGGGAGAGAATGCAAAAAGACAAGATGGCGGCCATAGAACACCATCGATTTCACCTTTAAATTCTATTAAACTATATGTTCTATTATATTTTTCATCCCAAAGGTAGCGGGGAAATATTAAGACATGTATAAAGAATAATTATTGTTTTTTAGATTGTGGATTTAGGCTATCATTTCATTTACCCGCTTTTTCGACAGCTTTTATATAGGGCTGGTATTCACCTGTGTACTGCGAGTACAGGGTGAACCTTTATCTAGGGCGAGTTGTGAAATATACACGGGCTGGGGTGGGTGCGTATGCGCATCAACTGGAGACTACATATATGTAGGGTTGCCAACATTGGAAAATGAACAACCAGAAGATCTTAAGGGATGTTATATTGGGAGGTCAGGGAGGGGGGGGGGGGACTCCCCCAGAAAAATGTTAAAATCTTAGATAATCAGTAATGCATTTTGGACACAATAATCCGTAAGATTGATATATTAGTAAATTAATGGTATTGCGGGGTTGCCAACATTGGAAAATGAAAAAACGGAAGATCGGCGTAAGGTGATGATGGAGACATAAAATATTATACACCTTGCAGTGAACCGGAAGGGTTGGCAACCCTATACATGGGGGTGAATGGAGGGGTGGGGTGGCGGTATGCATGTACGAATGATGCAGTGGTGGAAATGCATATGTGTCTATTAAAAATGCAGTTAAAATAAACATGTCTTTATTCAAACTTCCTGCCGAAGAGAAATACCAAATCAGGTACGACCGACAGGGTCCGTATACGGAAGGGGCTTATTTCGCCAGTGCAGCAGTGTAAGTCGCCATCTTATTAATCTAACCATCTCCAAGCTGAACGTCAACAGCAGGCGGCGTGTGCTGCACACCGCATCTGCCCTTGACGTCAGCGCTGTGGGCTGAGTTTGTTTGAGTTTTACGCCCTGGCAACATGTAAGGGCATATTAGGATGGGTACCAACTTGTGACTGTGCACACTCATGATGTCTTTAATAGTACTGCCCCATTGGGAGACCCGGCCATTGGCACCATGACCTGATATCACATTAACCTCATCATCATCATCATCATCATCATCATCATCATGTCGGTCGCGATGTGACAAAGACTGCTTTCATTACTTGACTGCCGCTCTCCATTTAGCTCTCTGCTGTGAGAGTGATGTCCATGAGTCGGTCTTAATGTCTCATGATTGAACGCAGATGTCGCATCATGAAGGCATGCAACTTTTTCACCTGTCGTCTGTACACTGTCCAGGCCTCGGCTCCGTATAGTAGGGTAGATCTTGCCTTTGACCCGCATGGACACATGGTGGTTGTTCCAGAGTCTCTGGCGTAGTCGGCCGAAAGATGTGCTAGCCTTGGCCATCCTCCTCTGTATTTCAGTATCAATGCGTCCATTACTTGATATAGTCCTTCCGAGGTAGGTGAATTCCGGAACAGAGTTCAGCTTGTTTCCATCAACCATGATATCCTCCTCTCGGGTTCTTGTAGAGTTGGGTTGGTACAGCACCTCCGTCTTCTTGATGTTAATCTTCAGGCCAAACTTCTTTGATGCATCGGAGAAAGAGTCCACTATTTTCTGGATCTCTTCAGCAGAGTGGGCAACCAGTGCACTGTCATCTGCGAATAGCAGCTCTCTCACCAGTATCTGAGTAGTCTTGGTCTTCGCTCTGAAGTGTGCGACATTGAATAGGTCAGCGCTCTGTCTGGACTGTATATAGATGCCATCCCCCATGTCTCGGAAAGCCTCGTCGAGCATTGCTGATAGGAAGATGGAGAAGAGCGTGGGGGCCAGTACACAACCTTGCTTGACCCCATTGGTAACCCCGAACGATTCCGAGACTTCCCCCTCCAACACTAACATTCGCCATCATTCCTGTATGTAGAGCCTCGATCATAGTTGTGAACTTCTCTGGGCATCCATACTTCCTCAGTAGCTGCCATAGCCCTGTCCTCCCGACTGTATGAAACGCCTTAGTGAAATCGACAAATACCATGTAGTGGTCGGTCCTGCTCAATGCACTTTTCTTCTAGCTGTCGGAGACAAAATATCATATCCACGGTGCCCCGGTTACTTCTGAAGCCACACTGTGACTCCGGAACTACATTAGGTGTTATGTGAATAGATAGTCTGTTGAGGAGGATCCTGGCGAAGATCTTGCCTGCTATGGAAAGAAGAGAGATTCCTCTATAGTTCCCACAGTCTGTTCGATCACCTTTCTTGTAGATGGTTGCAATGCTGGCATCCTTCCATGCTTGGGGTACAGAACCCTCCTCCCAGGCATTGGTGATTAGTTGGTGCTTCCATACTTCAGCAGGAATGGAGGATGGAGAGTGGAGTGTCGGGTGCCCAGTGAAGAGTGGAGAGTGGAGAGTGAAGAGTGGAGTGGAGAGTGAAGAGTGGAGAGTGAAGCGTGGAGAGTGAAGAGTGGAAAGCGGAGTGAAGGATGGAAAGTGGAGTGAAGAATGGAGAGTGAAGAATGGAGAGTGAAGAGCTGAGAGTGAAGAGTTGAGAGTGAAGAGTTGAGAGTGAAGAGTTGAGAGTGGAGTGGAGAGGGAGAGTGAAGTGTGGAGATTGGAGAGTGAAGAATGGAGAGTGCAGAGCGAAGAGCGGAGAGTGAAGTGTGGAGAGTGTCGGGTTCAGAGTGTCGGGTGCAGAGTGGAGAGTGGAGAGCTGAGAGTGGAGAGTGGACGCCGTGTGAGCTGCTCACAGCCAGGGGGCGCCCGGCGTCCTGAAGGTGACAAAGACACGCCATAAAAAAGGAGCCTACAGAGTGCCGAGCTGCTCAGCCGATCAAGAGATGCTCGGCCGGCGACAAGTGCATTTTGCCACGCGCACCGGCGCCTCTTTTTGGGCCGGATCGCCTTATGGTTATCCACTCTGCCCATTGATCCACAATCTGGCCAGGCCACGCCTCACCAACTATTAACCGAAGGGCCGAGCTATAAAATAACCCCACAGATTCAAGCTAAGATTCCATATATGCAGTATGCGGTATGTGAATGTGACAACAAATGGAAAAGCATGAAAACGCACGGTGGTGCTTCCATATGTCCGGTTGCAAATGCAAATGCGTGGACCACAAAGTGGATCGCTCAATGGACCGATCGGGGTGAATCCGTTTTTGTCACATTCGCATACCGCATATATGGGATCTTTGCTTAACACAGACACAGGGAAGATGCTGGCTGCAAACTCTGGCATTTTGCAGCGAGCTGTATAAATCAGGGATGAAAGTGGTCTCCAGGGAAAAAAAACGAAAATGCAGATATTCTCCCATAGGTTTAGCATTGTCAGGAAATCGCGGAAATTTCTGGAAGTCAGGTTTCATATATATTGGTATACGCTGATAATGCTGCGCTGTTGGAAGCATGTATTAGTAGTATACGCAGATAGTGCTGTGGCGTTTGGAGCATTTATTAGTAGTATACGCTGATAGTGCTGCGGCATCTGCACCACACATTAGTATATGCTGATAGTGATGTGGAATTGAAAAATCCCGGAAATCCGCGAAATCGTGGAGATCTTTCATCCCTGTGTATTTTATAAACGGCCGACTCCTTCCCTGCATATTGCCGTAGTTTGCTACAGCGAGCCCGCCCTCCCTCCCTCCCTCCCTCCCTACGACCGAAGCAGTAATTCACACCAGCAGCCCGACGTTATTTAGGGACGGTGCCGTTTCCCCGGGCACTTGCATCAGCTTTCTGTGTTTTTAAAGATGCATTTGTTATTTTTGTTGTCGCTTAATGTTCGTGACAGGGTGTTTTTTGTGGGGTTGTTTTTTATTTGCCTCTGGTGCAAATTTCACACAGCTTAGGAAACAACGGACCGTTTACTCAACGATTAACGACGAGAAAGCGCAAATCCCCAGGGCGGTTTTATCTAGGGGGGGGGGGGAGTGTGATAAAGAAACCCGACGGATCTTTTCGAGAACCGTGCCGCCTCTCCTCCCCTTCCCCCGCCCCTCGCCCCCCCCCCCCCCCCCCCCCCCCCCCCCCCCCCATCCCGCCCAGTTCTCTAGACTAGCATATTCCGTCACTGATTCGTCTAAATTAATTTTCAACATTAAATCAAATAAAAGTCAATCGTTAAACTTAAAGAGAGGATTGCCCTAAATCCCACAATGACGCTAGTATTAGTAGTAGTAGCGTATAGCGACCATTGCAAATACTACAAGGCAGGAGTGTGGAAGAGGCAGGGGTTGTGGAGGGCAGGGTGGGGAGCAGGCGAGGGGGAAGGGGAAAGGGGGGAGGGGAATGGAAAGAAGAGAACGGGAGGAGAAGAAGGAGGATAAGGAAGAGAAGGAGGTGGAGGAGGGAGGGAAGAAATGAGGAAGGAAGTGAGGGAAGGAATGGCGGAGGTATGGAGATTGAGATTGAGAGAGAGGGAGAGGAGAGGAGAGAGAGAAGGAGGAGGGAGAGAGAGGGAGGGAGAGGGAGGGAGAGGAGAGAGAAGGAGGAGTGGGGAGAGGGGGGAGAGGGAGGGAGAGGGGGGGTGAGGGAGGGAGAGGGGAGGGGGAGGGAGGGGAGAGGGGAGAGAGGGGAGAGAGAGGGGAAGAGGAGGGGGAGAGAGGGGAGAGGGAGGAGAGAGGGGAAGAGAAGAGGGAGAGAGAGAGGGGAAGGGGAGAGAGAGGGGAAGGAGAGGAGGAGAGGGAGGGGGGGGGAGAGAGGGGAGGGGGGAGAGGGGAGAGGGGGAGAGGGAGAGAGAGGAGTGGAGAGGGAGAGAGGGAGAGGGGGTGAAGGGAGAAGGAGTCGGGGACGGGGAAGTACAGCAGGTGTATGAGTAAACGATTTACAAATTAAACACCTATTCAACTCTTATTTACGGGTCGCATGAGAGAGGCATTCATTTAATGAACCTAAATGAATGGTTCTACCATTAACTAAAAGAAAAGCCACACAACAAGCAACAAGTGCGTCTTGCGACTGACACCTGCAGGGAACCAGCGAGTCACGGCACAGAACATCGAGCTGTAGCAAATGGTGCATTCACACACCAGGACCTGGGAGCAACATAAATAAGATGCACGTGCCCTTATTCACGTAAAGTCAAAAACGAAGCCAGTAAGGTAGCATCTAATTTTAAAATCATCGTCTTCAATAATTTGGCCATTTTATTCACATCGAACTCAAGTGATTCCATAACCTTTAGTGGTGCGTCCAGTGGAACAGGTACGGCATTCTCAAGGGCAACCACCAATCAATCAATCAATCAATCAATCAATCAATCCTCAAGGGCCAAGTGGCCTACCCCGTGTTAAAACCAGCAATTAACGCTGCGTTAAAAAAAACTAATTAAAAAAACAGGGGGGGCATCGGTTCCGAAATATTTCCCCCATTTGTGTGTGTGTGTGTGTGTGTGTGTGTGTGTGAGAGCGTGTGTGTGAGAGCGTGTGTGTGAGCGTGTGTGTGTGTGTGTTTCAAGAACATGTTCACATGACTAAGGTATATGTGACAGCTTTTAATTCGGGGTGGAAAAGGCGAGGGAAGACACGAGACCAAAGTAATCTTTGGTTACCGGTTATGAAATATTGAGCGTTTTCTACCGACAGCATGATGATGATGATGATGATGATGATGAAAAATAGACATTTTGGAATTAGGCCAGGTGGTTGAGTGTGGCGGGAGGGTGGGTGAGTGTGGCGGGAGGGTGGGTGAGTGTGGCGGGTGGGTGGGTGAGTGTGGCGGGTGGGTGGGTGAGTGCGGTGGGTGGGTGAGTGCGGCAGGAGGGTGGGTGAGTGTGGCGGGTGAGTGGGTGAGTGTGGCGGGTGAGTGGGTGAGTGCACCGGGTGGGTGGGTGAGTGCACCGGGCGGGTGGGTGAGTGCGGCGGGTGGGTGGGTGGGTGAGTGAGTGAGTAAGCGAGTGCCTCGAGAGCACGTCGGGGTTCAACTCCGGACACATACGTGAGTAGTACTGACAAAGTCCGGTAGGGGCGCGGACGCGCTAGCCTTGACACGACAGTGGAAACACCTTCTGGGGGCTAAAAACCTTCCCTGCTAGAAGATCCATTGTGCACATCTCAGACAAACGTCCGCGGCGCTCACATCATCTGACAGCTGCTGCTATGGTGCTGCGCCCTAACAGGTATATAAAGGACCCACACACACCCACCCCACCCACACCCGCACCCACCCCACCCCCACCCCTGTTTAGGAGATAAGCACCGAGGTAAACCTTTACCAGACGGGCATTTGTTTAAAGTTCCATGTCCAGATGGATTTGGGTTTCGGACATATTCTTTAGATAAAATAAATTAGGTTGATCGTTACTTTTTTCTTTCTTTTCTTTCCTTGAAGATTTATACTGCCTATCATGGATAAGTCTGAATAGACTTGTTTTCACCATTAGTCAGTTTGTCGGTAGAAAGCCAGAGCCTACACTTTTACCGACCCAAGGGATTTTTAACCTCCCACACAACATAGACATGGTATGAGAGCAACTGGTCTTTGATGACGCTGTAAGTTATACACAGCAGTGGAAATCCAAATTGGCAGAGGTGGGGGGCCCGGGGAATCCAACCACTGACCCTCAGATTAGGAGTCAGACCTAGAAAAAAGTCAGACACTCTAACCACTCCACCACAGAGAACACCACACACATACTCTACTTTACTTTAGTTTGAAGTAACTTTTATTTTGGAGCTATTTGAAGTGAAAATATACCAAATAAATTCTGGCGTGCACACTGAAATGTTGGACTGTGGCTTTCTAGACTCCTTTTCGAGCACACTGTTAGGAGCATCAAACTGAAATAAATGCTTAATGAAGGAAGCAGTATCTAAGGTAAATAGGGAACCAGTATTTAAAAGTGAATACAAATATGACGAATCAACTGGCGTTTTGGTTTCGAAAATATTGGATATCTTTAACAATTGCAGTCCTATGGTTTCGAATTTCTGCTATATGTTAAAAAAAATCTTTAAAAAAAATATAGATAAATACATTAGGTTGATCATTATAATCTACCTTACTTTAGTTAGTTTGAGGTAAGCTTCATTATAAACGACTAAATTCAAAGATACTCTCAGTGAAAAGATGCAATATAAAATTTGGTGTGCACATGGAATTACTAACAAAAAGTAACAATCATAGTTTTCAGCAGTAACGTCCTACAAAGTTGACTTAGCATTCCCTTATCTACACAAGAAATCATCAATAAATGCACTAGTATTTAAATTTGATATTTAGGATCAAATATAGGTAAGTGTTTCGGTTGAGAAAATATGAGTTTTTCACCAGACTATGCAGCTTTAAAGTTGCATAGTCCGATGGCTTTGAGTTTCCGTCATCTTCTGAGATAACTATATCAGGTTGATCATTGTATTCTACCTTACATCAGTTTGAAATGACTTTTATTATAAATGGCTAACTTTGGAGATATTCGAAGTATAAACATGCCAAATTAATCTAGGCAAGGATGCCAAAACTCTGACAGTGACACCATAGGCTTCTGCAGTAACATCTCTCACATGTCTCGGGACTCCCTTCTAGGTGGTGCTAAATGTTTAATAAGTGCACCAGTATCTAAACTAGAAAATTTGATGTTTTCATTGGACTATACAGCAACCTGTGGTCCACAACTGGTTCATCAAAGGCTGTGGTATGTGCTATATCCTGTCTGTGGGAAAATGCCTATTTGGCGGCGGCAGCAGGTTTCCGG
Organism: Branchipolynoe longqiensis; assembly: GCA_030323885.1. NCBI lineage: Eukaryota > Metazoa > Annelida > Polychaeta > Phyllodocida > Polynoidae > Branchipolynoe > Branchipolynoe longqiensis. Next base: position 134,760,823 of record CM059186.1, read on the forward strand.
TATTGCAGGTTTAGCAATACCTCAGGGAGTTTGACGCCCCTGCCTTGCAGAGTTGTAACCACTGCCTTGTGGTACAGGTCCTTGACAGAACTGAAGGCTAAGGGAGCAAACCCTAAACAGAAAACCATGTCACTGTGGCAGCATTAAGGGCGGTTGATGTATGGAACTCCCAACATCTCCCGATCAGCCACTGCAGGGACAAATAGTTTTGCGCCTGTCTTGACATGTTCTTGCCGGTGTGAAACCTCTATTTGCTCCCCGAGAGAGTGCCGCTGGTAACTTGCAAAAGCCAGCAGTTCAACACTTTTGCAGGCAGCTTTCATGAAATGTCTATTCTCAACTGTCTTCTGGCCACAGAAAGAGAGGGCGCCCCCGTCTCCGGTTCAGGGATACCATCAAGAGAAACCTGAAGCTGAGAGACATTAAGACCGACTCATGGACGCAACTCTCACAGCAGAGAGCTCAATGGAGAGCGGCAGTCAAGTAATGAAAGCAGTCTTTGTCGCATCGCGACCGACAGCATGATGATGATGATGATGATGATGATGATGAGCAGGTTTCCTCCAAAGAACTATGTCAGAATGACCATATGGTTGACATCCAATAGTTGATGATAAAAATCAATGTGCACTAGAGGCATCGTTAAATAAAACAAACTTTCGGACTATGCAGCTTTAAGTAAAGCCATGACTATAGAAACGCGCCTTCGTTATGTCCGACTAGAGCCCCACCACTTACTTACACCGTCCTCCCCCCACTACCCCCCCCCCCACCACCACCACCACACACACCGTATATTCACAACATCCCACTGGGAACACTCTGAGCACACCGCACTGATCGGTCCACCCCTACCCACCCACCTACACACCCACCCGTGGGAATACGCCGGTATCTATGCAAACTATGGATTGCCACTGTCAAGGTAAGCAAAGGATAGGTCTAAAAATAGCCGGTCCTTCACGCCTGCCACACAAACAAACACGGCCAAGCCTATCTGTTAGGGCTGCTCCGGGAGCTCTCCTGGGCCCGTATGCATGGAGCGGTGCTAGCTGCGTGTGGTGTTATACCTCTAACTCCGGGTATGTATCTCCGGTTATCTGCGGCGTCGAGAACTATGTCACGCCGTATGAATGGAGGCCTAGACGGGTTGAGTTAGCTAAACGTGAATCTATTTATAGATTTGGGAAATCCCTCTGCGTTTGTAGCCATATATTAGGCTCAAATCTATTCAATGCGACCATATTTGACAGAATTACATACGCAATAAGTGAAATTTAAGCAAATTAACCCTAAAAACGAAGCGATATCAATGCTGCCGCCGTAACGGCGGTGATAATAATAGTTATATTTTCGAATCGACGAACGTAAAGTAAACAAATCGCCGCCGCCCGCTGCCATCGACGTCACTTTCCATACTGGCAGCGGCGGCGGTTTGTTTACTGTAGCTTCATCGATTCGAAAATATAACCATTAATATCGCCGCCGTTACGGCGGCAGCATTAATATCGCTTCGTTTTTAGGGTTAATTTGCTTAAATTTCACTTATTGCGTATGTAATTCTGTTAAATATGATAGCATTGAGTAGATTTGGGTTCCATGCTGACACTAACCTAACACTAACACCGCTGTAAACCTGCTATGAGCAGAGTTAGAATTTCCGAGTTTAAACGATCAGTGTTAGGGCTAACACTGCTCCATGCATACAAACTTTTCGGCCTTAAACCAGAAATCCCTCCTTAAACGCATTTTGACTCGGTAACACCGCTCCATGCATACGGGCCCAGGTGTGTAGCCGAGTAGTGGTAGCGGTGTAGGCCGGACTGGAGGCCGCGTTATAGGGCGCGGTGTAGGCCGTCCTGCAGGCGGTGTTGTAGGACGCCGTGTAGGGCGTCCTGCAGACGGCGTTGTAGGCCGCGGTGTAGGCCGTCCTGCAGACGATGTTGTAGACCGCTGTGTAGGCCGTCCTGCAGATGGTGTTGTAGGCCACTGTGTAGGCCATCCTGCAGATGGTGTTGTAGGCCGTCCTGCAGATGGCGTTGTACGCCGCTGTGTAGGCCGTCCTGCAGACGGTGTTGTAGGCCATGGTGTAGGCCGTCCTGCAGATGGTGTTGTCGGCCACTGTGTAGGCCGTCCTGCAGACAGCATTGTAGGCTGCTGTGTGGGCCATCCTGCTGACGGTGTTGTAGGCCACTGTGTAGGCCGTCCTGCAGACGGTGTTGTAGGCCGCGGTGTAGGCTGTCCTGTAGATGGTGTTGTAGGCCGCTGTGTAGGCCATCCTGCAGATGGCGTTGTATGCCGCTGTGTAGGCCGTCCTGCAGATGGTGTTGTAGGCCACTGTGTAGGCCGTCCTGCAGACGGCATTGTAGGCCGCTGTGTAGGCCGTCCTGCAGACGGCGTTCTAGGCCACTGTGAAGGCCGTCCTGCAGATGGTGTTGTAGGCCACTGTGTAGGCCGTCCTGCAGATGGTGTTGTAGGCCACTGTGTAGGCTGTCCTGCAGACGGTGTTGTAGGCCACGGTGTAGGCCATCCTGCAGATGGTGTTGTAGGCCGCGGTGTAGGCCGTCCTGCAGACGGCGTTGTAGGCCACTGTATAAGCCGCTGAATAGGCCACTGAATAGGCCACTGAATAGGCCACGTTGTCGGCCGCGGTGGAGGGCGCGTTCTAGGCTGCAGTATAGACCTTTTCCACCTCGCACCCAAATAGTGCATGCTATTTTCGTGCATATGGAATCTTGATGCCTCAAATTAGCAAAATGACCATTTCACTACCATAGAAGGGTGTCATAGTTGGTTTGTTGGTGCTTTATGTGCTAGCAACATCTAAAGTCATATCAGCAGGACGGGTACCGACTTATGACAGTGCACCCTCATGGCGACTTAATAGTGCTGCCCCCCTGGGAAACCAGGCCGCCAGTCATCAGCTATGGAGATGTGAAGATAAAGCTCCGAAATGTAGCAAAATGTGTGTATGGTGCAAAGTCCATGCATTGTGGGATATAATACATGTGGGGTACAGGAATGTAGCCTGGTGGGGTTATGGGCTCTGGACGATCGTGTTATAGATGATCGATCGGTGGCCTTTTAGTTTTACACTCATATAGAAACTAGCAAAACCCGAACACTACTACTGCTACACAGCTTCCCAGCCCATCTCTCCTATCTGCCGCCACCACCCCGTCGCCCGGCCCTCGCCCGCCCCGCCCCGCCCCGCCCCGCCCCGAGGCGTCCCCGGCCTCGCCCCATTGATGCCCCTGACACCTCACATTCTAACCGGAGACGGATGAACATCTTACTGTGCGCGTAAACTTTAACGACCCTCCCGCCTTTCAGTCGCTCAGCCCGGGCCGAACATGACCGGCTCAAACATGCCGTGGGCACCCGCAGTAACAGGTCAAGGCTATGCACACGAAGCTAGAAGTTACAAGTCCTCGTAAGTGCTCGTGCATATATAAACGCCCCTGTGAACACGCTCGTGCATATCAACGTGCATGCGCTCATGCATATAAACGTGCACATGCATACGCTCGTGCATATAAACGTGAACATACATGCACTTGTGTAAATAAACGTCTATGTGCATGCATGTGTATATAAACGTTCACATTCACACACTCGTGTATATACATGTCCTCGTGAATGCACTGTTGTATATAAACGTCCATGTGCATGCACTCGTGCATGCACCCATGCATATAAAGTTCTATGTGCATGCACTCGTGCATATAAAAGTCCACATGCATGCACTCGTGCATATAAACGTCCATGTCCACGCATTCATGTATATAAACAACCACGTGTATGTGCTCATGTACATAAATATCCATGTGCATGTGCGTGTGTATATAAACATCCATTTGCATGCACTCGTGTAATGTAAATGTCCAAAATACACACACTCATGTATATAAACGTCTAATTAAACGAGAGAAGAATTGCTTGACACATAGCGTTGGCAAGAGAAGGTCATAGCGACGTCAACGTAAATAGTTGCAACAATGGATCCAGCGATGGCAGCGGCGAGGATAACAATGAAAATGTCATACATGTATGGAGAAGTTGTTGGTTGGTTGTTGGAGTTTCATGTCCTGGCAACATCTAAGGTAATTTCAGGACGAGTGCTGACTTGGCGACTTTATAGTGCTCCCCCACTGGGAAATCAGGCCACCAGCACCATGACCTGATATCCCACTCAGTCACATTATTCTGATACTGAGCCAACCAGTCATTGGCCTATCCTAATAATGCCGACCGCCTGGCTAGAATGCGACAAGTATCTACATGTATGGAGCAGTAACTCAAAATGGTATTGCTCGGGAGTCGATAGGCTTCATTTCTTCCGGGAACACTTACACTTTGATATCCCCTTTCTATTGTGTGTTTTTTCGATGCTGCTGATAGACCTTCGTCGCTTCCTGTTAGCTCCTACTTTGATTCGTTGTGATTAATGTTCAATTGCTCGCCTTACCAAGTACAAAGAAGATTGCTCTACAATGGGAGAGTCCCTGTAGGTCTCTAGGCATGGTCACAGTAGCTAGGAGGGGGGTGAGGGAGGGAGGTAGGGAGGGAGAGTGAGAGTGAGGGATGGAGAGAGAGTGAGGGACGGAGAGAGAGTGAGGGAGGGGCAGAGAGGGAGGGAGGGTGAGGGAGGGAGGGACAGAGAGGGAGAGAGGAGAGGAAGAGAGGGAGAAAGAGAGGAAGAGGAGGGAGAGACGGAAAGAGAGGGACAGGGACAGGGAGGGAGAGGGAAAGGAGGGAAAGGGAGGGGGAAAGGGAGAGGGAGGGAGAGAGGGGGAGCGAGGGGGAGGGAAAGGGGGAGAGAGGGAAAGGGGAGAGGGGAGAGAGGGAGGGGAGAGAGAGGGGGAGGAAGAGAGAGGGAGACGGAGAGGGGGGAGAGATGGAAAGGGAAAGGGAGAGGGAGGGAGGGAGAGGGAGAGGGGCAGAGAGGGAGAGGGAGAGAGAGGAAGGAAGAGCATGGGGAAGGATGGAGATTAAGGAGGGGGAGGAGGGGGAGGAAGGGGGGAAGAGGAGGAAGAGGAGGAAGAGGAGGAAAGAAGGAAAGCAAGGAAAGCAAGGGGAAGGGGAATTAGGGGAGGAAGGGGAGACAAATGGAGGGACAGTGAATGGAGTCGGAGTGGACAGGGAAGGGGAATGGGGAAAGGATGGGAAAGGATGGGAAAGGGATGGGAGAGGGTGAATGGACGTGCCTGGCGACCGATAATGGGCACGGTTTGGTTCAACGGTTGCTACAACTAGTACAAGCACCACTACTAGTACTAGTACTATAAACATGACTGTGACAACTTGACTGTACCGACTTGTGACAATGCGTACTCATGGCGACTTTATAGTGCTGCCCCACTGGAAGACCAGGCCGCCAGCACCATGACCAGATATCCCACTCAGTCACATTATCCTGACACTGAGCCAACCAGTCCTTGCCCTGTCCTAATAATGCTGAGAGCCAGGCTAGGAAGTGACAAGTATCAATTTTTAAGTCATTGGTTTGACTCGACCAGGGTTCGAACTAGTGGTGGTAGTAGTAGTAGTGTTAGTGTTGGTGATAATGATGATCGTAGTGTTAGTAGTGATACTGATAGTGGTGATGGTAGTGTTAGAGGTGATGGTAGTGATGGTAGTGGTGGTGGTGGCGGTGGTAGTGGTGGTAGTGGTGGTGATAGTAGTGTTAGTGGTGATGGCAGTGATGATAGTGATGGTAGTAGTGGTAGCACTAGCAGTAGTGGTGGTGATGGTTGTTGTGGTGGTGGTTGTTGTGGTGGCAGTGGTGGTGGTTGTTGTGGTGGCAATGGTGGTGGTTGTAGTAGTGGTGGTGGCAGTAGTGGTGGTGGTGGTGACGGTGGTGGTGATGGTAGTGGTAGTGGTGGTGATGGTAGTGGTGGTAGTGGTGGTGGTGGTGGTGGTTATGGTAGTGGTAGTGGTGGCGATGGTGGTGGTGATGGTAGTGGTGGTGGTGGTGACGGTGGTGGTGATGGTAGTGGTAGTGGTGGTGATGGTGGTAGTGATGGTAGTGGTGGTGGTGGTGATGATGGTAGTGGTGGCAGTGGTGGTGGTAGTGGTGGTGGTGATGGTAGTGGTGGTGATGGTGGTAATGGTGGCAGTGGTGGTGGTAGTGGTGGTAGTGGTGGTAGTGGTGGTGGTGGTGGTGGTGATGGTAGTGGTGGTAATGGTGGCAGTGGTGGTGGTAGTGGTGGTGGTGGTGGTGGTGATGGTAGTGGTGGTGGTGGTGGTGATGGTAGTGGTGGCAGTGGTGGCGGTGATGGTAGTGGTGGCAGTGGTGGTGGTGGTGGTGGTGGTGGTAGTGGCGGCAGTGGTGGTGGTGGTGGTGGTGGTGGTGGTGGTGGGGGTGCTATGACCATTTACTATATTGCGGGGAAGGCGATATGGGATTGCAGCTGGGGGATCGTACAACCGACACTTCACTTTACTTTACACAAGCACAGACAAAGCCATCCACCCGTACAAACACAGTTCAACACAGTCATGGCGCCTGCTTCAAAGTGCCACGCAGCTCTGGTCTGTACACATGGAATGGCAGCTCGAGTGACCGAGAGGCTACTTATTACTAGAGGAGCTTCTGGAAATAAGATGCTATTTGCATGAGCTCAAGCGAATGGCTCGTCTGACTGTAACACACAGCCTTCAGCCCGGCCTAGTCCACCCCACCTGATTGGCTGGTTGTAAATCCCTCCCTGATTGGTGGATTTGTGGCCGGGACGCACCGACGTTGGTTTGCATACTGAATATTCGCATCGTTGCCCATATTTGGTGTGTAAGCCCATCCCGTGGTGGATATCTCTGGTTGTTTATAAGTTAAAGTTACATAGTCCGATGACTTTGAGTTTGTCATTTTCTGAGATGAATATAGTAGGTTAATCCTAATATAATCTACCTTACATTAGTTCGAAGTAACTTTTATTTTAAATGATAATTTTTTTAGATATTTGAAGTGCAACCATGCAAAACTCTGGCACCGCAGGCTTCTGTCGTAACAGGTTCTAGTAAATTACCTCGGTAGTCCCTTCTATGTGGCGACAAATGCTTATTAAGTACACCAGTATCTAAGTTAGATATGTCGAGTAAAATCTAGATAACTGCTTTGGCTTTGAAAAGTTGATGCGTTCATCTGACTATGCAGCTCTAAGATGCATATATGCTATGGTATGTGCACATGTCTTGATCGTGAGAGAGTCATGGCACATCAAGCAACACAAATATATGTTCTTTTTTTTTTAAACAGAGAAAAGATTACATCCCCGCCGGGGCAAAGCTACCATTATTCTTAAAGTTGCAAACTCCGATGGTTTTGCATTTCTGCCATTTTCTCAGATACATATGTTAGAGTGATAGTCATAATGTACCTTACTTTAGCATGCTAAATAGAGGGAATCGCCAGGTAGCAATCTTTATACCGTTGTCACCTTGAACTTTGAACAAACTGAAGAGGGCCCATGTCCCTGATTAAACCAGCCAATGTTGGTTGGTTTTTGGAACTTTCCGTCCTGGTAACATCTAAGGTCATATCAGGACCGGTACCGACTTGTGACAGTGTGGACTCATGGCAACTTTTATAGTACCGCTCCACTGGGAGACCAGGCCGCCAGCACCATGACCTGATATCCCATTCAGTCAAATTATCCTGACCCTGAGCCAACCAGTCCTTTCCCTTTCCTAATAATGCCGAGCGCCTGGCTAGAAAGTGACAAGTATCATTGTTTTGACTTGACCAGGGTTCGAACCCGTAGGTTTGAATCCCACGATCTACCAACACGGGAGAGGGACGGTCAACTCTATTCGGCCATCCCGTCTGGTCCACCAGCCAATCTGACCGGCGCCAAGAGTTGCGGACATGGTGCACGCCGGCCATAGGTGTCATAACTCGTTCATGTGTTGTAAAGTTAGCCTGGCAACCACCGCGCACATCTAGTCCTCCCTCTCACTCAGCAAAGCCTTCAGCGCTTCATATTTATTCTGGACCATCCTATACTCAACGTGAGCAGTAGCGGAATAGGTATGGACCTCTGGCGCTGTCTCTATGTTTCTTGGCCCTATCTCTGTCTGTGTCTCTGTCTCACTCTCGCCCTCTCCCATTGCCTCTCTGCCCCTCTATTCCATTTCTCCCCGTTACCCCTCACACTCTCTTACTGTATGTGTCTGTGTCTCTGTATGTGTCTCTGTCGGTATCTCTGTCTGTGTCTATTTCTGTCTGTGTCTCTCTGTCTCTGTATGTGTCTCTGTCTGTCTCTATGTCTGTCTGTCTCTCTGTCTATCTCTCTGTCTGTGTGTCTCTCTCTGTATGTGTCTCTCTGTCTGTCTGTCTCTATGTCTGTCTGTCTCTGTGTCTGTCTGTCTCTGTGTCTGTCTCTCTGTCTGTGTCTCTCTGTGTGTCTCTGTCTCTGTCTGTGTCCCTGTCTGTGCCCCTGACTTTGTCCCTGTCTGTGTCTCTATCTGTGTTTCTGTCTGTGTCTCTCTGTCTGTCTCTCTGTCTGTCTCTCTATCTGTCTCTCTGCATGTATCTTTGTCTGTCTCTCTGTCTGTCTCTCTCTGTCTATGTCTGTCTCTTTGTCTGTCTCTGTCTGTCCGTCTCTCTCTCTGCTCTCTCTCTCACTGTCTATCTCACCCTCGCCCTGCTCTCTTCTTGTCTGACTCCCTTTCGCGCCTCTCTCTGTCTCACTGCCTGTTTTTCCATCTCTCCTTCCCCAACTCTCACTCTCTGCTTTCTGCCTTCTCTCCATCGCCCCCCCCCCTACCCTTACTTCCTGTCCATCGCTGCTCTCTTCTCCCCACCACCAGCGCTCTTCCCCGGGCGTTGGTAATGCCTAAATCACGAGGACACCCCCAAGCCTCGCTAGAGGTCAGGTGGTCACTTAATTGGCACTTCCCTCCGGAAGCGGATACGGCTGATAACCAGCGGTGATGGCAGGAGGACAAGGGTCAGAGGGCAAGGGTCAGAAGGCAGTGTGGGGGCGGGAGTGGGATGGAATAGTGTGTGGTTTATGCCACAGGGTTGGTTTGGTATGATTGTTGGAATTTTACGTCATGGCAACATCTAAGTCCACATCAGGACGGGTACTGACTTGTGACAGTGCACACTCATAGCGACATTATAGTGATGTCCCACTGGGAGACCAGGCCACTAGTACCATGACCTGATATCCCCCTCAGAAACATTATCCGGACATTGAGCCAACCAGTCCTTACCCTATCCTAATATTGCCAAGTGCCTGACTAGGAAGCGATAGGTATATCAATTTTTAAGTCACTGGTTTGACTCGACTAGGGTTCGAATCCCACGATCTACCAAAACGGGAGACGGATGCTCAATTCATTCGGCCAGCCCAACTTGTGAAACTGGACGGTGAACACGGGGGCATGTGAGAGAGTCGTGCGCCTGCGCACTAGACGGGAAAGAGGCAGGAGCAGGTAGTGGCTGGAACAGGGAGCATTAGGGTGGACAGTTGAGAACGTCGTATATGAGTGACTCATGGATAAATGCAGCCGGCCGGCTTCACCCGGCAAACCCGGCATTGGGAAGGTTCACAACATGAGTTCTAAACGTCGCACCAAATACACCACCTGAGCAAAGTAAAATTTGAGATATGTCCGACCATTCGCTGGCGGGAAAGAGGGTTGTATGCAGTGCCGGAAGTAAGCTGTACATACTTCTACATAGATTCTGCCCCCCCCCCCCAACACCGTGTCCAGGTCGCTCCAACTACACACTAGCGACAATGCTGACAAGTACATAAAAAGGGCAAAAGACTTCTCATATTTGAATCAACCTTTTTATACATACATACTTAGAATGTTACATACATACTTACATACTAGTATTACTACACACATACTACACACATGCTACACACATAATCCACACCCGTTCTGATATTACTTAAATGTTGTCAGGATGTAAAACTCCAACAACAGATAATACACTCATAATACACACACATTAATACACACAACGCCAATTGTCCCCACGGCTACTTACAACATGAACACATCACCTTGGTAATCTATCCGCCGACAACCAACCCTGCCGATAACATTCTCCGCATTGCCTGCCGCATCACCCACTGGTCAATTACCCTAGAATTGGCTGACTATTCATCCTTACATATTAGCTCCATGTCTACACCGGCCGCGGGTGGGAGCACATGCTGCGCCTAATAGCAGTCTACGCGAATTGTCCCCAAGGCTACTTACAACATGAACACAACACCTTGGTAACCTATCTGCTGACAACCAACCCTGCCGACAACATTCTCCACATTGCCTGCCTCATCACCCACTGGTCAATTACCCTAGAATTGGCTGACTATTCATCCTTATGTATTACCTCCATGTCTATGCCGGCCGCGGGTGGGAGCACATGAACACAACACCTTAGTAATCTATCCACCGACAACATTCTCCGCATTGCCTGCCGCATCACCCACTGGTCAATTACCCTAGAATTGGCTGACTATTCATCCTTATGTATTAGCTCCATGTCTATGCCGGCCGTGGGTGGGAGCACATGAACACAACACCTTAGTAATCTATCCACTGACAACATTCTCCGCATTGCCTGCCGCATCACCCACTGGTCAATTACCCTAGAATTGGCTGACTATTCATCCTTATGTATTAGCTCCATGTCTATGCCGGCCGCTGGTGGGAGCACATGAACACAACACCTTAGTAATCTATCCACCAACAACATTCTCCGCATTGCCTGCCGCATCACCCACTGGTCAATTACCCTAGAATTGGCTGACTATTCATCCTTATGTATTAGCTCCATGTCTATGCCGGCCGCGGGTGGGAGCACATGAACACAACACCTTAGTAATCTATCCACTGACAAGATTCTCCGCATTGGCTGCCGCATCACCCACTGGTCAATTACCCTAGAATTGGCTGACTATTCATCCTTATGTATTAGCTCCATGTCTATGCCGGCCGCGGGTGGGAGCACATGAACACAACACCTTAGTAATCTATCCACTGACAACATTCTCCGCATTGCCTGCCACATCACCCAGTGGTCAATTACCCTAGAATTGGCTGACTATTCATCCTTATGTATTAGCTCCATGCCTATGCCGGACACGTGTGGGAGCACATGCTACGGCCTAATAGCAATCTACGCGAATTGTCCCCAAGGCTACTTACAACATGAACACAACACCTTGGTAACCTATTTGCCGACAACCAAACCTGCCAATAACATTCTCTGCATTGCCTGCCGCATCACCTGGTGTGGAGTTACGCTAGAATTGGCTGACTATTCATTCTTACGTATTAGCTACATGTCTACGTCGGCCGCGTGTGGGAGGACATGCTGCGGCCTAATAGCAGTCTACGCGAATTGTCCCCAAGGCTACTTACAACATGAACACAACACCTTGGTAACCTATCCGCCGACAACCAAATCTGCCAATAACCTTCTCTGCATTGCCTGTCGAATCACCAAGTGGTCAATTACCCTAGAATTGGCTGACTATTCATCCTTACATATTAGCTCCATGTCTCCGCGGTGTGTGGGTGGACAAGCTGCCGCCTAACAGCAGTTTACAGCCAGCATGGTGACAAACGGAAGCCAGCTTCCGTTTTCACTCAGTTAGTATATCTCAGTTATGTATTGGTACCGACTTGTGACAGTGCACACTCATGACGGCTTTATAGTTCTGCCCCACTAGGAGAGCATGGCCTGATATCCCACTCAGTCACATTATCCTGACACTGAGCAACCCGGTCCTTGCCCTATCCTAATAATGCCGAGTGCCTGGCTAGGAAGCAACAAGTATAAATTTTTAAGTCATTGGTTTGACTCGACCATGGTTCGAAACCACGATCCCACGATCTACCAACACGGGAGACGGATGCTCTAACTCATTTGGCCATCCTGTCATACACATCCGTGGCATTTTGTTAAATTTAATCGGTAAATATTAAAAATCGCGGAAATCCGCGAAATCGCGGAGATCTTTCATCCTTGATTATTAAGGTAGATTGCTGAACCACCCTTAAAAGGAACAATGCGCATGCTCAACTGGAATGCCCTAAATATCGGCACATGTCTTAGTGTTGCGTAGCTTACCACACTGAGCCCATCAACCATAGCATTGCAGTTCTGCGGGGCTTCTTCTCCCAGCTAAAGCTTGTTTTATTTAACGACGCCTCTAGACAACATTGATTTTTGTATCATCGACTATTGGACATCACACATATAATATGGTGATTCTGACATATTTCTTTGGAATAAACCCGTTGCCACCACATAGGCTACTCTTTCCGATAAGCAGCAAGGAGTCTTTTATATACACCTTTCCACAGCCAGGACAGCACATATCACAGCGTTTGATGAACCAGTTGTGGACCACTGGTTGGAATGGAAAATAACCCAAACTGCAAATGGGTCTCCTGAGCAGGATCGATAGGATGGCCAGGATGGCCAACACCTGCACAGCTGGATACACTACTGCCTGACTACATTCTGCTCCCTCTTCCCCCAGCTGCTCACACGGGACACTGTCTTAAGGCCCTGTCACACTATGACGTTTCTCACGAACGCGCTTCGACGCGTGCCGATGTGTTGCCTTTTTGGGCGAAACGTCGGGACCCTTCAACGGGGCGTTACGAACGTGTTACGAACGCGTTAGCGGCGTGTCGGTACACGTCGGTACACGTTGAGTGCGAGCAACGTTTGGACCGACATGTTGACGCGCGCCGACACACGCCAACGTGTTGGATCGCGTGTTTCCGGCGCATTGGCAGGACGTGGAACCACGTTACCAGCGCATTGCCAGCCCGCTCGAACCACGTTGAGCAACGTCCATCAACGCTGGGGATTTTTCGCCAAACTGCGTTGGGCGTGTTGCTGGTGTGTCTTGACGTGTTGCTGGCGCATCTTGACGTGTTGCTGGCGCGTCTGCCACATGCCTAACATTACCCGGTGTTCTGCAAACCTTTAATGACGTGCTATCCCCACGCCGTCGGCGTGCCGACAACGCACCAATAACACGCTGATGGCACGCTGGGAACCCGCTGGCGGGACGTTGACACTTTGTTCTGCCGCACGTCGAATCCCGCCGACCATGAAGTGGGTTAATGACCCTTTGTTTACGCTTTTTCCACCCGCAACGTCGATACCCGTTGACGGCGCGCTAATAACACGCTATTATCACGCTACCAACACGCTGCGGGCCCATCCAACTACCCCCTGAAACGCCGAAAAGTTTGACGTTTCTCGACGCATTGATAATATTTTGCGCGTTGGCGGCACGCCGGAACAAACGTTGTAGTGTGACAGGGCCTTTACCTGCTACCGCTAACGACAACTAATTAAAGTGTATTATCGCCGGCTGCCTGCGGATACAACTTGTTTGTGTGCTGTATTTTAAAGGTCCTGACATCTAAGTAAAATCCTCCAAGACTTTACATAAGGTTATATAACAGGGTGGGTACTGACTTGTCACAGTGCGCACTCAATGCAACATTTATAGTGCTGCCCCACTGGGAGACTAGGCCGCCGGCATCATGACCCCATTTCCCACAAAGTCACATTATCCTGATACATGTATTGTGCTAACCAGTTCTTGCCCTATTCTAGTATTAGTAGTCTTAGGCACAGGGCTAGGTAGCAACAAGTATCAACTTTGACAAGTATCAAGTTTCACTCGACTGGGCATCGAACTCCCGATATACCGCATGGGAAGCCGGCGCTCTACAGATTCGGCTACCGCGTCCGGTGTCAAACTTCAAAGGAAGCAGTGACAGCCCACAAAATAGTTACCTGCCGTTCTACGATAGCCATATTCCATAAAGGGATTCGCACATCCTACCTGGAAGGTGTGCGCGCGCGCGCGTGTGTGTGTGTGCGTGTGTGCGTGTGTGTGTGTGTGTGTGTGAGACTGAGAGTGTGTGAGTCCGTGTGTCAGTGAGTGTGTGAGTCCGTGTGTCAGTGAGTGTGTGAGTCCGTGTGTCAGTGAGTGTGTGCGAGTGTATGTGAGTGTGTTTGCGAGTGTATGTGACCGTGTGAGAGTGTATGTGTGCGCGATTGTGTGTGTGTAGGTGAGTGTGTGTGTGAGTGTGTGTGTGTGTGAGTGAGAGTGTGTGTGTCAGTGGATCTGTATATGTGTATGTATGCATGTGTGTATGTGTATGTATGTGTATGTATGTGTGTGTATGTGTGTGTATGTGTGTATATGTGTATGTATGTGTGTGTATGTATGTATGTATATATGTGTGTTGGCGATATGTCCCTGCAGTGCCCACGATAGCGGGAATGTCATTAAGTCACTTTCTGATAGAGGAAAGAGCCGTTATTGGCAGGGCGGCCGATGACACCTGCTGACACGTGGCCAGTGGACGATAATTAAGGCTCACGATGGCACCTGCCGAGTGGCTGCGGGCACGCCGGTAACCCAACAGGCCTTCACGTGAAACCTGACCGGCACACTGCCCGCCAACAGCCAATTACCGAGCAGGTTGGCTGTTGGAGTTTGACGTCCTGGCAACATCTAAGGTCATATCAGGATGTGCACTGACCTGTAACAGTGCGCGCTCGTGGCGACTTTATAGTGCTGCCCCACTGGAAGGCCAGGCCACCAGCACCATTACCTGATATCCCCCTCAGTCACATTATGCGGACATTGAACCAACCAGTCCTTGTGGTATTCTAATAATGTTGAGTGCCTGGCTAGGAAGCGACAAGTATAAATTGTTAAGTCATTGGTTTGACTCGAACCCATGGGTTCGAATCCCACGATCTACCAACACGGGAGACAGGCGCCCAACTCATTCGGCCACAGCATCTGGTCTGCCGTGCAGGTATTTTGGTCACGTAATATGAACATCGTGAGTGGAATTCAAACATTTGTTGATTCAGGTTTGTGCTGATTAAATTGATTTCATTAAGCATGGGGGCGGGGGGGGGGGGGTGTCATTTGCGGACACCATGGGGATTCCGAGCCACGCTTATCCCTCAATAAGACAGGTCCTAGCTACAGCTTACACGAAGGGAGATTGGGGAGATGTCATTTGCCCACACCATGGGGATTCCGAGTTACTCTTATTCCCCAATAACACAGGAACTAGCTACAGCTTACACGGAGGGAGATTGGGGAGATGTCATTTGCCCACACCATGGGGATTCCGAGTTACTCTTATTCCCCAATAACACAGGAACTAGCTACAGCTTACACGGAGGGAGATTGGGGAGATGTCATTTGCCCACACCATGGGGATTCCGAGTTACTCTTATTCCCCAATAACACAGGAACTAGGTACAGCTTACACGGAGGGAGATTGGGGAGATGTCATTTGCCCACACCATGGGGATTCCGAGTTACTCTTATTCCCCAATAACACAGGAACTAGCTACAGCTTACACGGAGGGAGATTGGGGAGATGTCATTTGCCCACACCATGGGGATTCCGAGTTACTCTTATTCCCCAATAACACAGGAACTAGCTACAGCTTACACGGAGGGAGATTGGGGAGATGTCATTTGCCCACACCATGGGGATTCCGAGTTACTCTTATTCCCCAATAACACAGGAACTAGCTACAGCTTACACGGAGGGAGATTGGGGAGATGTCATTTGCCCACACCATGGGGATTCCGAGTTACTCTTATTCCTCAATAACACAGGAACTAGCTACAGCTTACACGGAGGGAGATTGGGGAGATGTCATTTGCCCACACCATGGGGATTCCGAGTTACTCTTATTCCTCAATAACACAGGAACTAGCTACAGCTTACACGGAGGGAGATTGGGGAGATGTCATTTGCCCACACCATGGGATTCCGAGTTACTCTTATTCCCCAATAACACAGGAACTAGCTACAGCTTACACGGAGGGAGATTGGGGAGATGTCATTTGCCCCACACCATGGGGATTCCGAGTTACTCTTATTCCCCAATAACACAGGAACTAGCTACAGCTTACACGGAGGGAGATTGGGGAGATGTCATTTGCCCACACCATGGGGATTCCGAGTTACTCTTATTCCCCAATAACACAGGAACTAGCTACAGCTTACATGGAGGGAGATTGGGGAGATGTCATTTGCCCACACCATGGGGATTCCGAGTTACTCTTATTCCCCAATAACACAGGAACTAGCTACAGCTTACACGGAGGGAGATTGGGGAGATGTCATTTGCCCACACCATGGGGATTCCGAGTTACTCTTATTCCCCAATAACACAGGAACTAGCTACAGCTTACACGGAGGGAGATTGGGGAGATGTCATTTGCCCACACCATGGGGATTCCGAGTTACTCTTATTCCCCAATAACACAGGAACTAGCTACAGCTTACACGGAGGGAGATTGGGGAGATGTCATTTGCCCACACCATGGGGATTCCGAGTTACTCTTATTCCTCAATAACACAGGAACTAGCTACAGCTTACACGGAGGGAGATTGGGGAGATGTCATTTGCCCACACCATGGGGATTCCGAGTTACTCTTATTCCCCAATAACACAGGAACTAGCTACAGCTTACACGGAGGGAGATTGGGGAGATGTCATTTGCCCACACCATGGGGATTCCGAGTTACTCTTATTCCCCAATAACACAGGAACTAGCTACAGCTTACACGGAGGGAGATTGGGGAGATGTCATTTGCCCACACCATGGGGATTCCGAGTTACTCTTATTCCCCAATAACACAGGAACTAGCTACAGCTTACACGGAGGGAGATTGGGGAGATGTCATTTGCCCACACCATGGGGATTCCGAGTTACTCTTATTCCTCAATAACACAGGAACTAGCTACAGCTTACACGGAGGGAGATTGGGGGGGGGGGGTCATCATTTGCGGACACCATGGGGATTCCGAGTTACGCCTATCTCAGACAGGTCCTCGCTACAGCTTACACGGAGGGAGATAAGGGGGAGGGGGGAGATGTAATTTTCCCATTCCATGGGGATTCCGAGTTCCGCTTATCCCTCAATAAGACAGGTCCTATCTACAGCTTACACGGAGGGAGATGGGGGGGGGGGGGTGTACAGGAAGTGATACTTTATTAAATATGAAATATCTGCTCTGACAATTTCACTGTAATCTACATTAGAATGGTTAGTTGTTATTGTTTTCCATCCTAGCAACATCTAAGGTCATATCAGGACGGGTACCGAATTGTGACAGTGCGCACCCATGGAAACTTATTAGTGCTGCCCCACTAGGAAATCAGGCCAGCAACACCATGACCAATATCCTGACACTGAGCTAACCAGTCCTTGCCCTATCTTATTAATGCAGAGAGCCAGGCTAGGAAGCGACAAGTATACATTTATAAGTCATTGGTTTGACTCGACGATCTCATGGTCTACCAACACTCTAAGTGTAACTCATTCGGCTATCCCGTCTGATCCCACCATGAACTTAGTCACATTATCCTGACACTGAGCCAACTAGTCCTTGCCCTAACATAGTAATGCCGAGTACCTGGCTATCAATTTTTAAGTCATTGGTTTAAACCAGGGTTCGAACCCGTGTCTTTGAATCCCACGATCTACCAAAACGGGAGACGGAAGCTCAACCCTTTCGGCCATCCCATCTGGTGTCACGTGAATATGAATGCTCTATTGGAACCAATGGGGTGGGTGAATCTGTAAAAGCACTGGCTGCCTTCCCATGTGGGCGGTTGTGGGTTTGAACCCCGACCGACTCAAACCAATGGCTTACAAATTGATACTTGTCACTACCTAGCCTGGCTGTTTGTTTGTTTGTTGTTGTTTTACATCATTTTTTAATTTTTTTAAAACATTTTTTACTAAAGTGTATTTTATTCATCGAATAATATCTCTTGTCAGCACCAAAGCACTGGTCTTCCAGCCGTACAGTACAATTCCTTAATACATAAATGAAACTACTATCAGTTGTAATAGTAACTGCATGCAAATCCTGTTTGATACTAAAAGTATTATACATTTTATAAATGAAGTATCAGCTGTAGTAGTAACTGTGTACAATTCCAGTCCAATAAAAGTATCCTGCGTTCAGTGAATATGTATTGCACGGTTTTTTAATTGTCTTTAAACACTTTTTTCCTTCTTTCCTTTTTTTGTAAAGAAATATATCAAAATATATATCCCTATTTTCAAATACATGCACAGTATATATGCAAATCAGTAGATCTAATCACAATTAATATGCTGGTATCTAGTGAATACCAACACTGATTTGCCCATGAATGTAAGTCATTATATACTGAAGGATTATGGTATGATGGTGACAGGAACACTGGATGTCAATGTGTATGATGTTAATTTTTTAAATACTGTTTGAGTCATTTAATTAGTAATTGTTAGTTCTTTGTATTGTATGATTTGATGAATGGAATGAAGGTCTGAGATTGTAGTGGGGATTTATATGTGACTGGTATTGGGTCAATTTCAAGAAAAATGTTAGGTACTAGGTATGTAATGGGCGTTGAAAGAGGGGTGGGAAGGTGCTTAGCGTGCTGGGCCGTGCAGTGCATTTGAGACCATTTGTATATATATTCTAGCAACATCTAAGGTCATATCAGGATGGGTACCAACTTGTGACAACTTTATAGTGCTGCCCCACTGGAAGACCAGGCCGCCAGCACCATGACCTGATATCCCACTCAGTCACATTATCCTGACACTGAGCCAACCAGTCCTTACCCTATCCTAATAATGCCGATCGCCTGGCTAGGAAGCAACAAGTATCAATTTTTAAGTCATTGGTTTGACTCACCCATGACCCCACGATCTACCAACACGGGAGACGGGCGCTCTAACTCATTCGGCCATCCCGTCTGGTACCTAGCCTGGCACTCGGGATTAATAGGATAGGGCAATGACTGGTTTGCTCAGTATCGATAATGAGTGGGATATCGCGTTATGATGTCGGAAACCCGATCTTCCAATAGGGAAACACTATAAACTTATGAAGTCGCCATGATTGCGCACTGATACGACCTTAGATGGTTGGATGGTTGGTTGGTTGTTGGAGTTTTACGTCCTGACAACATTTAAGGTCATGTCAGGACGGCCGTCTGGTATATGACCTTAGATGTTGTCATGATGTAAAACCCCAACAAATACAGGCAGGCAGGCAAATACAAAGGCAGGCAGGCAGGCAGGCAGGCAGTCAAGCAGGCAGTCAAGCAGTCAGGCACTGATAATGGTGGCTAACCCATGGCAATACTGCAGTCTGGTTGTAAACAAATATACCATGCATACACCCCGAGCCATCTATTCACAAATATGCCGCGTCCATCTTGGAATCAACGCGAACAGTGCGCAGCTGGCACATTAATCTGCGTTAATCCAGAATACCCAGAATTAATTAAAACACATCCAAAGGGAAACCGCTACAGTGCACACGCTACCCCCCCCCCCCCCCCCCCCCCACCACCACCACCATTATCCCCCCCCCCCCCCACCCCCACAATCACCAGAGTATTTGCACCATTCTGGGAAGGCTGTACACACGACGAATTACAGGACATACCAACAAGGAATATTCCTATTTCCACACCACACAACAGGTTGTATGAGTAGAGTGCCCGCTTCCCGTGCGGCAGATCGCGGGATTCGAACCCACGGGGTTAAAAATGTCGGCTAAGTCAAACCAAGCACTTATAAATTGATATTTGTCACTACCCACCCTTGCATTCGGCATTAGTGGGACAGAGAAAGGAGGAGTGGAACGAGGAAGACCAATTGTTCATGATTGAAAATTCGGTCGCTTAATCAATAATTGGAATAATTTATATATATATAATTATTCACGGTTTATTAATTAAAAAAACACCAATGAATCCACACATAAATAATCAATAATCTGGTAAGTCTAAGTAATAATAAAGATAATATTAGGCTGCTGTGATACATCATTAAACATGGTATTTCCGCCATTAAGGTTACAGGACTTACTTGTAGGTTGCTACCAAACTAGACTCAGCCACTATTTGGCTTCATCTAATTAATAGCTGCCATAGTCCGATGAAACGTATTAATTCTTTTAAAACTTAAATGAAAAGAAACTCGACTAGATTTGATCCTACATATCCAACTTAAGACACTATTGCGCTCATTAAACATGTATTGCTGCATATAAGGAATTATGGGTCATATGACATTTCACTGCTGAAATATATGATGCGAAAGACTTTCAGATGCATGATAGAATCAATTGTGCATATTTTTACTTCAAATATTTCCAAAGGCTAACCCCTTAAAATAAAAGCTGCTCCAAACTAAAGTAAAGTAGACAAAAATAATCAACATAATATATTTATCTAAAAAAATAAATGGCAGACACCCCAAACAATCAGACTTCACATTTAATATCAATCTGTGAGAGGCGCGTTGTGCAACCGTAATAGCAGAAAGACCTTGCGAAATACATTAAAGCTGCAGAGTCCGATGACAACATCAAATTTCCAAAACCAAAGCAATTATCTAGATTTGATTCTACATATCTAACTTAGACACTGGTGCCCTTATTAAACATTTGTCGCCACATAGAAGGGAACACTGAGTCAATTTGATAGAAACTATTCTGGGCAGAAACCTATGATGTCACAATTTTGGCGTGCTTGCCGAAATTAATTTTTCATGTTGGCACTTCAAATATCTCCAACGGTAGCCATTTAAAATAAGAGTTACTTGAAACTAAAGTAAGGTATATTATAACGATCAACCTAACATGCATATCTCACAAAAGGACAGAAACTCAGAAATCATTGGACTACGCAACTTTAACATGCACACCATAAACAAGGATGGCTTCCAGTGGTACGGACCATACAGATGATCTTCACAGTGAGGATTGTGATGATCATGACCGCGGATGTGTGCAGCAGCTTGTGTATCTAGTTTGCTGCTGTTCCTTTAACCACTTGTACCATCCACTGCGCATACCATCCACTGCGCATACCATCCACTGCGTGTACCATCCAATGCATGTACCATCCACTGCACGTACCATCGACTCTGCGTACGATCCACTGCGCATACCATCCACTGCGCGTACCATCCACGACTGGTATGGTTATGGGGGTGGGTGGGAGTGATGAAGAAATATTGCGCCTAGAGCAGGATTCGAACCCACATCTCTTGCATTCCGGGCTAGCGTGCTAACCATTTCACCACCTAGGCTCCAAGATCTCATCACTCTATCCACGCCCACGTGTCTATATGGCTTCTTGCCTGAGACTGAGAGGTCAGTGCAGAATCGTACAGTATCAACCCAGTCTATCCCCTGTATGTACCATCCACTGCGCGTACCATTCACTGCGCGTACTATCCATGCCTTGTATCAACTTGTTCCATCCACAACTCCTGCCATTCCCCACATTCAGCCCTATCTATTCACGCTCATTGCATGCCTCCACGACGAATCAACAAGTTTGCCTCTAACTTCGGGAGTTTTGAACAAAGCCCAGTGTTGCAAAAGTAGACTGATACTGATAGACAGACACGCGCCCAGTTTTTTTTAAACCCCAAAATGGAGGTTTTTCAGGAAAATTCAATTATTTAAGAAGAATCCAGTGAGACACGGTTACCTTGGACAGATGCACTATTCGTCCTAATTAACCACCAAGTAGGAAGGATGGTTGTTGGGAGTTTTATGTCCTGGCAACATCTAAAACTGGTTAGTATGCGCTGTGTTACAAGTCTCGGACCTGTCAGGCATTACTTACTAACACTTTAACAGTCAGAAAGTAAACATCCAAGAGTCAGTCGCAGAGTTGTCTAAATAAATCACTACATTGCAGGGAACTCCTGACTACAATACGAAGAGTGAGAAGTAAGAAAATAACACCCCATTGGGCTGGGTGGCAGAGGAGGAGTGTGTGTGTGGGGGGGGGGGGGGGTAGTGTCACGTGGTGTTGACACAGGGCGCATTGATGTTGAGCGTCATAGCGTCATTCTGCACCAGAGTTGTCATCGCGGAGACACAGGTAGATGGGGCGTGTTCCACAGGACACGAGGCAGGAATCCGGCCGTGTTGACACTCTCACAGACATGCAACAGCAGCAGCATCATCATCCCCAGGTAAACCCAGCGCCAACAGAGCTGTGGAGGGCACCATACGCATACACTGAACTGTCCGTCCTGATATTACCTTAGATGTTGCCAGGACGTAAAACTTCAATAAACAACCAACCTACACTGAACTGAATATGTACCGCGCCTGCATCTTTAACTACACCCACTATCACAGAATCAGTATCAAATGGCGCCGGGGTGGGAAAATAAATAGTTCAACAATAGTTAAAACACCTCACCAAACACCACTTTCAAGATGTGGCTTAACGTAAATGATTACCATTACAGCCAATGGAATAAATAAAGAAGGCAAACAGGTCCGACTGGCTGTGCATTCATTCGGCAACACTTCGACAACCGACAGATACTTCCTTCCGGAAATGTAGACAAGCAGCCACGCAAGTGCCGGTCGGATTGCTGACGCGCCAGATGAGGTTGGCGCCGCGGTGTGGCGCTGTGGTGTGGCGCTGTGGTGTGGCGCTGTGGTGTGGCGCTGCGGTATGGTATGGTGCTGCGGTATGGTGCCGCGGTATGGTGCCGCGGTATGGTGGCGCAGAAGTGTGGCGCAGAAGTGTGGCGCAGAAATGTAGCGCCCGAACGTCCGTGGCCGGACTCCCTCCCCTCCGAGGCCCCTCCGAGGCCGACTTTCCCCGCCGACTGCTCCGTCGCCACCGCCGCCCCCCGTGCGACACGCGGCCCGCCGTGCGACACGCCGCCCGCCGTAGGCCTACAGCGGGGCGCTAAGGCCCGGGCGTGAAGGAGCCGCCGGCCGGCGTCACCGACTAAACGGCTGCGCACACAGCAGCCATGCTGCGTGAGGCGTTCCCCGGGGGGCTGTGTGACGTCACAAGGCGGCGCGCCCCGGAAACCAGAGGCATCGCAGGGCCAGGCTCGTTGCTTCCGTCACCGGCGAGTCTCTCTCACCATCTCAACTGTCCTAAAGCGGAGGTGGCGCCACGATCTCTGCTGCAGGACTGGCTGGCAATAAGCTCCGCTATTTAACCACCTCTAGTTCCGAGCTGCTCCCAGCTGCTTGAGAGCGACTGGCACGGGGCGCGTATGACACTCAATGCCAGCGGCCTGTCGCTCCCCAGGTAAGCCGACCCGATGGTGCTGCACCCCGCCCCCGCCCCGCGGATCCCCGCCTCGTTCCACCCTGCCGTTCCATGCCCGGTTCCACTGCGCGGCTCCTCGCCTCACCTCGCCCCGTAGCTCCCCGCATCGCCCCGTAGCTCCACTCCACTCCCCGCTCCGTGACACCCCGTCCCGCCTCGCCCCGTGGCTCCCCGCCCAGCCCCGCCCCGCCCCGTGGCTCCCCGCCCACCTCCCTCCCGTCCCGCCCCGCTCCGTCCCGTCCCCCCGCCCTACTCACCGTCCCGCCCCGTCCCGCGGCTTCCTACCCCATCTCGCACCGTGGCTCCCCTCATCGCCTCCCCCCCCCCCCCCCCAACCCGCTCCCCCTACCGTCCCGTCCCCCTTGCCTGCCCCGTCCCCCCTCCGATGCACTTCCACCTCCCCGCCCTGCGCTTCTTCCGCCCTACCTGAGCGACACGCCCCCTGGTGGGCGTGCTAAACACACGTGCGCACACACACACGCACACTCACACAGGCAGCTGGCTCGTGGACGAGAACACCGGAAACACGGGACACGTGACACGGCGGCCCCGGCGGGCCGTGTCACGGCGGGAGCCGCCTGCACGCCGGCCGCAGTCGGCACACCGGGTACCGGCGACGTGTAGCACACCAGCAGCGGCTTGTCATGACTGACGACGCCACCTACTGGTAGCCACAGCTTGGCACAACGCCGTTGATCAAGTGTCAAGGTGGTGACCGACATTTTAAAGAAAGGGACATGGGGTTAAAAAAACTAAACCATTGTCACTCATGGATATTCCAAAATAACTTCTTTTTTTTTAAAGACCCCCACCCCGACTACCCTTTTGTAGGTAAGGCTCACGCCATTATCTTCTCAGGAACCTACAGGAAATGAAATGGAGCACACGCACTAATGTGTTTGTCTGTCTGTGTGTGTATAAATATATATATGTGCAATTCGCGTATATATATATAAATATATACAGTAAAACCTCCCTAACCTCCCACCTCCACAGATCGACCACTCCCCTATATCGATCGCGTTATTTGGGTCCCAACAATAGCATTGTAACCATATTCTAACTCCCTAAACCGACCACCTCCCTAAATGGACCACTTAAAGTCGGCCCCAAGATGGGTCGATTTAGAGATGTTTTACTGTAATATATATATATACACACACACACACACAGCCACCCACTGACCCGCACACCTATTTCAGGTACTGCCAGGTAAGCAGTCTCAACGAGACGTCACCAAATACTGACATCAAACCATGACGCCAGTCTTATCCGCCTCTCATATTAATTATATGCTTCTGCAAGAACGAGTGGGTAGAGGCAGCAACAGTTAATTACATACGACCGGGAAATGAATTAGAAAGCGCCGGTACCGGCAGGTGGTGGGAACATGGTGGGGTCTGAGTGTGTGAGTGTGAGTGTGTGTGTGTGTGTGTGTGAGTGTGTATGTATGTGTGTGACTGTGAATGTAAGTATGTGTATGTGTGGTTGGTTGGCTGTTTGAGTTTTACGTCCTGACAAGAACTAAGGTCATATCAGTATGGGTACCGACTTGTGACAGTGCGCCCTCATGGTGACTTTATAGTGCTGCACCACTGGGAAAACAGGCCACCGGCACCATGAACCGATATCCCTTAGCCTGACACTGAGCTAACCAGTACTTGCCCTATCCTATTAATGCCGAGCGCCAGGCTAGGTAGGAAGAGACAAGCATCAATTTTATAAGTTATTGGTTTGACTCAACCACAAACCTAACTCCCTACCTTTTTGAATGTAAGTATGTATGTGTGTGAGTGTGAGCGAGTAATCATGTGTGAGTGTGTGTGAATGTGGGCGATTGTGTGTGAATGTGTGCGAGTGTGTGTGAATGTGTGCGAGTGTGTGTGAATGTGTGTGAGTGTGAATATGTGTGTGAGTGTGAATAAGTGTTTGAGTGTGAATATGTGTGTTAGTATATTTATGGGTGTGATTATATGTGCGGGTGTGAGAGTGTGTGTGTCAGTGAGTATCAGTGAACGGAGCGGGTAGCGTGTCTAGCTGTGAAGGTGTGGGTCATCCGATCGATCCTGGTTAGTGGACACATTTGCAGTTTGGACTATTTTCTGTTCCAACGAGTGGTCCACAACTGGTTCAACAATGGTTGTGATATGTGCTGTCCTGTTTGTGGGAAAGTGAATATAAAAGACCCCTTGCTGCTGATCGGAAAGAGTAGCCTATGTGGTGGCAGCAGGTTTCCTCCAGAGAAATGTGTCAGAATGACCAAATGTTTGACGTCCAATAGCCAATGATAAAAATCAATGTGCTCTAGAGGTGTCGTTAAATAAATAAATAATGTGTGTCACTGTGTGTGAGTCTCAATGTGTGTGTGTGTGTGTGTGTATGTGTGTGTGTATGTGTGTGTGTGTGACAAAGCTGCTGGGCGAGTTATCACAAAGCCCGGGCACCCGCCTATTCATCACCAACAGAACAGCTCTAATCAATGCACGCGCCGCCCGGTGGGCCGCCATGTGATGAGCTGCTCACTGCGCATGCCGGCTGCACAGTGAGCTGCTCCTGTCGAGATGAGCGGCACACAATCAACCAGCATTAGCGGGCGGTAATCACAGCCCGGCGCTCAATGAGGGATTAGTGCGGGACATCCGACCGGTTATCGCGTGTGAATCCGTGTCAAGTTTATCGGCCACCCACTCTCCCTTTTTTTTAGTTGTGCAACAAGCCAGCAGGCAGCTTAACGCCACTCACAGCCACACACCCATCCACACTCCCATCCACCACACACCCAGCCACACAGCCACCCCCCCACCCACCCTCCCACCCACATTGTGCTAACCATTCCCGTCCTGATAGGACCTCAGATGTTGCTAGGACGTAAAACAATGACAACCAAACAAGCCTAACGCCACGGAACACAATGATAACCGAAAAACCCTCACTTCGTGCAGAAACACCAACCATGGCACACATCTCCGATTGTTTTTGTTGTTGTTCATTAAAGCTGCCAAGTCCGATGAAAACATCAACTTTTCTAAACCAAAACAATTATCTAGATCTGATCCGACATATCTAACTTAGATATTGTTTCACTTATTAAACATTTGTTGCCAGATAGGAGGGAACACCAATTCGATTTACTAGATCGTGTTACCACTGCGGATTTGCTTGTTTGTTGTTGTTTTACGTCCTAGCAACATCTAAGGTCATATCAGGATGGGTACCGACTTGTGACAGTACGCACTCATGACGATTTTAGAGTGCTGCCCCACTGGGAAATGAGGCCGCCGGCACCAGGTTTTGGTCCTCCACGGATCCATCAAGTAAGATTTTTGGAACTAGAAAAATGAATACATACTCAATGTTGTATCCCCAACACAAGCATGCAATATCTTTGATTTCTTGCATTGGTCTCCGCATCCAGAGTTTCACTTCTCCACCTGCTTAGTCTACCCCAAAAACGAATCCAAAGCTCAAAAGTATTAACAGAGCTTTACGGTGTACAGTTTTATCAAACCCAGAGCATTTCCGTCATTAGTGTGACAGCTCAGAGGTTTTTCAGTAATAAACAGTTTCAGCCAGATCAGCTGAGTAAGACCTCGCGGCTGCCATGTTACGTAATATGCCAAGTGAATGCCTGCACTCGCCTTGATTACAAACAATTAAGCTAGCATTCCTTACATGCGGTATGTGGCATGTGAATGTGAATGCAGCATGCGAATGGGTTGATTCCTTTCATGCGGCATGCGGTATGCAGCGATTTGGTTTGACTAATACACAGTAACAACTTTAAAAAGTCCATATTTCCTTTAATATTAGACCAATTTTCACAAATGAAGTGTCATTTTATTTCAAATTCAATATACTAACAGGTGAAATCCATTAAATCAAGCTCAAAACTATTTTTGCAAATTACTGAATGTAGTATATGCGGTGTAGATACCCAATGTGATAGGGGAAACCTCCCCTCCCCCCCCCCCCCCACCGCCATTCAGTGAAACCCCACACCCTGCCTTATCAGGCATGTTGAGAGAGTCCCAGAGGCATGCCACCCACCCTGACATAACACCTCCCTCACCCTCACCCACACCCACACCCACACTTACACATAGTGTCAGGTTTCTCTACCACTGTTTTCTATGGCAAACGCAGCAGCATTCGCATTCGCATGCCGCACCGATGGCTACATGGACCGATTCAGTTGCCGCATTCGCATTCGCATTCGGACGCATGGAATCACTCCCATTGACTTAGATGCTTTTCGATTTTTTGCCGCATTTGCATGCCGCTTACCGCGTGTAAGGAATGTAGCCTTAAACCTAGATAACTAGAAAGTCAATGGGAAAAGAATTGATCTGTTATTTGTTAGTGTGACATCACGTTCACCACCGGCGTACGTTTTTCCGTCTATGTCACGATAGAATAACAAGATTATTGGGTACATGGATGTACACGACAATGTCTATACAAATCCTACCATGTTTATACCATTTTGCCATTCTATACAAATCATCCATCCTGAAATGTAAGCAGAAGCATCAGTAAGCAAAAGAATCAATAATCTTACTATAGCAATGCTACTGTGGAGTCTATCCCATCTACAACATGCCTGTAATTCTATTGAATTAGTAACATTTATTAGTGGCGCAACTTACGTTACTACGTGCAAACTTTGGCACAAGTTTAGTTAGGAATATAAACATTTCTTATGACTAAACCTCGCAAACCCTGTCAAGCAGTTTTAAAGCTGTCGACTTGCACTATTTTTAGTTCATGCTTCATATTAGCACAATGTTAGGTATGGCGCAATTATTCCCAATTAGTGGCACAGAACAAAGAATTTTGTTTCTCGGCTGAGCCGAAGCACTCCGCAATCTTTGTTGTGATTGGTCAATCTTGTTGAATGAATTACAACTACCAATTAGCGAATCCATTTTACGTGCCTGAAAAGCTCCAGTACCAATTATTATTTTAGGTTTTAGTTTAGTTTTATTCACCAAAAATACATTAGTTTGTTTATCCTGGCCAGAAATGATAGGATCAAACTGCAAAGGTTGTCCTCTACCTTTTAACCTCTCGGTATGAGTTAATCTAGGTGCCAAGTCATCCCAACTAATTTTAGAATCAACTATTCAAACCTTTTCCCAATTAACAATTTTTCGATCATTTTTAGGCCCAACCACGGTTACTACTGAACCCCGTGATCTAACTACTATGTATCCTGGATCATATTTCCTCTCCAAAGGTCCTGATTCATTCACTAATAAAACAACTTCATCACCCGGATTTAACTTAATTGCATTCGCCTTTTTATCCAGACGGGCAATATTGTATTTTTGACTCTCCCGTCGATTATCAACTGCCTTACTTAAAGCAATATACAAATCATCTATTCGATAAGCAGAAGTTTGAATCCTTTGAATCTGTAGAACGATACAGTAAAGAACTATGTTTCGTACTTGGATGTCTACCATAAGTTAGAAAGAAAGGAGAAAAACCTGTACTATCAGAAGGTACAGTGCGATACGCATATATCACATCAGGTAAAGAACTTTCCCATAGACTAGCACGAGAATTCACCAACTTCCTCAAAATGCTTTTTAGTGTTCTATGATAATGTTCCACCATTACATCCGACTGTGGATGATATCTGTAGTATGCCTTAGCTCTACTCCAAGTTCTTTAAAATGATCCATAATCATCCTATTCTTAAATTCTAACCTATTATCAGAAATAAACATGCAAGGATTTGAATGGTCAGGAATATAATCATTGAATATATAATCATGAACCACTTTCGATGATTTGTCTGGCAATGACTTATATTCTACCCAACCACTACAATGGTCAATTATAGACAATAAATATCTATTTCCACTAGTACAAACTGGGTAAGGACCAGAAAGATCTGCAGCAATTATGATACCAGGTGCAACCGGTAATGGCATCGACTGTGGATACACACGTGTGCGTGTGCTACAGTTAACTACACAATTAGCAATTACTTTGTGGACATCTGCAGCTATACTAGGCCAACAAAAGTGTTCCTGCAGTCGTTTCAGTGTTTTAGACATAGCCATATGACCTATTTCAGTATGTGCTATTTTAATTACAGAATTCCTTTATCTCTTCAGCAAGACTAGTTGAGGATACGTATCTTTACATGAAGGAGTTATCATTGAATAAAGAAGATTATCCATGAGTAAATAATTTTTTTCTTCATTCTCCCCATATGTATATTCCTACATTATTTTCTGCTCATTCATGACTTGGAAAATCTAAAGAAGTACTATTCAGACTATCCATTTGCTCACAAATAGCTAAATTACCAAGACGTGATTTAGCACGTCTCTGCTGCCTAATAACAGACCTATCAGTGAGTATCAACATTTCAAAGGCTTCCTCAAGAGTTTTTGGTCGGTTCGTCTCCACATACCACATGGTATTATCATCAAGTAAAGAGTCAAGAAATCGAGAAAGGTGTATCTCGAAGGTATCAGTACCAAAGACTGCAGTAGGAACATTCCAACCTTTAGCTGCAGCAGTTTTGAACCGCTGACAGTATGCAGCTACTGTTTCCCCTTCATTTTGCTTCATAGCCGTAACTATCCCTTTTAAATGACTACATTCATGTGCTGTTAGTAGAGTAGAAGCTATTACTTCCTTTATTTGATCCCAGGACTTAGCATTTTTATGTTGAAAAGCAGTAAAGAGAACTTCATGCAATGTCCCTGTTGCATTCGACAAAGCAAAGCGAATGATGTCTAAGTCTGAAACATCAGCCAGAGTCCCAATACGTTCTATTAAATCTATCCAATGCACAATGCTCCCCTGTCTGACCTGTCCAATAAGGGAACAGACTTACCGTATGCTTTCAAAGATCTATTACGTACCTCTCGCTGTCTATGTTCAACTTGCAATAATTTAAGTGCATCTGTACGTTCCTCTCTATCCTCACTTAATACTGTACGTTCCCTTACATTAGACAGACGTTCTTCATTTTCTTCTCTAATAAAGTCTAGACTCTGTGCCATAAATTTACTCCTCTGTCCAGTTTCAGCTGAATAATTTCCCAGTTCACACTGACTTTGAAACCTAAGTTGAAATTCTTCATGCAACTGCTCCTCCTTTGCGCGTGTGACTGGCATTTTCAAGCTGCTGCTGTATGCGGTGGTAGAAATAATTGAAAGAATTGCATCCAAGTATAGTTTTTGCCTGTAAAGTAGAAGAAATTTGTAAAAAAAGAATTGTAGTGTATTCCTACGCTCACCCGTTCATGCCAAGGTTAAAGAAATTACTGAAAGTAGTCCAGTAAAAAAAACACATTTTAGCAGCGACACGAGGCTTAAATAACGGCACATTAAAGATATACCATTAACAAAGACTTCTAAGAATAGCTGCATTTGTCGGAAAAGTCGTCGACAAACCTAATTTCAAACTAAATTTCAAACCAGATAGACACAAATAAAATTGCAGAAAAAACACTACCTACACAATGCACCAAAGAAGTTGTAGCCAATTAGTTCTAAGCTTTTAAAATTAACACTGTTTCAGTAACTACCACAGCCACTACCCATCGTGAATAATAATTTGAAATTGAACCAACCATCAATTTAGAACCAAAATATCATTTAGAATACGTCGTAGTCTAACCGTATAGCATCACTAACTGTATAGTGTCAATAACCATCGTGGTCAGCAGTATGTAAAATACTGTACCACTATATCAACTGGTCATAATCTAACAGCATTTCTAACCGTATGGTGCCAATAACCGTTGTGGTCGCCAATTATGTAAAGACTAGGTCTCCATAAGTAAAGTTGAATGCTTCCTCCAACTAATAGTTTTACCACTCATCGTGGTCACCAGTATGTAAAGTCTACGGCTCAAATCTGTGGTTGTGTAGGCAGGCTATAGTGAAATCAATACAGGCAAAGAGAAAGCGTATAAGAAGAGAGAGAGCCAAGCCCTCTGGTTTATTATTTATATGGTTACATGGATTCAGTATAGAATATCACCCCACCCCTTTCTCCTAATGAGAAACAAGCATTCTTAACTCTACCAATAGGGATCCATCATTCCTGGTCCCCATGGTTACCAGTGATCTGCCCACCACCACCAAGCTATGTGGCTCCCCTGGCCACCACCTGCCTTTAGCCTGAGTGTGGTGATCCTGACTAGCAGAGGGGGGAGGGGGTTGGCTCTGAGTGTCCCTTACACACAGCCCCGAAAGCACCACTATGTCTATTTACCAATCAATCAAGCACCACCAGCACCTACATATACACATACATGCACCTGGTCACGTATACCCGATTCATAATAGAACATTTGCATTCCCCCACCAATGCTGTAATATCGGAATATTTTACACCGGTATCCCACTCAGTCACACTATCCTGACACTGAGCTAACCAGTCCTTGCCCTATCCTAATAATGCCGAGGACCAGGCTAGGAAGTGACAAGTATCAATTGTTAAGTCATTGGTTTGACTCGACCGGGAACCGAACTCGCGAACTCCCAATCTTCCGGTCGCGAGGCCCGTGCTCTACTGATTCGGCCACCGCGCCCAGTATGGTTACTGCGGAAGCCTATGGTGGGAGAGTTTTGGCGTGCTTGCCAAAATTATGTTTGGACTTCAAATATTTCAAAAGTTAACCATTTAAAATAGAAGTTACGTCAAACTCAAATAAAATAGATTATAATGACCTAATATATTTATCTCGGAAAATGAGAAACTTTCAAAACCATTGGACTATGCAGCTTTAAGCGTAATGGTACATGTAACACTGGTATCCCTGTCCCATGGCACTTTTGTTATTAATATTAGTTCTTTTTGAATTGGTGGTTGTTTTGTGGGTCTTTTTGCCGTGAATTAGAATGAAGTTTCAATTTGTGTCGCGAGTTCATTACAGTCAGGTCAGATTCTGTGCAGCATCATTGGACTGACAAATTGAGGTGCCAATCTCACTGACTATTAAATCTACTCTGCGCATAGTGAACCCTAATCAGTTTGTAACTAAACACCATTATCCATTAAACAGATTTAAATATTTTATTTGGTGTTATTACATTCTTTGATTAATCAAAGGAAATTTCAACCGTTGACATTTGGTCTTCCACATTCCACTGCTTCTTGGCATATCCCAATAATACCAAGTTTTTTAGTTTTTTTTCTTGAAGATTTATACTGCCTATCATGGTAAGTCTGAATAGACTTGTTTTCACCTTTAGACAGTTTGTCGATAGAAAGCCTGAGTCTACACTTTTACCGACCCAAGGGATTTTTAACCTCCCACACCGCATAGACATGGTATGAGAGCAACTGGCCTTTGATGTCGCTGTAAGTTATACACAGCGGTGGAAATCCAAATTGGCAGAGGTGGGGGCACGGGGAATCAAACCATGGACCTTCAGATTAGGAGTCCGACCTAGAAAAAAGTCAGACACTCTAACCACTCCGCCACAGAGAACACCACAAGTGAATGTAATGACTTACAAAATGTATACTTGTCACTCCCTACCTCGGCATTTGACATTAATAGTAAAGGGCAAGGACTGGTTTTCTCAGTATTAGGATAATAAGACTGAGTTGGATATTTGCTCATGGACCAAGAGCCGGGGATAGAACTGAGGAATCTTACGCACGAGAAGCCAAGGCTATTATTCTTAACGATTGGGGTGTGAGGGGAGCTAGGGTGTGTGTGAGGAGGGACGGGGTGTGTGGGGGTAGGGTCAGTACTATAAAATGCCCATGAGTGAACACTGTCACATGTCGGTCCACATCTTGCTTTGATCTTAGACGTTGTTAGAATGTAAAGCCGCAACAAACATACACACTACAGCCACCCGGGCGTGGTTCTGGCGACACGGCGTGTATGGCAGTCACGCCCGGCAGTGAGCGGACGGCACTCGCCCACGGGCAGGCCCGACTAACTCACCGGGGCGATACGTGAGAGGCACGTGTGATTCACACTCAGTTTGTGACTGTGAGTGTGTGATGTGAGCAGCGAGGGTGTGCGTGTGCGTGTGTGCGCGTGTGTATGTGTGCGTGTGTCTGTGTGTGTCCTGTCAACTCCACGCCCACGCACCAAATCTACATACAGTTGACATACAGTGAACCTCACCTATTTAGCCATGGGCTTACGTAACATAACACCCACCCTACCACACACCACCACCACTACCACGACCACGACCACAACCCCTCTCACCCACACCCACATCATCACCACCACCACCACCACCCGTCCTTCCTGCACCATCAACCACCACCACCACCACCACCAACATCATCACCCACACCACCACCCACAACATCACCCACACCACCACCCACACCACCACCACCTACACCACCACCCACACCACCACCCGTCCTTCCTGCACCATCAACCACCACCACCACCACCACCCACACCACCACCACCACCACCACCACCACCACCACCACCACCCGGAGTGTCGATAAGTCCCCATGTCCATTACTACATCTGTTCTTAATAAGTAGCATACCGGCTCCCACATGACTGCACCGAATACACCTGAAAGGCAGCACTATAAAGGTTCGTATGCCACATCTTCCTATGTTGGTTGGTTGTTGGAGTCTTATATCCTGGCAACATCTAAGGTCATATCAGGATGGGTACTGACTTGTGACAGTGCACACTCACGGCGACTTCATACTGCTGCCCCACTGGGCGACCAGGCCACCAGCAGCATGACCTGATATCCCACTCAGTTACATTATCCCGAAACTGAGCCAACCAGTCCCTGCAATAATAATGCCAAGTGCCTGGCTGGGAAGCTACAAGTATAAACATTTAAGTTATTGGTTTGGCTCGACCGGCGTTCGACCTCCTTTGCGCCAGCTAACACGACTCCACCTCCACCTCACGCAGTACACGTTTCTCATGGGTACCCAAGGTACCAACACTAATAATACATGCAGCTCTCTGCGCACCACTAGGTCAGTGCTACAGAACTAGACGGGTAGCCAAATGAGGAGAGCGTCCACTTCCTGTGTGGAACGTCGATTCCAACACCCGGGTTTGAACTGCGTGCGAGTTAAAGCTGCAATAGTCGGATGAAAACATCAAATTTTCAAAACCAAAACAATTATCTAGATTTTATTCTACACATAACATAGATACAGGTGCATTTATTAAATATTTGTCACCATATAGAAGGCAATACTGAGTCAATTTAATAGAACCTGTTACCGCAGAAGCCTATGGTGTCAGAGTTTTGGCATGATTGCCAACATTTATTTAGCGGGTTTGCACTTCAAATATTTCAAAAGATAGCCATTTAACGTAAAAGTTACTTCAAAGTAAAGTAGGGTAGATTATAATGATCAGCCTAATATATTTATCTAAGAAAATGACAGAAACTCAAAACCTTTGCACTATGCAACTTTAAACCAATGTTTCATTGTATTGGGGCTATGGTACTTTAAGCCCAGGGGCAATTGAATGAGGAAGACGGCGTATGAAATCCCCCCCCCCCCTGCTTCTTAATCAACGAATGTAATAACAAAACAAACTATAAACAGGGAAGCGTGCTCGGTTAATGGATGGTAGGATAGAAGTTAATGGGGCAGAATCAGTCAAAATCTCTTAAACTCTCGAAAGAACAAATAGTTTAAGATTTCATTAGATTCTACTGCCTCTGTCTGTCTCTGCCTCTGTCTCTCTGCCTCTGTCTCTCTGTCTGCCTATGTCTCTCTGTCTGCCTCTGTCTCTGCATCAGCCTGTCTGACCCTGCCTCTCCCCGTCTCTCTCTCTCTCTCTCTCTCTCTCGTTGTGTCTCTGTCCGTCCTTCTCTGGGCGAGTGCTCTCTGTGTGCCTCTCTCTCCCTTCAACACTGATCACTCAGTGAATCTCCTCAGCAACCTGCGCCCCTGCGCCCACTCGCCCTACATTCCACCCAGACCCACCCACACCCTACACACCACCCCCGACTGAACCTTTCATGTCAGGTCCTACATCACTCACACCAGCGATAACGTGGGCGCCTCACACGACTAGATCAGTTTTCGCACCAATCACCCACCCCGTCCTTAATCTAATGGCGCCGACCTGTGCCTACCTGTTTATTTGTTTATTTGTTGTTTTACGTCATAGCAACATCTAAGGTCATATCAGGACGGGTACCGACTTGTGACAGTGCGCACTCATGGTGACTTTATAGTGTTGTCCCACTGCTATCCCACTTGGAAACCATGACCCGATATCCCACTCAGCCACATTATCCTGACACTGAGTTAACCAGTCCTTGTCCTATCCTAATAATACCTACCACCAGGCTAGGAAGCGACAAGTATAAATTTATAAGTCATTGTTTTGACTCGACCAGGGCTCGAACCCACGACCCCACGATCTACCAGCACGTGAGACGGGCCCTCTAACTAATTATAAGTCATACCCCACGATCTCTGCCGTGCACTGGGGAGCGGATGTGGGGATCCTACAGGCCAGGCTTGCAGACTCGCTGGACGGTATCGACTAGTGAGCAGCTCAGAGCAGCTCCTCCACAAGTGGGGCGCGTGTTGTCAGCAGTTTTCCTCATCTGCTTTCACGTCCAAATGGTGCACTGAACAAGTCATCCATGAGTGATGAACCAACATATTAAATGAGTAACTTCTTATATGAACCACTAATGTCTCATCCCTTAAGTTTTCTATGAGAAATGTATCAAAGTAGGACATAAGTAATTCAAAAAGATTTCACAATTGAAATACACGCATTAAAATAAATGAAGCATAATACTTGCATGTATATGATACACAACATCCTTTATCAAATCTTCAAAGGACACGAAAGAACTGGCGACATGACAGTGCTACAAATAATTGCCAGACCCCTCCCCCCTCGCACACCCCTCCCAACTCGCCCCCCCCCCCGCCACCCCTCATTCATCTGCAACAACGATTCTCACCAGAGTCGGCGCAGCACATCCTGATTCCCCCCCCCCCCCTCCCCTCCAACCAACACCTTTCCCCCTCTTTCTTCCCTCACTCCACCCCACACCCTCACTCTCCTTCCCCCACCCCTCCAAGTTCCAACGAACACCCCGACTCCTCATTCCCCCCCCCCCCCCCCCCCACGCGCCTCCACCCAACAGCCGGCCCCCAACCTGACCCCAGTATGGCGCCCGCTCGCACTTGGCTGGCGCTCCTTGTCGCGTGAGGTAAGAGGGTAGGGGGGCGCGCGAGCGAGTGAGAGT
This sequence comes from Branchipolynoe longqiensis, assembly GCA_030323885.1. Taxonomy (NCBI): domain Eukaryota; kingdom Metazoa; phylum Annelida; class Polychaeta; order Phyllodocida; family Polynoidae; genus Branchipolynoe; species Branchipolynoe longqiensis. The sequence goes on from CM059186.1 coordinate 134,797,211, forward strand.
GAGAGTGAGAGTGAGAGTGAGAGAGAGTGAGAGTGAGAGAGAGAGTGAGAGAGAGAGAGGGGGTAGAGAGAGAGGGGGAGGCGGAAGTCAGTGTCACAAACTGCAAAGCATATTCAGAAAGCCAACCAATCCATCCAAATTACACATCGACACGACAAGTTGTGTTGGTTCATGTGCGATCTGCCCCGTGTTGACATCTCATTGAGGACGCCCTTACATGTACATAGGTGCTTTCCCTAGTCGCGCCCGGCCGGTGGGGATGCAGACAAGGATGTTGGTGCAGCGCGGCTGTGGTGTGTGTGAGTGTGCGTGTGTGTATGTGTGGTGTGTGAGTGTGTGTGTGAGTGTGTGTTGGGGGAGTGTGTGTTGGGGGGGGAGTGTGTGTTGGGGAGTGTGTGCGTGAATGTAAGCGTGTGTGTGAATGTAAGTGTGTCTGAATGTAAGTGTATGTGGGTGTCAGAGTGAGTGTGTGTATTTGAGTGTGGGTATGTGAGTGTGTGTATGTGTGGTGTGTGAGTGTATGTGTCAGTATGTGTGTGAGTGTGTGTTGGGGGAGTGTGTCTTGTGGGAGTGTGTGTTGGGGTAGTGTGTTGGGGGTAGTGTGTTGAGGGGAGTGTGTTGGGGGAGTGTGTGTTGGGGGAGTGTGTTGGGGGAATGTGCGTCGGGGGAGTGTGTGGGGGAGTGGAGGGGAGTGTGGGGGTGTGTGAGCGTGTGAGTGTGGGTGAGAGGGTGTGAGTGTATGTGAATGAATGTGTGTCTGCGTGTGTGAGTGTGTGTGGGGAGCGTGTGCGGGAGTGTGTGTGGGGGAGGGTGTGTGTGAGGGTGTGACTGTGTGAGTGAGTGTGTGGGGGGAGAATGTGTTGGGGGAGTGTGTGTGTGTGACTGTGTGAGTGAGTGTGTATGTATGTATGCGTGTGTGAGAATGTGTGTCTGCGTGTGTGTGTGGGGGGGGGGGGGGCTGATGGATGGGGAGCGGCTTATTGCCCGGTGCCGCTGCGAGCTGCTCCTTTCCGGCGCGGGTTGACATGGCGATCCCTCAGCGGGCCGTGACACGGTCAATATCGCCCGTTACCAGCGCCGACTAACCGAATCACACCAAACCAAACAACAGACCTGGGTACAGACACATTATCAAAATAGTCAGTGTATTAGTTGGCACGTTGGTTGGTTCTTGCAGTTTGGCAACATTTTAAGGTCATATTAGGGCAGGTACCGACTTGTGACAGTGCACACTCATGGCGACGTTATTATAGTGCTGCCCCACTGGGAGTGGGAGACCAGGGCATTGGCACCATGACCTCCACCCAGTCACATTATCCTGACACTGAGCCAACCAGTCTTTGCCCTATCCTAATAATACCAAGCACCTGGCTAGGAAGCGACAAGTATAACTTTTTAAATCATTGGTTTGACTCAACCAGGGTTTGAACCCAAGGGTTCAACTCCCAGAATGTATTGGGATATGTGTGTCATAAATCATCATCATCATCATCATGCTGTCGGTCGCGATGCGACAAAGACTGCTTTCATTACTTGACTGCCGCTCTCCATTTAGCTCTCTGCTGTGAGAGTTGTGTCCATGAGTCGGTCTTAATGTCTCTCAGCTTAAGGTTTCTCTTGATGGTATCTTTGAACCGGAGACGGGGGCGCCCTCTCTTTCTGTAGCCAAAAGACAGTTGAGAATAGAGGATCTGCTTTGGTAGCCTGTCTGATGACATCCTCATGAGGTGTCCAGTCCACTGGAGATTCTTTTTGATCAGAAGATCTTCCATAGAGGGCAGCCCCATCCGTTCGAGTATTTCCTTATTCGTCACTTTGGCCTTCCAGGTTAGCCTCATGATTGAACGCAGATGTCGCATCATGAAGGCATGCAGCTTTTTCACCTGCTGTCTGTACACTGTCCAGGCCTCGGCTCCGTATAGTAGGGTGGATAGCACGATTGCGCGGTAGATCTTACCTTTGACCCGAATGGACACATGGTGGTTGTTCCAGAGTCTCTGGCGTAGTCGGCCGAAAGATGCGCTAGCCTTGGCCATCCTCCTCTGTATCTCAGCATCAATGCGTCCATCACTTGATATTGTGCATCCGAGATAGGTGAATTCCGGAACAGAGTTCAGCTTGTTTCTGTCAACCATGATCTCCTCCTCTCGGGTTCTTGTAGAGTTGGGTTGGTACAGCACCTCCGTCTTCTTGATGTTAATTTTCAGGCCAAACTTCTTTGATGCATCGGAGAAAGCGTCCACTATTTTCTGCATCCTTGTCATAAATACACACTTACATACACGTCCATCCATACATCCATACATACCTACCTACCTTTTAAAAAAGAAGCAATTATTGCTTTTGTAACTAGATTTCTTTTATATGAATTTGAGCCCACTCACAGATCAAGTATCTCAGCGGAATTGACCCGTTAGTAAAACATGCCCCGCACCCACCCATCACACACGGCGCACTCAGATAACCCCGTCCCCCCCCCTCCCCTCCTCCCCCAACACCCCCTCCCCTCCTCCTCCAACACCCGCAGTCCATGCTCCGGGGTGTTCCGGCAAACGTCAATACACCGTCTTCTCCGTCACCAATCTGCACATTACCGGACTTGGGGGCCGAATCGGTAGAGCGCAGGCCTCCTGTGCGGGAGATCGGGAGTTCCAATTCCCGGTGTATCCGATTAACACGATACGGGCGACTCGGGTTACCCGAGTTCCTAGAAATTCAAATAGAACAGCACGAGTGGAGTTGACAAAAACACGTCCCTTGTGCAAAAAGTTTAACCCACCTCTTGGCTGGGGTTGGCTAGGAGCGATGACGTCACATTTTTGCATCAAAAAGTTGCTCGGGTCACCCGAGTTGATTAATCGAATACGTTGAAATGCCATTAGATTTTGACACACACGCAGAACCGAGCGTAGACTCTAAACATTCTGAGATTTTAAACCACCACACCGGGTAGGCAGACACACCCACAGAGTTCCCAACCTCACACCCCCACCCTCTTCTCCCACCCAACCCCAGCCCCCTCTCCACCAACACCCTTTTCAAACACATCCCATCGCTATCGCATCCCGAGGTGCAATCGACATGAGTGTATTGACACAGAGGGTTTGGCCCTTGTCACGAGCTGCTCGGTGCTGCTAACAAGCGGTTGGTTGTTAGAGTTTTACGACCTGGCAACATTTAAGGCCATATCAGGACGGGCACTGACTTGTGACCATACACACTCATAGCGATTTTATAGTGCTGTCCCACTGGGAAATCAGGCTGCTGGCACCATGACCCGATATCCCACTCAGTCACATTATCCTGACACTGAGATAACCAGTCCTTGCCCTATCCTATCAATGCTGAGCGCCAAGCTAGGAAGTGCAAGTATCAATCAATTTTGTACGTCATTGGTTTGACACGACTGGGAACCAAACTCCCAAACTCCCACATGCGAGGCCTGCGCTCTACCGATTCGGCCACGGCGTCCGGTGCTGCTACCAGTAACAGCGCGCCGAATGGCTTTGACTAAATGCAGCCTCAGAACGTGGGGCGGGTAAGGTCCCCTGCGCCACTGTGTCCCTCTCTCTACAAACCCTACTGTGTGAGCCAGTGCTTAGACACGGCCAATAAAAGCGGGAGACTGGCGTCCGTTACCAATACCAGCCGTGTACGACCGGCGCCCCCTGCTGACGGACTTACTTGTGCGTGTGTGTGTGCGCATGTGTGTGTGCGCGTGCGCGCGAGTGTGTCTTTCTCGGTTTTGCCTGTGAACTTCCCACTCCCCTAAAGTCCAGGGTTCAACACAAATCAAGTCAAATCCACATTAAATGCTGGAGTCCCAGTGGCAGGACAAATTGATCTGTTGGCTTGGCCTACCCAATTCACTTTTCTATTCATTTATTTTTGTTTTAAATGGGGCGGGCGGTGCTCTGCTTGAGTGGGTCACGTGATGTTAGTTATTTCTTTGCTGACCTATATTGCAATATTTAAAGCTGCATAGTCCGATGAAAACATAAAATTTTCAAAACCAAGACAATTATCTAGATTTGATTCTACATATCTAATTTAGATAAGCATGCGCTTATTAAACATTTGTCACCACATAGGAGGGCATACCGAGGCAATTTAATAGAATGTGTTACTACAGAAGCATATGGTGTCTACCTATGGCGTGCTTGCCAAAATTGATTTGTACATGTTTGCATTTAAAATATTTCCAACGTAAACCATTTAAAATAAGTTGCTTCAAACTAAATAAAATAATGTTGATTATAACCATCAACCTAATATATTTATCTCAGAAAATGACAGAAACTCAAAACCATCGGACTATGCAACTTTAAAGGGACGGGAGGTGCTCTGCTTGAGTGGGTCACGTGGTGTTACTTACCCCTGTGCTGATCTATAATGCAATACTTAATACACACTGACAGCCAACTGGTCTGAAGAGTTGGTACACAAGTCTGGCTGACGGTTAGTTATTGGTTGCTTGTTGGAATTTTACATCCTGGCAACATCTAAGGTCATATCAGGATGGGTACCGACTTGTGACAGTGTGCGCTCATGGCGACTTTATAGTGTTGCCCCACTGGGAAATCAGGTCGCTGGCACCGTGACCGAATATCCCACTCAGTCACATTATCCTGACACTGAGCTAACCATCCTATTAATGCCAAGCGCCAGGCTAGGAAGCGACAAGTACCAATTTTGTAAGTCATTGGTTTGACTTGACCAGGAATTGAACTCCCGACCTTCTGTGCTCTACCGATTCGGTCACCTCGTCCGGCTCGGTCTGGCTGACGGAGTGGCGGCTGAGGGTCCGGCTAGGGGTACCAACGTGAAAGACTCTCATAACCCTCTGGCACAGCGACTTGTGAAGGTTTTGGGGGCCCGAATTGAACACGTAAGCTATAGAAGATTTCCACCACCAACCGGTCTTCTGATAGCAGAATCAAATCTAGATTATTGATGTGGGTTTGAAAATTTGATGCTTCAATACAGCTTTAATTAGCTAGAATTTGACAATGCGATTTCCATTTTCCGTTGAAATCAATCACCCAATCATTTCCTTTTAACACCTGACTTCACATGAATTATTTTGTTGCTTTGTTGTTAGATCTCTTTTGGGGCAGGCTTCTCCTGTGGGATGTGGGCGAATTTAATAATCATATTAAAATAATGTTTCCCTCGGTGCTTCTTATTTGATTGGTTTGTGGGTTTGGGGGAATATTTTTGTTACCTTAAAATAAATCTTTTCAGCCCTCATTCACTTAATTCTGTTTATAATTCACATATTTTAAATTTTTACTGGTTTAATATATAACTACCTCTATCACTGTTCCGGCTCCATTACCTGCTAACCCGAACCTTGACTTAGTATTGGAAGAATTGGAAGGTGTAGGAAAGAACCGTGTTGACTTTGGACCGTGGGCTAGTTCAGTTCTACTTTATCATCATCATCATCATCATCATCATCATCATCATGATGCTGTCGGTCGCGATGCGACAAAGACTGCTTTCATTACTTGACTGCCGCTCTCTATTTAGCTCTCTGCTGAGAGAGTGATGTGTACATCTCATGAAAGCTGCCTGCAAAAGTGTTGAAGTGCTGCTGGCTTTTGCAAGTTACCAGCGGCATTCTCTCGGGGAGCAAATAGAGGTTTCACACCGGCAAGAACATGTCCAGACAGGTGCAAAACTATTTGTCCCTGGAGTGGCTGGTCGGGAGATGTTGGGAGTTCCATACATCAACCGCCCTTGATGCCGCCACAGTGACATGGTTTTCTGTTCAGGGTTTGCTCCCTTAGCCTTCAGTTCTGTCAAGAACCTGTACCACAAGGCAGTGGTTTACAACTCTGCAGGGCAGGGGCATCAAACTCCCTGAGGTATTGCAATACCTGCATACCACATACCTCACAAACACCTATATTAGCCTACATAGTGAGTGAGTGAATGAATGAATGAATGGGTGAGTGAATGAGTTAGCGAGTGGGTGAGTGGGTTAGTGAGTGGGTTAGTGAATAGGTTAGTGAGTAGGTTAGTGAGTGGATTAGTGAGTGGGTTAGTGAGTGAGTGGGTGAATGAGTGAGTGAGTGAATGAATGAGTGAGTGAGTGGGTGAGTGAGTATTTACACCCGAGCCCCATATACGGAAAAGTACAAACTTCCAACAATACGCATTCCCTGACACCTTTATAGTGCTACTCCATTCAGATACCATTTTGCTGGAACTATGGAACAATACAATAGTAAGTCATATTATCCTGTCACCCAGCCAATGGTCTTTGATACATTAGACTTGCAGTAACTTAGAATCAAACGAAATGCAAGCATTGTGACCACTTTGACCAATAATGAATCTGAAGCCCTCTGATTGCCTTATGACCTTTAGAGGTAGCTCCACCTACTTATGACCTATCTCACTTCTACATGACGTCACAGAATGGGCTATTTGAGCTCCAACCCAGTAGGAAATGATTGCTCTGTCAGGATCATTAGAGAACCACATGTCTATTCTTAGGATTTCCGAATGCAATGCATTTAACATTTCTAAGATTTGAATATTTTGTTGAGATAATAACGAATATTCATATAAAGAATAGACTACACCACGGTTCCGACTGCGCATGCGCTGAAAACGGCCGTGGGAGCAAAGCAAAGGTGTACGGCCATTGACTTTGCCTATATGCGCATTGAAAAATGTCAGTTATATTCAAAATTAATAGAAATCCAAAACGCTAACCTTATAAATCTAATATAATCTTTTTGTTAAACATGTTTTCTATATGTGTTCCAAGCGGTTTGTCTCTAGGTGGTGTGGTTTTATCAATATTTTACTTTTTCTGTATGGAGATTGCTCACTGCCATTGACAATGCATTGAGTACTCTGGCTATGGCTCTAACAAATCTGTCTAAATCTAAATGCACATGGCATAAGATGTGCTGATTATATTGATGTAAATGCAATGCTGGATCAAAGATTAATATCTTAATTTATTATATATATTTTTTTAGTTAGTATTCTATGTTTCAAACAAGAGCTGAGTAGAGCTGAAACTAGCACATTTCATAGCTGCACCCAGTGTATTAGCATGTGCCATGTGCTTTTGGGGGGTTGTTTTGCTCTGATGCATCCCACAATGCACTGCGCCGCTGGAACCGTGATGTAGTCTATACATGTCAAATCAGGTGACCTAGATCTTTAAAGCCCACTGCCCGGAGAGGTGGCGACAAGCACCAATTTCAAAGTATTCAATCTGACTCGACTGGGATATTAAACCCATGATCCCCCTCCCCTCCCCACCCCCCACCCCCCCTCCACTGTACTGCTAGGCCATCCTGCTCAGTGAGCGCAGCAACAACATGCGTGTGATGACAAGGAGTCCACTGCTTGTAGTTTGGTGCCAAATTAGACTGGACAGCGGGTGATCGCCCTGCAACGAGCCCCTGAACACGCCACTCACTGAATCACTCCCCGACTGGTACAGGTGATGTCCCAGAAGCCCTCCTTCAAGGTAAGTGTAGCAAGGACAATCCTGCACCCACATCACAACAGACGCTGTGTATGGGTATGTATGTATATGTATGTATGTATGTATGTATGTATGTATGTATGTATGTATGTATGTATGTAAGTATGTATGTAAGTATGTATGTATGTATGTGAAGTGGGCAAGCCTGTGTGTATGTATGTGTATGTATGTATATGTATTTATGTATGTATGTATGTATGTATGTATGTATGTATGTATGTATGTATGTATGTATGTATGTATGTATGTATGTATGTATGTATGTGTACATGCATGTGTGTATGCGTGCACGCATATTTGTTTGTTTGTTGCGGTTTTACGTCCTGATAACATCCAAGATCATATCAGGATGGATATCGACTTGTGACTGCACACTCATGGCGAATTTACAGGTCTGCCCCACTGGGAGACCAGGTCGCCGGCACCATGACCTGATATCCCACTCAGTCACAATATCATGATACTGAGGTAACTAGTCCTTGCAATACACCACGCTAGTTTAGTTTGAAGTTACTTTTATTATAAATGGTCAACGGTGGAGATATTTGAATGTAAAACATGTCAACTTAATTTTGGAGTGTCCATACAAATTCTGACAACACAGGCTTCAGCAGCAACAGGTTCAATTGGCCTTGTATACCCTTCAATGCAAAACCACCAGCTTAATAAGTCAGGGATGAAAGTGGTCTCCAGCAAAAGTCACGGAAATCAAGCTGAGATTATTACACGCCTGGCGAATTTCCATGAAAACTAAAATTTGCCCCCATAGGATTACTACTGTCAGGGAATAGCAGCAATGCCGGAAGTCAGGTTTCAACTATCCCTGTTGTGCCTCTATTATCGCCCATATCTAACTCATTCTTGCTTGGGTTGTCTGCTCTATCAACATTTAAAGTTATATAAGAATGGGATTCAAACCCAGATTCCTTGGCATTTTGTTTAATGTTAATCATTTTGTTTAATGTTAATTGGTAAATATAGAAAATCGCGGAAATCTGCGAAATCGCGGAGATCTTTCATCCCTGATATTAAAGTTACATGGTCCTATGGCGTATGAATTTTTGTTTTATTTTTTAAATAAATAAATCAAATTGATCATTATAACCTACTAATCATTAGTCCTGAGTAATTTTGATGAATGTCTAATTTTGAAGCAATTTGAGCTGAAAGAACCCAAAATACTTTTGACAAGCTTTCCAAAAGTCCTCTGACGTGTATTGACATCTCGCGATGACCACGTGATGTAGGATGACCTAATTCAAATGTAGCCTGGTATCCTGGTATTTTCCACTGATGGCTAATGATGCCACGAGATTGACCTAATTGCTTAATGGTGTTCTTCCTTTTATGGCTGTAGCAAAGTAAGTATCCAAGTGGATGGGGTAATAAATTCACTGATTATACTGTATTTGCTGTCACAAATCCTTAGCTAATGCACCAGTATCTAAGTTGGATATATAGAATACAATCTTGATAAGTATCTTGGTTTTGAAAAAAAACATTCCATCGGCCCATGCAACTTTAAGTACACCAGCATCTTACTTAGTTCATTCTATTCTGAGGATCAAGTCTTGGTAAGTGTTTTGGTTTTGAAAATGTAATGGTTTCATCAAAATTAATGGTCTAAATTAATTTGCGGAAACTGGTAATTGTCAGGGAAGGCCATATTACTATTAGCTTCCTTTGCCACGATTCTTTTCTAACGAGTCAGCTTTTCTTTTAGCTGTGAAAGGAGTGGATGGATTCGACATTAACACGCCAAACGAGGGTAATTTTGAGCGGGCTCTTTTAGAAGATCGTGAATATTCAGTAACCATAGGATTATTGCTCCGTTGTCTTTAGATGGTATCGCATGCATATTAGACGAAAATGGCGTAATCCACCTTGAAAATGGCTTAATCTACCGGTCATCAATCAGCACAGGTCGCATTTAATCCAAGATTATCAGCAGACCAATAACTTTAGGCTGTGCGATTCACCTGATCCGCTGGAGCTGACCTATATACATAAAGATGAACCTCGATCCAACGGATTAATAGGGGGGGGAGCAGTTGTCCGTTAAAGCCGTTTGTCTGTTGCAGCGACGAAATTGCTTTATCTATAGGTATATGACCTTAGATGTTGCTAGGATGTTAAATCTTAACAAACAAACCTGCACGGCTCGGTGCATGGCACTATGTGTGCATGGCACTATGTGTGCATGGCACTATGTGTGCATGGCACTATGTGTGCATGGCACTATGTGGGCATGTTTGTATGTGTGAATGAGTATGCATATGTGTGAGTATGCATTACACATGTGTGGGAGTCTAGCTCACTCTAGCGGATTGTGTCCATTGGATCCGGAATCAGTTGCATCGGTGTCCGTTGGATCGAGGTTCATCCGTATATACATGTATGTGGTGGGTCTGTCTTCCTGTACAGGAGATCGGGGATTCAAAACCCTGCCCAGGCAAAACAATGATATACAAAAGGTTACACTGATTACTACTTAGTCTGGCACTCAGCATTAACAGGACTGGTTTGCTCGATGCCAGGATAATGTGACTTGAGTGGCAGGTCGGGTCGGCGGGGCGGGCAGCAAGTCGGGCGGCAAGTCGGGCGGCGGGCGGCGTGTCGGGGGCATGTCGGGTCGGGGGCGGATCGGGTCGGGAGGTGGCGCACCTCCTTCATTCAGTGGAGGTGCATTCTTCACCAGTCTGCACCGGGTCCACGTTAAGGCCCCGCGCTACCTCCATCATACCCGCTCTGTCTGAGGCGAGCTTTAAAGTACCTACACTGAGGCGAGCTTTAAAGTACCTACACTGAGGCGAGCTTTAAAGTACCTACACTGAGGCGAGCTTTAAAGTACCTACACTGAGGCGAGCTTTAAAGTACCTACACTGAGGCGAGCTTTAAAGTACCTACAGTGAGGCGAGCTTTAAAGTACCTACACTGAGGCGAGCTTTAAAGTACCTACAGTGAGGCGAGCTTTAAAGTACCTACACTGAGGCGAGCTTTAAAGTACCTACACTGAGGCGAGCTTTAAAGTACCTACACTGAGGCGAGCTTTAAAGTACCTACACTGAGGCGAGCTTTAAAGTACCTACACTGAGGCGAGCTTTAAAGTACCTACACTGAGGCGAGCTTTAAAGTACCTACACTGAGGCGAGCTTTAAAGTACCTACACTGAGGCGAGCTTTAAAGTACCTACACTGAGGCGAGCTTTAAAGTACCTACACTGAGGCGAGCTTTAAAGTACCTACACTGAGGCGAGCTTTAAAGTACCTACACTGAGGCGAGCTTTAAAGTACCTACACTGAGGCGAGCTTTAAAGTACCTACACTGAGGCGAGCTTTAAAGTACCTACACTGAGGCGAGCTTTAAAGTACCTACAGTGAGGCGAGCTTTAAAGTACCTATAGTGAGGCGAGCTTTAAAGTACCTACAGTGAGGCGAGCTTTAAAGTACCTACACTGAGGCGAGCTTTAAAGTACCTACACTGAGGCGAGCTTTAAAGTACCTACACTGAGGCGAGCTTTAAAGTACCTACACTGAGGCGAGCTTTAAAGTACCTACACTGAGGCGAGCTTTAAAGTACCTACACTGAGGCGAGCTTTAAAGTACCTACACTGAGGCGAGCTTTAAAGTACCTACACTGAGGCGAGCTTTAAAGTACCTACACTGAGGCGAGCTTTAAAGTACCTACACATTAGTGACTGCAGCGCACCAACTTCCCACAGCTGGGCCGCGTACAGGGTCCGTCTCGGAGGCGTCTCGGCGATGCTTTTTGCTCTATTTGCGTTCAGGGTGCGTCTCGGAGACGTCTCGGCGACGCCTCCCTTTTCAGGCAGGAGACAAAATAGCGCCTCGAAAATGGCCGCCGCGTTCAGTGCTTTCAGCCAATCACAGCCCAGCTTGTCCATTGCAAATGGCCGCCGCCTGTGGAGGCCGCCATTTTCGAGGCGGCCAACAGCTAAATCCGTTCAGACTAGCCTGATGTCACGGGCGCGTCCGAGGCGCCTCCGAGACGGAGCCTGAACGCGGCCCAGGTATTCACACTATTCACGCGTGACCTAATTAGGCATAAGAACGAGGTTGAGTACGCATCGGGTATTGGAAATGGCAGTAAGACCCTGCCGTGTGCTGATGTCTATGAACTATGACAGAAATTAAGGGAGTAAAATTTGAAGATATTTACATTTTAAACTATCATATTCATTTTTGCATAAATCTTTTCTATCTATTGGTCAATTTTCACAAAGATTGAGTGATGATCAGATGCATTTCAGTAGGCGATGTCAACAAAGTCGCTCACCCTGGTTGCCAATCTTTTCCTAAATTCAAAATTGCATAACTTTCTTAATATATATATATATATTTAATATATTTTAACCCTTTTAAACCTTTTATTAATTTGTATTTACTAAGACTAGTTGTTTAACGGTGTTACACAGATAACTAGGCTGACAGTGCTGCATTACATGATACTACCATAACTATGCAGACTTGAAGTTGACAGTCACATTTTAGTTAAAGAATGGGAAAATCACCATGCAAGGGTCACCCAATCTTTGTGAAAAATGGCCAATAGATAGAAAACAGGTATGCAATGATGAATATGGTAGTTTAAAAAATGAATACCCTAAAATTTGAGTGATTTCAAGAGGTATTGGTCAACAAAAAAGTATTCACATTACTTTTCATACAGTGGTGCCTCGCAGATGCGTACGTGGCCTCGGTATGGTTTCAACATGGCCGTGGCATGAATAGCATCAATTGCTGCAACCGCCGAGACTGAGAGGACCCAGTTGATGAACAGCGACACTGCAGCAGCAGACACGGCTATATGAATTATGATCTATCCCTAGGTAAAGTCGACGGCTGGCATCTGTGGTTGTGTAGGCAGGCTATAGGAAATCAATACAGGCAAGAAGAGAAAGGAAGAGTATAAAGAATGAAAGTAGAGTGAGCGCTTGTACCCTCAGGTATATTATTATATAGTGGTACATGGATCTGGTATGGCATACCACCTGACCACCATTATCTCCAATCAGCAACAAGCATTTATAGTTCCACCAATGAACAGTAAGCATTCTTGTGCACCATGGCTACTTGACAGTGAAGGGTTGTGCTTTATTGGCATAAACTCCTGTTCACCTACTAGCGACATATCACCCTGATTCCTTACCAGCTGTACACACACACCCACATACTCCTGTCCAAACTCATCCACAATCAGTGCCTACAGCCCATTGAACCTGAGTCCAATGGGTGTTACACACCGCTCAGCCTCTTTGGATTGTATATATGCTCTCGTCGAAGTGTAGAGAGTGGAGTGGCCTCAAAGAGTGCCTAGTATGGGGTGTGCATGGCAGCTATAAGGAACCCAGGTGACTGGACTCACACAGCTCAGCCAATCAGACACCCTCTACAGCCTGGGTGGGCGACGCCCTAATAGGGGGCAGCTGTCACTCAACCCCAGCTGCAGGTGGTGTCCATAATGTATGCAGGATGGCTGGGTGTGATTGTCCATCGGCCCCGTGGTAACAGGTAGTTGCAGACATTTACAATAAACATATATTAAAATGCTCTTGCCCTCCACTTGCATTCTTTCTGGTTCATGGATGGAACATTTCCAAAATTAACTGGCTCTTAAATATGAACATCACATCACAATCTCGGTCGCTATGCGTTAATACATTTCCACATAGGCGCTTATGTCAGAAAGCAAGTGGGGCAGCCATTGCTTCTCTGTTACATAATCATGGTCCCCACTCCATCGCCCGAGAATAATAATGTTCTCTGCCAATATATAAATCCGAACCGATAATCTGTATATTTTTACAAATTAAAAAAAAAAAAAGAAGCCAACATGACGTCACTGTCGTGAAAGGGCTCTACGATGAAGGGAGTGCGCATTTCCAGCCCCTTTGTGACGAAAGTGGGGCAGCCCTGGAGTACCGTGGTTACGGCGGATTGCCATGCAAACCACGGCCAAGTAGCGGCCTGCTGAGGGCATTAATCACCCTGTACACACACAACAAGGCAACAACCAGTTATACAGGACGTGGCTTTCATTTACTGGTGCGTTTGGAAGGTAGGGGTGTGGGTGGGTGTGGGTGTGGGTGTGGGTGGGTGTGGGTGTGGGTGGGGGCGGGAGTGGCAGAACAGCATCGTGAGGAGGGTGAGGGTGAGGGTGAGGGTGAGAGTGAGAGTGAGAATGAGAATGAGGGTGAGAGTGAGAGTGAGGGTGAGGGTGAGAGTTAGGGTGAGGGTGAGAGTGAGGGCGAGGGTGAGAGTTGGTGAGTTGGTTGGTTGTTGGAGTTATACGTCCTGGCAACATCTAAGGTCATATCAGGACGGGTACCGGCTTGTGACAGTACACACTAAATGGCGACTTTATAGTGCTGCCTCACAGGGAGAGCCCGCCATCAGCACTATGACCTGATATCCCACTCAGTCACATTATCCTGACACTGAGCCAACCAGCCCTTCCCTATTTCTAAAAATGCCTATCACCTGACTAGGAAGCGACAAGTATAAATCATTCATTGGTTTGACTCTACCCTGGTTCGAACCTGTAAGTTCCCATGACCTACCAAAACGGGAGACGGGCGCTAAACTCATAATAATAATAATAATAATAATAATAATAATAATAATAATAATAATAATAATACAGAATATAAGGTAAGCACTCCCCATCATGAATATATTACCTTTACTGCTAGCTCAGTGTGAAACCAACACCAATCAATCAATCAATCATCATTTGATGGCCAAATAGGAAATAGTGATATGATGGTGGGATATCACACAAAAGGACTCACACCGAACGATGTTCACCCATTGCAGGTAAACTGAACACACACTGGTGTCACACTGCATAATTCTACTCTCCGACCACAGTGATGCGAGTTGGCAGCTGTTCAGCTTAAAGTTGCATAATCCGATGGTTTTCAGTTCCCAACATTCTCTGAGAAAAATACATTAGGTTGATCGTTATAATGTACCTCACTTTAGATTGAAGTAACTTTTATTTTAAGTGGTTAACTTTTGAGATATTTGAAGAACAAACATGCCAAATTAATTTTGGCAAGCTTGCGAAAACTCTGACACCATAGCCTTCTGGAGTAACATGTTCTATTAAATTGGCTCAGTATTCCGTTCTATATGGCAACAACTGTTTAATAAGTGCACCAGTATTAAGGTTAGATATGTAGAATCAAATCTAGATAATTGTTTTGGTTTTGAAAATTTGATGTTTTCATCGGACTATACAGCTTTAAAGAAGACCCAGATTTGAATTACTCATTAGCAATAGTTGTATTGTCCTCCGGTTACCATGTACAATGGAACAACTCGAGACACACCTCCTACCAGACCGGCCTACTGCCTACTGCACATCCATTGCTGACAAAGTATAAACCCGAGACGCATGCGGTTGGTTGGTTGTTGGAATTTTACGTCCTGGCAACATCTAAGGTCATGTAAAGAGGCGTACCGACTTGTGACAGCGCACACTCATGGAGACTTTAGAGTGGATCCCACTCAGTCACATTATCCTAGACACTGAGCTAACCAGTCCTTGCCCTATCCTATTAATACCAAGCACCTGGCTAGGAAGCGACAAGTATCAATTTTATAAGTCATTGTTTTGACTCGACTGGGAATCGAACTCCCGACCTTCCACACGCGAAGCCGGCGCTCTATCGATTCGACCACTGCGCCCGTTAAGACGCATGTGAAATGGGAACAGCCATCGATGGCTTCTCCAAATATAGATGCAATAAACCATGTCGCTTTGCAGCTTCAGCCAATCCTGATGATAAGTGTGATTTATACTGATATATGACTTTTATGATACGATGGACTGACCGGGAATAATGTCCCCACTTTCTAATTCAGCGCGCAAAAAAACTCCCTAGTTGACGGTAATGAATTGTGAAAGCTAAGAAGCCCCGGGAGGTCTCACTGGCTTCTCCTTGCCCGTCTCCCTTCCCGTCTCCCTCTCCTTCTACCTGCCCGTCTCCCTGCCCGTCTCCCTGTCCGTCTCCCTGCCCGTCTCCCTGTTCGTCTCCCTGTTTGTCTCCTTCCCTGTCTCCCTGTCCATCTCCTTCCCCGTCTCCCTGTTCGTCTCCTTCCTCATCTCCCCGTCCGTCTCCTTGCCCCTCTCCCTGTCCGTCTCCCTTCCCGTCTTCTTGTCCGACTCTTTTCCTACTCCCTGTTTGTCTCCCTGTCCGTCTCCCTGTCTATTCCCTTGCCCATCTCCCTGTCCGTCTCCCTGCCTGTCTCCCTGCCTGTCTCCCTGCCCGTCTCCGTGCCCATCTCCGTGCCCGTCTCCCTGTCTGTCTCCTTGCCCGTCTCCTTGCCCGTCTCCATGTCCGTCTCCTTTCCCATCTCCCTGTCTGTCTCCCTGCCCCGTCTCCTTGCTCGTCTCCCTGTCCGTATCCTTGCCCGTCTCCCTGCCCGTCTCCCTGCCCATCTTCCTTCCTGTCTCCCTGTCCACCTCTCTGTCCATCTCCCTGCCCGTCTCCATACCCGTCTCCCTGCCCGTCTCCCTGTCCGTCTCCCTGCCCGTCTCCCAGCCCATCCCGTCTAGTACTAGGAGTAGCAAGCAATACATAAAGTAACTTCATGAGAATTGTTATCAGAATCAATACATATGAGCTCCTACTTTATTTCTTAGTGACCCTGCTTACATACATTGGATTCTTTATAAAGGGGATGGAGTCTGGCTTGGGCTTATATGGCGGATTCCTTTCCTCTGCTCACCCTGCGTAAACCAACACAAGTCTCAGGGGATTTCAGTACCCGGCAACATGCAATGTTCAACACTAGACATCCACAGACATGTATTATAGTGCAAGTACCACACTGTCGACACATGAATGGTTGCTACTTAATACTGAGTACAACCAGCAACAAGCTCATTTCTACTCGGAACTCTCTACAATGACATCATGACACTGGTCATTCCATCACAATTTCAGCTGATTGTCACATTTGTAAAATACCAGCCATATCTGATCTATACCTCTTCACAAGATCCACCCCAGAATTTAAAAAAAGGATTTTGTCTAGTAATAGCGATACATAAAGCAGCATTTTTTTTTTATCAGAGAATTGTTATCAGAATCAGTAGATGCAAGCTCCTACTCTGCTTACAGATATTGGCTTATCATAAAGGGCGTGGAGGCTGGCTTGGACTTGTGCTAACCCTGTGTAAACCCACACCAGTCTCAGGGGATTTCAGTGCCCAGGAACATGCAATGTTCAATACTGGACGTCCATGGACATGCATTCCGGTGCAAGTACCACACTGTGGATACGCGGCTGGTTGCGGCTTAGAAGACAGGCCGGGCAGGCACGCACGCCAACCCGCCTAATGGAGCAGTTAACACGGAAAACTCCAGCATCCACCTCATTTCCACCTGGATCTCGGCTATACAAGGTTCCCACAAAGCTCCCACAAAGCTCCACCAAGGCTCCCACAATGCTCCCACAAAGCTCCCACAAGGCTACTACCAAACTACCACAAGGCTACCACATGGCTCCCACATGGCTACCACCAGGCTACCACCAAACTACCACAAGGCTACCACAAGGCTCCCACCTGGCTCCCACAAGGCTACCACCAGGCTACCACCAAACTACCACCAGGCGACCACAAGGGTACCACAAGGCTCCCACAAAGCTTCCCACAAGGCTCCCAGAAGGCTACCACAAGGCTCCCACAAGGCTACCACCAGGCTACCACAAGGCTACCACAAGGCTACCACAAGGCTACCACAAGGCTCCCACAAGGCTACCACAAAGCTACCACAAAGCTACCACAAAGCTACCACAAGGCTACCACAAGGCTACCAGCACCCCACTACATACTGCAGTAATATTGAACTACCTCATCTGAACTATTCAGCCAGAAGTGGTGGTCTAATAGATTCTATAATTCAAAGTTGAACCCCAATTTGTTTCCGCGATCACATTATATGGACCTGAACGGTCGGGTTATAACACGATAGGGCCATACTGTATATACCACTAAGAAATAAATGAGTAGGTAGAAATGAACCACACAAGGCTATTATCGGACATGGGTAAGTGTGGTGCGATAGATATAGACGGGTGAGGGCTTGAACAGGAGACAGAACCCAGGGACTATCCCCATCTCCAAGTGGAGCATTACCTAAACAACTGCACATCCCGTCAGAGCTATTTTAACCCCAGCTGTGCTTAATTAGCTCAGCACGGGCCGCATGCTTGCCTGCACTTAGGGAACCACCGACAACTCATCAAAGCCCCCCCATCCAAGTGTCTCCATCAGCACCTAAAAGTGGTACCTGCTAAATGTACTTCCGCTGTCACTCACTCAGCCGCCGATACCGCCACCCTGCCCACATCACCCGCAGCCGGCCTGTGTAGGAGGAGGGAGGGGAGGGGGGGAGGGAAGGCAAGAGGGAGGGAGAGAAAGGGAGATGGGGAGGGGAGGGGAGAGGAGAGAAGGGAGAGGGCAAGAGGGACAGGGGAACAAGAGAAGGAGGAGATGGGGATGAGAGGAGAGGAGACGAGACGAGGAGAGTGGACGAAAGGAGAGGAGATGCGGGAGGAAAGGAGGAGAGGGGATAAGGGGATAAGGGGAGAGTGGGAAAGGGGGGAGAAGGGGAAGGGGAGAAAGGGGGGAATGGAGGAGAAGGGAGGAAGAGGGGGGGAGAAGGGGAGGAGAGGGGAGGAGGGGAGGAGGGGGTAGGAGAGGGGTAGGAGAGGGGTAGGAGACGGGAGGAAAGGGGAGGAGAGGGGAGATGGGAAGAAGGAGATGGGTAGGAAAGGGGTAGGAGATGGGAGGACAGGGGGAGAGGGGGGAGGAGATGGGATGAGACGGGAGGAGAAGGGGAGGAGACAGGAGACGGGAGGAAAAGGGAGGGGGAGGAGGGGGGAGGAGAGGGGAGAAGGAGGGGAGAAGAGGGGAGAAGAGGGGGGGGGGGAGGGGTAGGAGATGGGAGGACAAGGGGAGCGGGGAGGAGAGGGGGGAGGAGATGGAGGAGATGGGGAAGGGGGGGAGGAGAGGGGGGAGGAGAGGGGGGGAGGAGAGGGGGGGAGGAGAGGGGGTGGAGAGGAGGGAGGAGGGGGGAGAGGGGGAGGAGAGGGGGAGGAGAGGGGGAGGAGAGGGGGAGGAGAGGGGGAGGAGAGGGGGAGGAGAGGGGGAGGAGAGGGGGAGGAGAGGGGAGGAGAGGGATGGCGCCGCCGCTGCCCACGCAAGCTCTCAGCCGTCAGCCCCTCTCCCTGGGGATCATAGAACATTTAGGACAGCCTGAGTGGTTAGCCCTCCTCCCTCTCCCGCCCCACCAATACCCCCCCCCACCCCCCCCCCCCCCTCTTAATACCGCCAAGCATGGTTCTCGTGCTATTACCATGAAGAATACAGGGCGTACTGAGACACATATAAGTTAATTATAAGTATGTACATTGACTGATTGTTTCATCATCACCTTGTAATGACGTCGCTGATTATGGCTGCATCAGTTTCTGGCAAAGGTCATCGTATAAAAGTTATGGTGGCATGAATGGTTAATAAATGCTATCCTATAAAGGCTAGCTATCCCGCAAAAAAAAAGTATTATATAGTAAATGCTAGGTTTTCATTGTCGACTGTAAAAAAAAAGAGAAGATTACAACTGTATGACGTAAAACGACCGAACCATATTCATCTGGTTATTCACATGCACTGTTACCGTATGCATGTACGTACGCGCGGGCCAGCATGCACGTGCGTGTCTATATGCGTGTCTTTATGCGTGTATATATGTGTGTCTATGTGTGTATGTCTGTCTGTCTATGTGTGTATATGTGTTTCTGTGTGTCTATATGTGTATATGTATGAGTCTATATATGTGTCTACCTGTGTGTTTGTGTGGCTATATGTGTGTCTATGTATGTGTATATGTGTCTGTATATGTGTCTTTATGTGAGTGTCTATACGTGTATCTATGTGTGTATGTATGTCTGCCTATGTGTGTCTATGTATGTGTATATGTGTTTCTATGTGTGTGTCTATATGTGTGTCTATGTTTGTGTCTATATGTGTGTATATGTATGTGTCTATATGTGTGTATGTGTGTATATTCGTGTTTGTATGTGTGTCAGGAGGGAGGGAAGGAGCGGGAGGGAGGGAGGGATGCGGGGAGGGAGGCATGACGGTAGACGTGAAGGGAGACGTGAAGGAGACGTGAAGGAGACATGAAGGGAGTGAAGGAGACATGAAGGGAGTGAAGGGAGACAGGAAGGGAGACAGGGAGGGAGGGGGAGGGATGGATGGATGGAGGGATGGAGGGAGGCAGGGAGGCAGGGAGGCAGGGAGGCAGGGAGGGGAGGCAGGGAGGCAGGGAGGGAGGGAGGGAGGGAGGGAGGGAGGGAGGGAGGGAGGGAGGGAGGGAGGCAGGGAGGCAGGGAGGCAGGCAGGGAGGCAGGCAGGCAGGGAGGCAGGCAGGGAGGGAGGCAGGGAGGCAGGCAGGGAGGCAGGCAGGCAGGCAGGCAGGCAGGCAGGCAGGCAGGCAGGCAGGCAGGCAGGCAGGCAGGCAGGCAGGCAGTGAGAGAGGGAGGCGGGCAGGAAGTGATATTAATGACGATACAATGACCGCACCTCTAGCTTTACCGGATATGCGGGCAGGCCTCAGTGCGGCCTGGAGGCAGCCAAGCGTGACGCGGCCCTCTCTGTGCAGTATGTGCCGACACGCTTCTCCGCTCTGTACGCACCATTCACATGCACCCTCACGACACGCTCACCCGCAGCACCCATTAACATGCACGCCCGCAATGAAGGACTTCCCCCTGAAATGGCACTCGGCCTACGGCTTCTTCTGACAACCAGTGCAGGTTGCCATCGCGTGGATGTGTTGCTCGTGGCAAGTCGATCTACCGCTCAGATCTGTTCAGCGTAGTAATAGAATTCTGAACGACCCCCATTCACCCCATTCGCTCCCAGCCTTTACGCCCATAACTGTCGCTGGTCAATAAACAGACTGGGCCCCTTGGACAGGATAAGCGTCGCTGCCACACTCATACTCACACCCACACTCACTACACTTACCCCCGCACACACGTCCATACCGTTGTGGTGTTCTCTGTGGCGGAGTGGTTAGAGTGTTGGACTTTTTCCTAGGTCAGACTCCTAATCTGAAGGTCGGTGGTTCGATTCCCCATGCCCTCCCACCTCTGCCAATTTGGATTTCCACTGCTGTGTATAACTTACAGCGTCATCAAAGGCCCGTTGCTCCCATACCATGTCTATGTGGTGTGGGAGGTTAAAAATCCCTTGGGTCGGTAAAAGTGTAGGCTCAGGCTTTCTATCGACAAACTGTCTAATGGTGAAAACAAGTCTATTCTTGTGTGTATGTGAGAAGTATAAATCTTCAAGAAAAATAACAAAAAACGGTAACCCGATTCCTCCTCCCACCCCCACCATTTTTCTCCACATAACCACCATTTCCCCCCCCCCCCCCCCCCACTCACCTTTCCCGTTTCGACTAGACGGGATGGCCGAATGAGTTGAGCGTCCGTCTCCCATTTTGGTAGATCGTGGGATTCAAACCGACGGGTTCGAACTCTGGTCGAGTCAAACCAATGACATAGAAATTGATACTTGTTGCTTCCCAGCCAGGCACTCGACATTATTAGAATTGGGCAAGGACTCGTATATGGATAATGTGGGATATCCGGTCATGGTGCTGGCAGCCTGGTCTCGCAGTGGGGTAGCACTATAAAGTCACCATGAGTGCGCACTGTCACAAGTCGGTACCCGTCCTGATATGACCTTAGATGTTGCCAGGACGTAAAACTCCAACAACCAACCATTTCCTTTCCTCTCTTCCACGTCATCCTCTCACTCGCTCATACCCTCACCCCGTCCTCCATCACCCCCCACCCCTTGTCACTAGGAACCAGGTGGCGCCACTGCGTCACGCTGGTTACCGGAGAGAAGGGGCTAGGTGACTCCTGTTGACCTCGGCTGACCCCAAGTGACCCAAGACAGATCCTTAAGTTAATGTGATCACGTGGTCGACCACGTGCCCGGGCGTCGGTAGGGGCAGGCGCGCAGTCAGTCCACTTTTTACGTCCATACTCATGTCTCTATGTTCTAGAAATGATGCCGGACTGTCAAACCTGCAGAGGGTTCGGCTGAAGGTCTTCTGCACTTGAGAGCCGAGTATGGGTCGTGTATTTCAAGGCTTTTCAAGGCTGTTTTTGATACGAATTCAAGACTATATTCATTTGGGTTTCAGGAAAAAACAACAATAGCAAATTAATTTAGATCAGTGGGGACAGTTTAATGAAGGCTTTTTCAAGACTAATTACCCAAATCAGGTTAAATTCAAGGCTGTTCAAGGCCTTGAAATGGGGCAAATGAAGTTCCGAGACTTTTCTGGCCCTGTACCTACCCTGCCATCGTTTTGAAAAAGGTAGAAATTGTGCCGAAATCGAAAGGGATATGCACCAAGTGGCTACTGGTTACATATTCACAAGTTTCTAATGCAACATCTAGTGAAATATCAACGTTTAATTAAACAACAATTGTTACTAAAACTTAATAGTCTTAAAATACTTCAGCTACATAATAATAACACCCTAAAACTGATGTATTTAATCGGGATACTTTTTTCCTTTAAATCTTTTTGAAAGTTACATGATCTGACTAAAGCTGTGAACACACTGGACGCGTAACTGGCGTGTGCATCAAGCGTCGTGCGTGCGTCAAAAATCTAAATGTATGTAATAAAGAGAACCCGAACACACTGGTGCATGCGGTTGTCGCGCGTGCGTCGTGTGTGCATCACAAATCGCTTTTGGAGCGATTTTTTACGCTTGACGTGTGGTGACGCATGGCTTTTGACTGAATTTGCCCAACTTTGCCTGACTTTGCCTGACTTTGCCCAACTTTGCCTGACTTTGCCCGACCACACAGTGTCTACAGCGTGTTATGTGTGTGTACCACACAGTGTGTTATGTGTGTGTACCAGACGGTCTCCTGTGTTGGTAGATCATGGGGTCGTGGGTTCAAACCCTGGTCGAGTCAAACCAATGACTTAAAAATTGATACTGGTTGCTTCCTAGCCAGGCGCTTGGCATTATTAGGATAGGGGAAGGACTGGTTTGCTCAGTGTCAGGATAATGTGACTGAGTGGGCTATCAGGTCATGGTGCTGGTGACCTGGTCTTCCAGTGGGGCAGCACTATAAAGTCATCATGAGTGTGCACTGTCACAAGTTGGTACCCGTGCTGATATGACCTTAGATGTTGCTAGGACGTAAAACAACAACAAATAAACAAATGGCATTATTTGCTGCTTGGCAGACGCGTGCCAGACGCATCCAGTGTGTTCGCTATTTGCGCATGAGAACCGCATGACGCCCGCTTGTACTTGACGCCCGCGCGATGCACGCGTCCTGTCTGTTCGTAGCTTAAAGAGTCAAATTTTCTAAACCGAAACACTAACCAAGATTTGCCCCTGCATATCAAACGTATTCACTAATTAAACATGTGTTGCTGCATAGAAGGAATACTAAGTACATTTAATAGAATCTGTGATATGTGCACACTTCTTCACAACCCTACCTTCTAGTATGCATTGGAGAACTAGTGGCTTTCTTTAGCTGGCTGCTATTTAGATAAAAAGATTCACCATGTACTTGTAGTACACAGGTGAACGGCAACGTAATCTAAATACTGGCGAAAATAGCTTTAGTATGGAACAGGAAGTAGAATGCCTGGCTCCAATATCAAATGGCTACTTATATCGGCACAGATTTGGTGAAATGGGAGAGAATGCAAAAAGACAAGATGGCAGCCATAGAACGCCATCGATTTCACCTTTAAATTCTATTAAACTATATGTTTTATTATATTTTTTAACTCAAAGGTAGCGGGGAAATATGAAGGAATAAATAAAGAAGAAGTTTTGCTTCTTAGGTTGTGAATTTAGGCTCTCATTTCATTTCCACACTTTTTCGACAGCTTTTATATAGGGCTGGTATTCACCCGTGTACTGCGAGTACAGGGTGAATCCTTTATCTAACTGCTATTATACAATATACAATATCATAATATATAATATATAATACAGTGCTAGAATTAAGCTCATATTTCGAACTCTGTAATAAATAATATACATGTATAATAAATACACATATGCGCCTATGCTTCTACTACCAAAGAATGTATTTATTTATTCATGAGTAGAAACACAGGAACACGACTTTAAAATACTCTTAGTGGAAGAAAATACGCCGGAAGATAGCCGACCAATGTGTACACTACCGGATACCCGACTAGATACACTAATCAGCTACATGGCCGCGTGACTGAGATAAATAGGGCCTCACCCACTCCCGGTCGTTTGCCAGACTACAGATACGTGTGGTAGGGGCCCTCTTTGGGGCAATTAAGGTAATTACACGCAGACTAATGGTCCGTGTACGCTCTATTAATGGTAGGCCTGGAGTGGGGTCGATAACAACTCGTGTAGTAGGAAGAGCCACACCACACTTACCACCCCAGCCCTGCTCCCCAGTCAGTCTGCAGCTGTGTGGTCACCCCGCGGCGGGGGGGGGGGGGGGGGAGGAGTAGGAAGGGAGGGGGAGGGGGGGGGGGAGGTGGAGGTGTAGGGGCAGGAGGAGCAGGAGGTGGTGTAGGGGCAAGAGGAGTTGGGAGGGGGAGGAGGAGTTGGGAGGGGAGGAGGAGTAGGAGGGGGAGGGGAGGGGGTATGAGTGGAGGGGGTGATGGAGGGGGTAGGAGGGGAGGGAGAGGGGGAGAGGGAGGAGGTGTAGGGGAAGGAGGAGGTCTAGGGGTGAGGGGAGGAGGAGGGGGGAGGTGGGAGCCGATGAGGGGGAGGAGGAGGAGGAGGAGGAGGAGGAGGGGAGGAGGAGGAGGAGGCGGAGGAGGAGGAGGAGGAGGAGGAGGAGGAAAGGAGGAAAGGAGGGAAGGGCGGGGGGGGGGAGGAAGGGATGAGGGGGAGGGGAAGAGGGAGGCGGGGAGGAGGGGGAGGGGAGGAGGAGGGTGAAGGAGGAGGGGACGAGGGGAGGAGGGGAGGAAGATGACATAAGGAGGAGAGGATAGCGGGGAGGAGGAGTAGGAGGAGAGTACGAGGAGAGGAGGGTGGTGATGGTGGTGGTGGTGGTGGTGGTGGTGGTGGTGGTGGTGGTGGTGGTGGTTGTGGTGTGGGGAGGGTGGTTGTGATAGTAGTGGTGATGTTGAGGGTGGTTGTGATAGTAGTGGTGATGATGATAATGATAGGGGTGGTAGTGACATTGGTGATGGTGATTGCAGTAGTGGTGGTGGTGGTAGTAGTGGTGATTGTGGTGATAATGATGATGGTAGTGATAATGGTGATGGTAGTGATGCTGGAAATGATGATGATGATGATGGTGATGGTGGTGGTGGTGATAGTGGTAGTGATTATTACCTACGAGTGTCAAAATGTGAGGTGAAAGATTATCAACGGAAGATTACAATACATTATTATTAAACGCCTTCATCAGTGAGAAGTGGATGGTACCCCCCTTCACCCTCACCCCACACATACAGTTTTATAGGCATGGCCTGCCAGGGTAGATTAATTGTCACATCACCGACATACTACAATCACAATGCTGCAGCTGATGCCCCCCTGTAGAACCAAACTAGCGTTAGTTCCAGCTGATGCACTGCTATAACAAGGCACACACTTTGCTAGTACCACGCAGCAGGCTGCTAGTACCACGCAGCAGGCTGCTAGTACCACGCAGCAGGCTGCTAGTACCACGCAGCAGGCTGCTAGCACTACGCAACAGGCGTTGAACTGATCCTATGGAAGGCCTCCTAATCACCTAGATCTAGGCTTCTAATGAACAACTAACAGTAACACACTGCTGCTGCCTAATGCAATCTGACATGATTAAGCACATTGACAATACTGCATTTGCTTTGAGCGTAATTAGGGTGGGCATGTTTGTGCGCAATGCATATTATGTGATCAATAATGAATTACGGGAGTATAAACAAAGAACATGTTCCCATTTCAGTTATATTCCATCTTGGCTAGATACCATTACCGTCGTCGTACCGGAAGCGGTGGTCGAATCGGTAGAGTGTAGCCTTCCGTGCAAAAGGTAGGGAGTTCAATTCCCAACCGAGTCAAACCAATGACTTACTAAACTGATACTTGACGCTTCCTAGCCAGGTGTTCAACATTATTAGGAGAGGGCAAGGACTGGTTAGCTCAGTGTCAGGATAATGTGACTGAGTGTGATCTCAGGTCATGGTACTGGCAGCTTGGTCTCCCAGTGGGGCAGCACTGTAAAGTCACCATGAGTGCGCACTGTCACAAGTCGGTCCCTGGCCTCAGATGTTGCCAGGATGTAAAACTCCAAAAACCACCTAACCATTACCGTCACTATGTACATTATATAGGACTAGTTCCTCTTCCTATCACGGCGCCATCTGCGAATAGTCAACTGCCACATACCGTCGCTACTGTTGGCCAGATCTTCAACTCATTAAATGGTGATAAGGCCTTTATCACGGGTAATAATTAGGAAGTCTTCATATGCACACATTCACATTTGAGGGTACCCAGAATGTGAGTGTGTGTGGGGGGCAGTATTATTTTTCCACATTACTTGGTCAATTATGAACACTTCTATGATTCCTGTTCTATACTAACAGTATAACTGATTTTTTTGTTTTTTTTGTTTTTTGTTTTTGGTCCATTAGTTGTTTAAGCAGGGGAAATTTCAGTCATAGACGACTGGTCTTCCTCATTCCACTGCTGGTCGACAGAAAGCCCGAGCCTACACTTTTACCGACCCAAGGGATTTTTAACCTCCCACACCACATAGACATGGTATGAGAGCAACCGGCCTTTGATGACGCTGTAAGTTATACACAGCGGTGGAAATCGAAATTGGCAGAGCTGGGGGTAAGGGGATTATTGATGCTGGCTTTGTTCTCTCTGGCTCCTTGAACCTTTAAAAACAACTTACCCCAACAATTTGAGGGTACAGAGTCATACCACCGAAAATTTAAGGGTACAGAACTTTACCCATTTATTTAACCCTCTGGCAAAAACCCTGATATGGTAGGACTGCTCTTACTTATGAGTTACACACATTCAGTTCAAAAGACTGCGCTATCCTCACTGGCAATTCGCCTTTATAATCGCATAATTCCTTATACATCACACACTTATAATACCATATGTATTGCATAAGTACTATATTATTAATATAGTCCTTATGCATCACACACATATAGTATATACACCCACACTGGGGACTCGCAGTGATCTGATTATTTCACAGAGGCACTTCCGGCAGTACCAATGTTGGCAATCTCTGCGCACGCGCGCGGACCTGATGAACACTACATGGTTTGGATAGATCTTCTACTTCCGGTTCAAAGAGGTAATCCCATCAAAGTGGTGCCGGGTGCAGCTCTAATGGCCCGAGGTCACCACAGCCACGGCGGGATGGGGCCGACTGGTGGCAACATCAAAGTCAAACCGGGATGCACTTTACCTACAGGTTTCCACCTAAACCAGCAAACTACAACAACAATAATAATAATAATAATAATAACAACAACACAAAACAACAAGACAGGACGGCCGCATGAGTTGAGCGTCCGTCTCCCGTTTTGGTAGACCGTGGGATTCGAACCCACGGGTTCGAACCCTGGAGGAGTCAAACCAATGACATAAAATTTTATACTTGTCGCTTCCTAGCCAGGCACTCGGCATTATTAGGATAGGGCAAGGACTGGTTGGCTCAGTGTCAGGAAAATGTGACTGAGTTGGATATCAGGTCATGGATGGTGCTGGTGGCCTGGTCTCCCAGTGGGGAAGCACTATAAAGTCGCCATGAGTGTGCATTGCCACAAGTCGGTACCGGTCCTGATACGACCTTAGATGTAGCTAGGACGTGAAAGTCCTCGGTTTGACTCGAATCAGTGGGCTCGAATCCCATGATCTACCAAAATGGAAGACCGACGCTCAACTCATTCGGTCATCTAAGGTGGCTAATATACAATCAAATTTAGGTGAGCGTTATTGTTTGATAAATGTTATGCTTTCATCGGACTATCTTTCATCGGGCTATGAAACTTTAAAACGATGTATGATAAAAAAATCAATGAATAGGGAAACTGGTTATTAGATGGCAATGTACCGCACTAACTATGCGGGTATTGCCGTACCTATCTGCTAAAATACCTCAGGGAGTTTGACGCCCCTGCCTTGCAAAGTTATAAACCACTGCCTTGTGGTATAGGTTCTTGATAGAACCAAAGTCTAAGGGAGCAAACCCTAACAGAAAACCATGCTTCCGTGGCAGCATTAAGGGCGGTGATGAATGGAACTCCCAACACCTCCCGGCCAGCCACTGCAGGGACAAATAGTTTGCGCCCGTCTTGACATGTTCTTACTGGTGTGAGGCCTGTATTTTCTCCCCGAGAGAGTGCTGCTAGTAACTTGCAAAAGCAGCAGCACTCAACACTTTGCAAGCAGCTTTTAGGAAATGCACAACCAAATGAAATCTCACAGACATCACTCTCACAGCAGAGAGCTAAATGGAGAGCGGCGGTTAAGAAATGAAAGCAGTCTTTGTTACATTGCGACTGACAGCATGATGATGACTGCACTGACATAGTCATGGTAATGTGACAAAGGCATGGTGGGGAAACTCGCATGAGCCACTGTGCTTATTGTGTTGATTAGAAGGTAGAAAGCTAAGAGAAAGCACTTCTCACATATCAGAAGTATCTAGAATTCGAACAATTACTCAGGAAGGAGCTGACATTGTTGACAAGATGACGAATAAGGAATCCCAAACCATATAATAATTGCAAGCTAACAGCCTATACCGTGAATAATAAATAAACTACACCATGATTGTCATATCATAATGGATTAAGAACCGCATTACAGTGACACAATGACGGCTCGACAGCAAAACAGCACTAAGTTATAGTGAGTTCATCTACTGGACTCCACGGTGGATCATTGTGGACGAAGCAGCTCATACCACACCCACTGTACTGTATTACTTTATTGTATTATTTGCATCTATTCGCCTTTGATTTGCCTTTGATTTGCCTTTGATTCGGCATTGATTCTCCTTTGATTCTCCTTTGATTCTCATTTGATTCTCCTTTGATTCTCATTTGATTCTCCTTTGATTCTCATTTGATTCTCCTTTGATTTGCCTTTGGTTCGCCTTTGATTCGCATTTGATTCGCATCTGACTCGCATCTGACTCGCATTTGACTGACATTTAACTCACATTTGACTCACATTTGACTCGCATTTGACTCGCATTTGACGCACATTTGACTCACATTTGACTCATATTTGACTCACATTTGATTCTTATTTGATTCTTATTTGATTCACATTTGATTCACATTTTAGGTGCATTTTCGTTGTACTTTAGTTGAATTTGAATTGATTTGTATTTGTAAAATTTATTTATTTCAGCTAGAAATAGGGATATTCCAGTTCTGAGTAGATTAGGCATTCCAATTAAAAATTGATTTTAATCGGGACAAACCGATTAAACTAATCATTCCACATATTTCCGGTGGACACTGGCCTCACTCTGCTCGATTACAACTTGAGAGTGTGCTTCTTTTTATGGCACATCTCAAGGTGAGTTGTACTGAAGCAAAGTATTTAGCGAAGCGCTAAAGCCGCCTACTCTGATGAAAACATAAAAATTTCAAAACCCAAACACTTCCCTAGATATCGACCTACTAATCCTACTTAACATACTGGTGCACTTATTAACAGGCATGTGATTGGGTGCAGGAAAAAAACCCTGAATTCTTATTTAGGTTATCGTGGAAACACACAGCATCCCACCGAGTCCCGAGAGGGATGTAAATAGTGTATTTCAGGTGTTTCGGCGGCCACCAAAAAAAACTCGGAATTTAACCCCCCACCCGGAAATCCGGTTTTGGCAGCCACAAAAAAACGGAATTCCAGTTAAAACCGGCGAAATCACATGCCTGCATTAAGGATTTGTTGCGACATAGGATGCTACGGTTTTGGCAGCCACAAAAAAACGGAATTCCAGTTAAAACCGGCGAAATCACATGCCTGCATTAAGGATTTGTTGCGACATAGGATGCTACTAAGTCAATTTTGTTTAACCTGTTACTACTGAACCCTATGGTGTCAGAATTTCCATGTGTACACCGAAATTAATGTTGCATGTTTTAATTTCAGATATCAACAAATATTCTATCTAAATTACTTCAAATTAAAGTAAGGAGATTATAATAATCAACCTAATATCAAACCAGATGGGATGGCTGAACGAGTTGAGCGTCCGTCTCCCGCTTTGGTAGATCGTGAGATTCGAACCCATAGGCTCAAACCCTGGTCGAGTCAAACCAATGACTTAAAAGTTTATACTTGTCCTTGGCATTATTAGGATAGGACAATGATTGGTTGGCTCAGTGTCAGGATAATGTGATTGAGTGGGATATCAGGTCATGGTGCTGGCAGCCTTGTCTCCCATTGGGGAAGCACTATAAAATCATCATGAGTGTACACTGTCAAAAGTCGGTACTCGTCCTTATAGTACCTTAGATGTTGCCAGGACTTTTTTTCTTGAAGATTTATGCTGCCTATCATGGATAAGTCTGAATAGACCTGTTTTCACCATTTGACAGTTTTTCGATAGAAAGCCAGAGCCTACACTTTTACCGACCCAAGAGATTTTTAATCTCCCACACCACATAGACATGGTATGAGAGCAACTGGCCTTTGATAATGCTGTAAGTTATACACAGCGGTGGAAATCCAAATTGTCAGAGGTGGGGGCATGGGGAATCAAACCACCGACCCTCAGATTAGGAGTCCGACTTAGAAAAACGTCAGAGACTATAACCACTCTGCCACAGAGAACACCAGCAACCTCCAACAACAACCAACCAACCTACTACCTTTATCTAAAGAAAGAAAAGGGGCGGGGACAGAAAATCAGAAACATCGGACTAAGCAACTTTAAGTGTGTGTGCTGTATATTTGCATTACCGACAATTGTTTCAAATCACCCTATTGCCATTTAGTAATAAATCTTCAAACAATATTCTCATGTATATTAGAATACATCTTCAAAAAGGCAATTTCTCACATAAATATGAACTATGACGTTATAATGAAAAAAAGCCAAAGGAAGATACATGGTAACTTTTAGTATGTTATTCAGGATGCCTACAGGAGTGTATCTACCAAGTTTATGCTTTTTTTAAACTAATTTTCTTCCAACCTTTTGAACATTTATCCTGGACAATGTGTCACTCTCCCACCGTGTTCCCGACACTTCACGTTGCCACACAGTTCGTCGGGCTGCAGTGTGAACCCTAACCATCATCATCATCATCATCATCATCATCATCATGCTGTCGGTCGCGATGCGACAAAGACTGTTTTCATTACTTGACTGTCGCTTTCCATTTAGCTCTCTGCTGTGAGAGTGATGTCCATGAGTCGGTCTTAATGTCTCTCAGCTTCAGGCTTCTCTAGATGGTATCCTTGAACCGGAGACGAGGGCGCCCTACATATAGCTGGCCAAAAGGAACTGCGTGCTACAGACCGACGTGCTAACCACATTGTGACAGTGGAATGGTGCTGGAGGAGTCTCCTCATCACGTATTATAATGCCTCATTTGTCCCACCACACCTCCAGGGCACCCCCCACCCTTCAGGCTTCAACCTCCAGGCTTCACGAAGGTCCCTTCTATATCTACCTAACAAGCAGCATTTACGCGCTCAGATTTAATCAGAGGAGGACTGACTGCTGGCTCTCCTGCTTTCTTCATCTTAAGCTAAGATTCCAAATACGTGGTATGTGGCATGCTATTCGCATTCGCACTCGCACTCGCACTCGCATTCGCACTCGCATTTGCATCAACAATGGACAAGACATTTCAGCTGGTTTACCACAATGTGGTAACAAATATAAAGCACCACCATGCGTTTACATGCTTTTCCATTTTTGTTGTCCCATTGGCATTCGCCTATCGCATATAAATATATATATATATATATATATATATATATATATATATATATATATATAGTATAGTTATACGAATCTTACCTGGGTATAGATGATGGATAACTGTTGTTTTCCCGAGGTATAAGCCTCGGGTAGACGTGGGCTAGGGAGAAGGAAGCACGTGAGGTACCAGCAATTTTAACCTACTTATTCAGGATAAAAAATGATCTTTCAATACAATGGATACTATGATTTTCCCGTAATGGTACACCAACGGAATAGACGTGGTAGGGTGTGGTGGGTGGGCCCTAGCCCACGTCTACCCGAGGCTTATACCTCGGGAAAACAACAGTTATCCATCATCTATACCCAGGTAAGATTCGTATAACTATACTATTTTACCTCGGTATACAGCCTCAGGCTAGCCTCAGGCTAGGGAGACTTTTACATAATTCATTTTTATCCTTAATATCATTCATTCTTATTATAACATTCAACGTTTTTGTTCTCACCTATTCTTGTTAGTTGGCGAGCAGGCGCTTTGCAATGCCGGTAGGCTTTTCTAGTCGTTTGTTGTAATGTTTTGCAAACGACTTAGCCGTCTTCCAGCCTGCATGCGCTAGTATTCTTTTCACAGAAATACCTAGCAACCGTGCCTTGGAGACCATGGCACCTCTAGTTGAGTGGGAAGAGTATTTGCCCGTATCCACTCCAGCCAATTTCAACACCGTAATTGTCCATCTGGCAAGGGTGTCTCGTGAAATTGCCTTATGTGGCTTTATAAAGCTCACTAATAGTTGTTGTGATGCACGTAAATCCTTTGTCTTAGATATATAAGCCCGTATGGCTGACACAACACATAATTTCCGATCATTCGGAAAGCAGTCTAAGTGAACCGTAGATAAAGGGTCACCTAACGTGTTCGATTTGAGCAATTGTGCTAAATCAAACGTAGCTTGTTTCTTGTCTATTTCTAATCCAGTTAAGGATAAAGCAACAATCGTCTGTCCTCTGTGTCCCGTTACTAATAATAACAGGACCGCGACCTTAAAACCTAATTGTTTTATATCTAACCACGAGTTGTGAGGCCAAGCCTGAAACAACTTAAATACTATAGAAACATCCCAAAACCGACTATACTTTGGTTTTGGAGGATTCCTTTGATAAATTGACCGAAGTAGATAACAAAGGACATAATGTTTTCCAACTGTTTCGCCATCAATTCTAGGTAATATGATTGATAACGCACATCTTGCCGCATTGATCGACCCAAAGGATAGTCCTTCATCCTCTAGAGAACGAAGAAACCGAGCTACTTGTGAAATTGTTGGATTTGTTGGCTTGACTTTCATTAACAAACAATGTACACCCCATTTCTTTAAATAGGTTGTGTACATTTTGACCGTTCCTGGCCTCCAGGCATCAGATACTATCCTGTTCTCAGTAATTTTGTCCAATCCAAATTGCTGCAGCTGTTTCCTTAGAAAAGGAATGCCAATAGGGGCGTCGTTGACACGTCGCCGTGAACCACTAGCGGTCCGTGGTGCGTCAGATTCCCGAGTTTTCTTGGGAATCGTATATGTTCTTTTGCCAGTTGTGAAACTGCTGGCAGCCAAGGTTGCGTGTCCCAATCGGGCACCACCAGTATAGCATGTGTCCCTTCCAAGCCGATTTTCCTCACAACTCGGCTGATAATGCTAAACGGTGGGAAAATATAAAAATAATTATTTTCCCAGGTAATAGCAAATGCATCTACTTTCCAAGCATCCGGTTCAGGATGCCAAGAAACATAACAAGGTAATTTGTTATTATTTCGTGATGCAAACAAGTCAACTTTAGGTGTACCCCATTTTTCACAAATGAAGTTAAACAAAGGTGTAGAGAGAGACCATTCTAAATGGTCATGGAAATTTCTACTTTTATGGTCTGCAAGTGTATTTTGTGACCCTGGAATATGCGCTACAGTCAGCCAGACTTGTTGAGCCTGTGCCCAGTTCCAAATCAGTTTAGACAACTGATTGCAAGGCTTTGATTTGGTTCCACCCATGTTACGAATATATGCCATGGCAGTAGTATTATCAGTTAGTATTCTAACTTGTGATTTATTTATCTTTACTAAACTACATAAGCCCAGATAAATAGCACGCAATTCTAGTGCATTAATATGGTCTGATTTTTCATCATCAAGCCATCTACCTCCTGTTGTGACCCCATCTCGATGAGCTCCCCAACCTTCTAACGAAGCATCAGTAGTAATTACTGTATTAGGTTCCGCCATGCGGATTGGATTTGGTGAACTTGCTATGTGTTGCATCCACCATCCAATATCCTGTAGCCCTTCTTGCGAAATAAACATCTTTCGCTCAAAATTCCCTTTAGTTTGTGTTAACGCTAAATTTTTATCTATTTCTAGAGATTTAATATGGGCCTTCCCGTATAGAATAGCGGGTGCATACGATATCATTATCCCAATAAGGACTGCGACCTGTCTAATTTTAGGTTTTGGTAACTTAATAAGCTGGGTCGCTGTATTCATAAACTTAATTAGTTTTTGTTCTGTTATCGACACTGTAAGAGACTGTGTATCCAGAATAAACCCTAAACATTTGAGTTGTTTTGTTGGTTTAAGCACTGACTTTTGTGGATGTACATAAAACCCCAGTTTAGTGAGTAATGCACATAAATCCAAAACTGCATTCACACAATCAATTTGTGTTGATGCTATAATAAAGGAATCATCTATGTATGGAAACATTATGTGACCCTTCCGCGCCATTACTGAGAAAACAGGTTTAAGCAGTTTAGTGAATAAACGAGGGGCACAAGCTAAACCATTCGGCATGCAGGTAAACTCATACCCAAAGAAACCGAAGAAATTTCCGGTCTTTTTCCCTTATGGGAAGCGTATAATATGCATCTTGTAAATCAACACTAGCCATCCACGCATCTGGCGTAATCAGATCTCGTGCCGTATCTAGCGAAAACATTTTAAAATGTCGATATTCAACCATTTTATTAAGGATTGTTAAATCCAGGATCATTCGAACCTCGCCATTAGGCTTTGGTCTCGAGAAGATGTTTGAAATAAACTCTCCTGAACAGTATGTCACTTTTTGTATAATTCCTTTCTCAAAGAATTTTTGTACCTGTTTAGTTAGTGCCTCTCGTTCAACCGGTTCAATGTTATAAGGAAAAGGTATACTGCCTTGTACCGGAAATTGTGTGAAGGGAATGTGAACACCCCTAACTATTTGTAAAATTTCTTGGTCACTAGTAATTTTGTGCCACTCAGAAATATGATTATTAATATTGCCAGCCACAAAGTTGCTTACAGTTTGTGTGGTTTTAGAGGCTGCAAGGACTTGTAACGTCTGTGTTTTGACCTCTACTTGGACCCGCCCCTGGGGAAGGGTCTCGGCGAGTTGACGCCTCGGCCTAGTGGCCGTGCGGTGTTGTCGGTCCAGCCTGAGCGAGCGCCCCGGCCCCGAAAAGCTTGACCGAAGTTTGAGCCCGGTCTGGTTCCCCTGGTGAACCGTCGTGGACGAAAATCCCCTCGTGACCTTTTGAAACGAGGGGTTTCCTGTTTCTTCTTGCCATCCATGTTTTTGCCACTCTTGGCTGCAGTTTCTACCTCTTTATAGAGGTATTGTAGTTGACCGCCAAACATTTTGGTGTTATCTAAAGGTTTCCCTTTAATCGGCTCTGGAGCGAGAAAGAGCGTAAACTCTTTCCCATCATTATCCGTAATCTTCTTTGAGCGAGCCACTTCTTTGCCAGCATCTGTGCAAACCGACTTGAAGACATTCTCATATCTTCGGTACGACAGGTAATTACCTGCCGCCGCCAACAATGCAATTCCTTTGTCCATCGTCTTAGCCAAAGACGAGAACTTATTTTCTCTTTGCATTCTATTTGCCACAGGAGCAATAGCTGTTAGGGTACCAAGCACCGCCTTATGCACTGTGTGCAACACACCCTCAAATCTCTTACGGTCATCCGTCATATTGACATCTCGATCCATCTCCTTAATGATGGAGTTGGGAACACCTTTAATGCCTGTTAATTCATCTCCTAACTTGGAGATAATTTCCGCCGGTTTAAACGTGCGGAAATGGCCATTAATGGTCTCGCGCATAAGCGTAGTGGTTTTAACACGCTTAGCCTTTGGCTTCTCCACTTTCTTAGCCACTTTGCCACCAATGGCAGCATAGACACCTTCATATTGTGTGTCTGAGTCTGATTCCGTGGAAGTGGAATCTGTGGAAGAATCGAAGAAGAAGAATCTTTCCTCTTCTTCTTCTTGGACTTGGTCTTCCGCTTTTTCCGAAGTCCAGTCTTCCCCCGTTCTTTGGTGAAATCATCACCAGAAGAAATTATGTTTCTTCTTCTTCCTCCGTTTAGGAGAAGGAGGAGGAGGAGCCTTAAGCTCCATCGCTGAGTCTGTCTCCGAGAAATCCTCAAATGATGATTCATCTTGGACACTCGGCATTCGCCGTTTACGAGACACCGGTGGTTTGAGAGACATAATATGACTCTCCATCGCCGCAAACCGAGTCTCCCAATTTTGAGCCGCGGCGCCGTCAGGCACTATGTCCTCGTCCGCCTCGGAGAGAATATGCGCCCCGGGCTGTGTCGAAGGCACTGCCGACAACACGGGTGAGGAGTCGTACTCCTCGTCCAATCCACTCGGAACACGCCCCTCGGCTGCTGCTGCACCGCGCTTACTCCGCTTCGTGGCCATCGGGAACTGAAACAAAGATTTTTGGTCAGTCCCGGTATATATATATGTCACAATATGGTTGTTTCAAACTCAATTGGACATCTAGTGGTGTTAGAGAACGTGTTTATACCGTTATAACACAGGCGTAATAAGCTAAATTTGTGCGTGGATTGTGGGTCAAGCCCAAACCTTACGCGGGGTCGGGACCAGTGTATCGTCCCGCCCATCCCTCTGTTCCGCACACTTCTCCCACCTGTGACTACTACGTCAACAAGTTGGAGAAAATGCTACGAAACTCGGAGAAACGCCTGAAAAAGTTTGTGGGGAGTCTATAAAAGAAACCCAGGAGCATCTCCAACATTACTCTCTATTAGAGTACGAGAGAATTTCCACAGGAGATGAGGCAGAGCCCACATCTCTACCCATAATCACACGGTGACACGGGTGTTGACAGAACCGCTAATGATCGGTTTCGTTCCTTCGAGAAGGAATTCTATCCTTGGTTTTTTATAACCAAATAACTCGTCCAAAATGGACCAAAGAAAGTCTAAACTTTCCATAATGATGCTCTAATGCATCATAATTAAGCTAACCACAGTTTTTATTATACTTACTGCGTATTTGCTTGTATGTAGACTAATTTTGCCGGAGCAACCCAACGACACGTAATCCAGTCGTGAGTTGTATATGCTAATTGCTGGTACCTCACGTGCTTCCTTCTCCCTAGCCTGAGGCTAGCTGAGGCTGTATACCGAGGTAATATATATATATATATATATATATATGGGTCAGGATCACGAAAAGAGGCCAATTGGTGGAATTTGTCGGCGTCGAGCTTGGATGTCTGCGTCGATCGGTATAATTATAATTTAGCATTGACATAGGTGTTGGAAAGCCTTTAAATTTATCCTGAATGTAAAGGTCGAGAAAGTACAACAACCTGATTTGTTTCTAGGATAATATAATATAAAACAAAGAAATGTACGAGACTTTAAGAATTGCGATGCCGACATCTATTAAAGTTGTCGGCGTCGATCATTTGATGTCGGCGTCGATCAGGATAATTATGATTTAGCATTGACAGAGGTGTTAGAAAGTCTTTAAATTTATCCTGAATGTAAAGGTCGAGAAAATAAAACAACCTGATTTCTTTCTAGGATAATTGAATATGAAACAAAGAAATGCACTACACTTTTAAGAATTGCGATGCCGACATCTTCACTTGACCACCGATTGGCCCGTTTTCGTGAGGCTGACTCATATATATATATATATATATATATATATATATATATATATATTATATATATATATATATATATATATATATATATATAAATATATATATATTATATATATATATATATATATAATATATATATATATATATATATATTATATATATATATATATATATATAAATATATATATATATATATATAGTATATATATATATATAATATATATATAATATATATAATATATATATATATATAAATATATATATATATATATAACCATTCTCTCCGTTTTTTTTCTCTCTCTCCCTTTCTCACCATTTACCTGTCTGTCTTTTTCCCTTTCTCGCTCCCTTTCCTTGTTTCTATTTCTCTCTCTCTCTCTCTCAACATAGGAAACGAATATAACCTAATTTAGTATAATATATTGACGGACATTTTACTTTATTTTTAAAGTGATAAAACTAATGAGATCGATGGTCGCTACATGTATAGATAGACAGCTTCTCTCACAAACAATACGGCATGCTTATTATTACAAGTAGCCATACACCGGCTACATGGCACATGGTGCTGTGTTCCTTGATTATCCAGCAAAGCTTTAAAAAAAAATTAGAAGAACAAAAACCACACGCATTGAATAGGTCCAGTAAAGGCCCGTTATAAAGATTGATGAATATGCAGATTAGTTTATGGTAATTAACTTAGAGCAAGCTCCATCAGCCATCGCACAATATGAACGTGAATGTACTACATACATATTACAAGAGACGCCAATGGTGAATGGGACAAGAGATAGAATTTTACCCAGAACTACCTTCATATTGACTTTACCTTGTTTCCCCATAGACCTATTTCATATGACGTCAGGATAGGTATTTAGGTCAGTAGCGCACACACAGTTTGGCTGCAGTATAACATATGGTCACACTGCAAACTCAATGGCAGTGAGCAATCTTCATACAGAAAAAGTGAAATATCTCTAAAAACCCGGACAACTTAGAAACAAACTGTTTGGCACACAAACAGATCAAATGTTTAACAAACAGATTATATTAAATTTATATGCTTAGTCTTCTGCATTTCTATTAATTTTGAATAAAACTGACGTTTTGCACTCGCGTACCGGCAAACTCAATCCATTGTCAATGGCTGTGAGCAATCTTCATAAAGAAAAGTAAAATATCTCTAAAACAGCACAACTTAGAAACAAACCGCTTGGCACACAAACAGATCAAATGTTTAACAAACAGATTGCATTAAATTTATATGCTTAGTCTTCTGCATTTCTATTAATTTTGAATAAAACTGACGTTTTGCACTGCACATATCTGCAAACTCAATGGCAGTGTGCCTTGGTTCTGCAGCCAAGGTGCGCGCGCATACACAATGTTTATAAACATTGAAAGGGGTCTATGCAATGGCCACTCACCAGGCACACCAGGTGATTAAATCAACAATGGACAAGACATTTCAGCTGGTTTACCACAATGTGGTAACAAATAAATAGCAGGGCCCTAGCTTCCCTGTATGCAGGTACGCAGTTGTGCACCACCTAATGAGTGGGACGTAGCTCAGGCAGTAGAGTGTCCACCTGTGAAGGTTTGGGTCATCCGATCGATCCTGCTCAGTGCACCCATTTACAGTTTGGGCTACTTTCCGTTCCAACCAGTGGTCCACAACTGCTTACCGGAAAGCGTAGCCTATGTGGCGGCAGCAGGTTTCCTCCAAAGAAATATGTCAGAATGACCATATGGTTGACATCCAACAGCCGACGATAAAAATCAATGTGCTCTAGAAGCGTCATTAAATAAAACCAACTCTCTTTTGTACCACCTACG
The DNA here is from genome assembly GCA_030323885.1 of Branchipolynoe longqiensis. NCBI lineage: Eukaryota > Metazoa > Annelida > Polychaeta > Phyllodocida > Polynoidae > Branchipolynoe > Branchipolynoe longqiensis. The sequence goes on from CM059186.1 coordinate 134,836,538, forward strand.
ATTCCAAATATATATTACTTATGCTTTATAGTGTTTTATTCCATCACCCAAAAAAGTCTGCATATACCACGTGAAAATTCCACGCTAAGGCCCTGAATAGCCAGATATATGGGATAATATACATATGTGATGTATAATGCATTATGCGAGTATAAAGGCGTAGAAGGGGATTATTGTAATTATATTATATGTTATTATTCTGTAATGTGCCTCCTTGACTCCACCCATGTTACTGGTGGCACCACCACTGGGCTTCCTAGGTCACAAGGGGAGGGGAGGGGAGGGGAGGGGGGGGAGGGGTGGGAGGGGAGGTGGAGGAGGGGAAGGAGGGAAGGAGGGGAAGGGGGAAGGAGGGGGAGGAGGAGGGGGAGGTGGAGGCGGGGAGGAGGGGGAGGGCGAAGGAGGGGGGGAGGGCGGGAGAGAGGAGCGGAAGCGAGGGGAGGGGGGGAAGGTGGGAGTGGGAGGAAAGGGGAGGGGAGGGAGGGGAGCGGAGAAGAGGAGGGGAGGGGAGAGGAGGGGAGGGGAGGGGAGGGGAGGGGAGGGGGAAGGGAAGAAAGGGGAAGAAGGGGGAAAGGGGAAGGGAATGGAAGTGGGCGCTGTACCGCTAGCACATCCGGTCCGGTTCTTAGTGCTTGGGGACACTAGTAAACAAACCAAACCACTACATGGCCGCGTGTAGGAGGAGATATGCCCTTCTGTAGCCTTGGTTCAGACACAGCCCACAGCTAATACTAATAGTAATACTGTAGATATCATTACTTTGGCCATTATTATACTGAAAGGTTAAACACCAAAGGCTGCCATCAGCCAGTGTCATCATTAGACCTTTTCTGTTGTGCATGGAAACTGAGCTCCCCCCCCCCCCCCCTCCCCCCCAATCTCAATATTTCATTTGAAGAAAAAAGAACAGCTTGCGTAGAAATCATGAGTCTATATTGCGTTCTTTTATCAATATGTGTTTCAATTTCAAATTTCTTCATGCAGTGATAAGCAGACACACAGAAAACCAAAAGATAATATAATCTTCACTGGAGAAAGATTTACATACTCATTTTTAAGAATGAATACCCCATAGAAATCTACTAGCTAAATTCTAACAGGAATAATTTCTGTTAAAAAAAAAACATATTTAATATGATTAGATCAACAATAAAAACTATATACTCAGATTTGTGCATACAATTTTTTAAAAGCAATCGATATTACACATGGAATGCTGGAATCAGAGCCTGAAAGTCGGGATAATTCTGCAGAAATCGGAATGGTTGGCAGATCTGCATTAGTAGGCTACTGTTTGCTAAGACAACACCAACACTACAGCTGACCAGCATTGAAAACAAGCCTGGGTACCCAGGCTTACATGCTATGGACAGAATAAATACAGCCTCAATCAAAAAATATATATATATATATTTTTTTTAAAGTTCTTGCCACGGCCCTCAGTGCTTGAAATCCTCTATTAGTATCAGACCTTTTCCCATAAAGCATGCTGCACATCGATCTCCTACCTACAACATTAGTGTTCCGCCAGTTCCACCAGAGGGCGGTTTGATGGTGGAAATTGTTTATTGTAAATCTGCAACTTACCGACCGCTACGTTGGGGGTATAGGAGAATCAGATGACTTACCTGCAACAATAAGAACACATGGTAAGCTTATGGACATATAAAAAGATCTCAATAACTACACACAGAACTTTATAAACAGAAGTAGATATTCACATATCTAAAAGGCAGCGTGACCTTATTAGTTTAAATCACACTTTCTTTTACATAAATTTCAATTCCTA